>BFEA01000090.1:1514863-1526469 GCA_003427395.1 Chara braunii
GGCTCTAGACTCAGACTGGTTGGACTGGTACTGGCCTAGACCTACCCTACCGCTACTGGACTCTAAAAATGCCAACTTTGTCTTTTTCTGCTCGGCCTCCAGTACCCCTCACGCCAACTGCAGTGGGGTGCAGTATCGGCCTACCGGTCTACTTGAGTGTTTTTCCGCTACCCCAAGGGCCTCAGGGCCGCTAGCTTCGCCACTTGAGTGTTTTTCCCTCATTGGGTTGATCTTGTAGTTCGTAATTGAGATATTAAATTCTTGAAGATATCGAATTTTCGCTTGTAACTTTGAGTATTCATTGCATTTTTTTTGCCAGAAAGGCCAAACCACAATTAAACCAGTCAATGAGTAAATCATGATGATTCTTGGTTGTGTGCCAAAAAATCCAGATATCACGAACATATTGTATGAATTGTTCTTGTGTTAGCAAGGAGGTATTCAAATTGTAAAATCCTCTCCATTGATCTGTTTTTTTCCGAAAGGTTAGTAGCACCGCACACATCTTATGGTCTGCACCTGGACATGGACTCTGAGGAAAAATGACAGCCCATACCAGCGCTCTATCTAGATCCTCAGACATAAGTATGAGATCTATCCTGGATCTAGATTGATGAGGGGTTCCACTATTACGGATACACGTAAACAAACGTCCTTGTGGGAATATTTTCTGGTATGTGTCAAATAAATATTCTGCCTCACATAGACTTTGGATGATATTGTCGTCTTCTTTTATGTAGGGCGGACACGGAGAAGGTAGATTCCATCTATCCAACCATCTATCAGGGGCTACATTGAAGTGCCCTGCTATAATGACTGAAATTCCATTTGGAATTTGAGTCATAATCTCTTGGAAAAAATCCACCCTCTCTTGAACATCATTTGGTCCATAGACGTTAATAACACACACTATTTCCAATTCTAGCATTACCAACGCCGAGACTCACCGTCCCTGGTCCTTGTCTGACACCCAATGCACAATTTCTGCCCTTGAGTCCGGGGGAACCCAAATGGCCACTCCTCCAGACCCACTCCTCCGAGCTGAGGCATATACCTTCTGGAAGGGCCATATTAGGTTATGGATTCTAGTGTGTGTTGGAGACTCCGTTAGATGAGTTTCTTGTATGTCTGGCCAAGTACGGCCCCCTACTCCCTTAAATTGCTCTAAAATAACTTTCCTTTTGACCGCGTCTGATGTGGCCAACCCATTCACATTTAAGGTTCTGAGGTCCAAATCTGTTGTCCTTGTAGCCTGCCGCCAAAATGGATTTTTCGCATAGAATTCTTGCAAGGCCTCCATCAATTCTAGAGACAATACCCCTGCCTCTATCCTGCAGCACTTAGAGACACACCCAATTACCATTGTCAGGCCTTGTGTCAGCCTGTTCCAAAAGATGTTAATCCCGCCATTACCCCCAAAAAATGAGGTGCTGTGTTTTGCCCGTCGGTGTAAAGATGACAAGACCAGGTCGAGGAGGAGGAGGAGGAGGAAGGAGGAGGCCATGGAGGAGGATGAAGAGGAGGAGGAGGCGGCGATGGAGGAGGAAGAAGACGAGGAGAAGGTGGAAGAGGAGGAGGGGGAGGAGGAGGAGGAAGAGGAAGAGGAGGAGGGGGAGGTGGAGGACAAGGAGGAGGAAGAGGAGGAGGTGATAGAGGAAGGAGGAGGAGGAGGAGGAGAATGAGGCGATGGAGGAGGAGGAGGAGGAGGAGGAGCACGAGAGGAGGACTACGCCGGGGTAGTGGCTGGCTCCCTCCCCTCCAACTTTTTTGTTTTTTTTTTCTTCTCGCAATCAATCAATCAATCAATCAATCAATCAATCAATCAATCAATCAATCATTTTTTTAGTCAATCAATCAATCAGTCAATCATTCGTTCATTCATTCCTTCATTCATTCCTTCATTCATTCATCCAATGACATTCATTCATTCATTCATTCATTCATTCATTCGTTCATTCATTCATTCATTCATTCATTCATTCATTCATTCATTCATTCGTTCATTCATTCATTCAAGATCCGTTGATTTCAATGGAAAGATCCGTCGAAATAGACGGATCTTGGATGGTTGATTGATTGATTGATTGATTGAAAGAAAAAAAAGGCGGGGGAGGGGAGCCAGCCGCCTCCTCCTCCATCTCCTCCTCCTCCTCCTCCTCCTCCTCCTCTTCCTCGCTCATGAATGGATTTACAAGATCTGTGAATTTTGAGGATGAGGAGGAGGAAGAGGACAAGGACGAGGAGGAGGACGACGAGGAAGAAGAGGAGGAGGAAGAGGAGGAGGAGGACGAGGAAGAAGAGGATGAGGAAGAGGAGGAGGAGGACGAGGAGGAAGAGGAGGAGGAGGAGGGGGAGGAGGAAGCCAAGGAAGAGAAGGACGAGGTGGAGGAGGAGGAGGACGAGGAGGAGGAAGGCGAAGAGGAAGAGGAGGTGGAAGAGGAGGAAGAGGAGGAGTGGGAAG
The DNA here is from genome assembly GCA_003427395.1 of Chara braunii. Lineage (NCBI taxonomy): Eukaryota > Viridiplantae > Streptophyta > Charophyceae > Charales > Characeae > Chara > Chara braunii. The sequence goes on from BFEA01000090.1 coordinate 1,517,325, forward strand.
CCAAGGAGGTAGAGGAGGAGGAGGAAGAGGAGGCGGAAGACGAGGAGGAGGAGGAGGAGAAGGAGGAGGAGGAGGTGGAAGACAAGGCCCTGGAGGAGGAGGGTGAAGACAAGGCCTTGGAGGAGGAGGAGGAGGTGGAAGAGGAGGCGGAGGAGGAGGAGGAGGTGAAATGAGGAAGAGGAGGAGGGAAGGAGGAGAAGGAGAAAGAGTAGGAAGAGGAGGCTCACCCTAGTGACGGGTAAAGGAGGAGCAACTCCCGGCGACGACTCCAGCGGCGGCAACTATGCCTGCAACAGCGTAACAGCGGGGCAGCGGGGCAGTCCGATTTCGAATTCAACATTGGCCCGATCTAGGCCGTCGATCTGGGTGGACTGACGGGCCAGATCGGGCCGTTTTTTTTTAACGAAATCTCTGGGTCCCTCTCAGGATCCATCACAGCGAGGTGCTGCCAAGGGTTGATCAAAACCCCTTGGCGGCGGAAGTTGGCAGCCCTAGACCCGAGGAAGAAGCCCTGCGGCTATTTTTTTTTTCCGGCCAGATATTCCGGATGGTCGTTTTTTTTTTTTTTTTTTTTTTTTTAAAAACCCCTTGCGATATCCCTCTATCCTGGCGGTGGTAAGAGAACCGTCAAAATTGAGGGCTTATCTGTCGGGCTGCTCCATCTATAGGTGGGGAGCGGCACCTGCTGGAAACCGAGTCCAGCGTCCCATTGGTACAACATACAATACAGATATTGGTGATTGTTGTTTCCTAGGGCTATGGTGATACTTGTCTCTTCCCGGGTCTCCGTTGTCCCTTGGAGCTGCGATTTTCCCCCTTCCCTTCATGGAGCACCTCCGGATATCAGGAAAAACAACTTAGGGTCGGACCCCACAGGAATGCAGAGAGGAAAAAGTTTGCCGCGGAAGTGTTTCCGAGACCCCACACCTCGCGAAAACGATTATGGAAAGGCCGAATTTCGCTGAAATGGCTTCCAAAAACCATATTCCGGGACCCCACAGCCCGCATTTCATGGCCTGGAAGATCACCTGTGGACGTTTTCACATCGTCCATGGTCTGGAAATCGGCGAATGGAGGAGATCTCTCCGCAAATTTGTGCCGAAAGCCGAGGTTGGCCCCCTGAGCCGTCTTGAACTTTTCCAAAACCAGGTCCCGTGGACGGACCATGGATTGTTCGTCCATGCATTGTCTGACGTCCGTGGAACATGGGACCCCGGCACGGCCATTTCGTGAGGTCCACCCACGGCCTCCTGGACAACAACCACTTTCCTCTTTCGGACTTCACCTACCAAACTTTCCTTTTACGAAATGTAATGACCCGTCAAGACACAGACTGAGAACACTGCTGATTTCTGAAGTTCTGCCGATGGAATGGATGCCTTGCTGAGATTCCCGCATTCTGCTGTGTTTTCTAAGTCTGTCTGTGTGTGCGTGCTTGTGACCTGCATGCCTGTCTGAGTGCTTGTTGGTGTGAGTGTGTGTGGGACCCGCAAGGGTACTTGCTTGTTTGGCAGGCCCGTAGGGCCGGTACTTACCTGTGGCCGTGGCATTGAGGGTTGTAGCAGGGAAAAACACTCAAGTGGCGAAGCTAGCGACCCTGAGGGCCTTGGGGTAGCGGAAAAACACTCAAGTAGGCCGCTAGGCCGATACTGCACCCCACTGCAGTTGGCGTGAGGGGTACTGGAGGCCGAGCAGAAAAAGACAAAGTTGACATTCTTAGAGTCCAGTAGCGGTAGGGTAGGTCTAGGCCGGTACCAGTCCAACCAGTCTAAGTCTAGAGCCTGTACGGGCAATATCAGAGTCTGCAATGATGTTTCCCTCTGAAACGGAGGAAGTACCGGTTGCTTGGAGAGGCCGAGCGGCCTGGAAGTCACCGCCCAGGAGGCAAGTAGGCCGCTATATCAAGAGGCAGGGCGGAGAGCCCAGCCYCATTCTTCAGTGTGCGAGTTGGGCGTCACGCTGCTGGAGCGCTAGGTGGAGGAGCGCTGGGCACTACAGCGTTGCTGGGAGGAAGAAGCCGGGAGCTTCCACCTTGGCTATGGTGGAGCTCTGCCGGTASGAGGAGGAGGGAGAAGGGGACCAAGGAGGAGAGTGGCGAGGTACTTACTGGCTATGGTAGACACCATCTTCATCTCCTTGCTAGGCGCTGCATCAGGAAGGCCCCRGTGGGGGTAGTGCCGCATCAAGGAAGCTCGGGACAGAGTCAGGCATGGTGGTTGAGAGTGAGCAGGGGTATAGCYGCTTGGTGATGACCTTGAAGTGGGGCAGCGACATAGCTGCTTTGGGTTGTCCGTTGCACAGGAAGCTGAAGCCTCAGTAGTCCACCATAGCCTCGGCCTGTATGTGGAGGAAGAAGAAGRACTGCCATGGCTATGGTGGACCTYATCTTATGCCTGCAGTRGAAGTGGGATTCAGACATTGATTCTGGTTCAGCTGTTCAACATTATTATTGTTTATTTATTGTTTGAATAAGAGAGGAGGAGATAAAGAGGAGGAGGTTGTTGAGCGAAGAAGAAGAGCTTTGTCTTTGGTCTATGCTGGAGTACATCATCTCTTTCTTCTTTTTTAATTCTTTTTCTTCTTCTTTCCCTCTCTCTCCTCTCAAGTTCTTTCATTTCTTTTGCAATTGGACGACATTGGGCTCAAGTTCATTCATTTCTTTTCGCAATTGGACAACATTGTACTTTCTGATGATTGTGGACTTTGAAATTGGCCAGGATTGTAACATTGGTATCAGAGCGGATTCTACTTGTTGGCGAGAGTTGACTTTGCTGCCATAACCCTAACCCTAGTGGTAAGGGCTAACCACTTAGGGTTAGGGCTGGAAGTTAGGGTTAAGTGGGGCAGCGTGGTAAAGGGAAGCTGCTCCCACCTGGCAGGGCCGTGTAGGTTCGACACTAGACCCGACCAGGTTGCTTGAGTGCATGTTTGTGGTGGCAAGACACAAGGTGGGACTTCGTGATGCAATTTGAGAGAGGCGACAGTGAAGGGCACCTACAACTTGAATCTGGACTTCAGGGAAGACGAGGAGTGACTTTAGGGCTCCCCTCAAGTGGGCGAGCTTGAGGGTGGCAGCCATATCTGCACCTACGGACTGCAAGTTGCTGCTTTGATCTTCAACATCGGCGGGGGTTCCGGCTTTGTACTTTGGGGTAGATGTTGACCCTCCTAGATGATAGGACACTAGTGTAGAGGATGCTAATTGGGTCAGGAGGACTATGTGAGAGGGGGGTGAATTCTTTTCATCTCAAGAGCCCGACCACTCAAGTAAGTGTCGTGCCACTAGGGTGCCCATGTGTGTGTGCATGGAATTGACTGCCTGTTGGGGTTCTCTGGGTTCTTCTTCCATCCTCCATAGTCTTGATTGTGTGTGAGGTGACTGAACTGCCTACTACCTGACGAGTGAATGAATGAAGTATCTTGTTTGCCATGTGATATCTCTCTACAGTGCTTTGTTTATTTCATTCTGAACGGCTGTAGTCTACAGGTTCTTTCTGGGGCAAAATTTCGTTTTTCAATTCAGTAGGGACAGAGTAGGTCTCTGTGGAACTCTTGTTGGTTGGGACCCGGTTCTGACTCCACTGGGACCATTTGGGACTCAGTGGGACCGGGCCCAAACAAGAAGGGCCCCTCAGGCCAAATCTGTTGACGTCAGTTACCTTGCTCTATCTGATTGGGACTCGGACTTTATGCTTTCGGACCAGGACACTCGTTGCGGAGGGGATCTCCGCTGTGACGTTTTATCAGACTTTACCGCACGATCCGCCGCCTGACTCGCACCTTATACACCGCTCAATTCTCTTTTGCATTTCGCTGTACATCTTGAATCTGATTTGTTGTGTTTTCACGGAGCTGAGGCTGGCTAGGCTTGGGAGGACCCCATACATAGTCAGTCCAGACTGTGTGGCTGGATCAGATCTCTCTGATCTTCTTTTTTTGTTTTGATGATTGCTCTCCAGTCCAAATGAATTGCCGCTCCGGCTAGGAGTTCTACCTTCTCTTCTGACTGAGTTCACGCTGTTTCTTTCATCGGATTCTTTAATGCCTGCGTCTACACGGTCGCAAACAAGAGAGAGAGAGAGAAGAGAGAAGCTATTGAGTGTTGCTCTTGAGGGAGTGAGGAGAGGGAAGAGGAGCGTTCGTCACAAAGCTGAGAGGAAGTACGGACCCCTTTTGAGAGTCTTACTGACACCCTCATCCTCCATCATGGCATCTGCGGCAGATTGGAAACTGCAGATGGACGCTGCCCCTGAGGCAGAAAAACCGCAGTATCAGTTCTTCTATGAGAAAACCTTGAAGAGGGAGGAGGAAGAGAAAGAGAGAGAGAAAAGGGATAAGGTGCAGGCTCACGAGGCCGTCCTTAGCACCGTGTCCGCTCTGATCGATGAGGAGGTAGAGGAGAAAACGGTTCCCTTCCTCAGAGCCTTAGCAGGGGTCCGGGTTGCTGAGGATCATACTGGCCAGCTCGCACAGGTGTTTAAGCAGCTCAAGGAGTTGCGCGAAGACATGGCCAGCGCAGCAGCACCGCGATCAACTGCAACAGTTTGCTAATTCGCAGCAGGCTCAGATCGTCTCTCCACTCACCTACCCTGCTTCCAATGCTACGTGTCAGTTCAGTTTTGCCCCTCTGACCATGTCTACTTCTTCTTCTACTACTTCTTCTTCTTCTTTGAGTGTGGTTAATAGCCAAAGCGGATATGCAGCAAGTCCAGACCCCGCTGCCGCCGCTGCTGTTGCTGCTGCAGCAGCAAGTGGTAGTGCAGGGAATTCTGGAACTGCTGCAGTCCCGAGTCCGGATCCAGCAATGGCTGGGCCAGGCGGCAACTTTGCTTACATCGACGGGAAGGCGGCGCAGATTCCGTCCAAGTATGACGGAAAGGACGACGTCGAGTCTTGGATCAGCTCCATGCGATCCTACTTTGATGTGTTGGGGACACCCCCGTCCACTTAGTCGTCTATCCTGGGGACCAATGTGGAGCCCGTCGTGAGGGGTTTCTGGAAACCCAAGCTGTCCAATCAGCCTACAAGAGAATAGACCTGAACAAATGGCTGAAGGCTACGCCTACTACCGCACTTGAGGATCTCTTGATCAAACAATATGTTGATCCACATGCTGCAGCTAAAGCAAGACTCAAGCTTGACAAGCTCAAGCATAGCAAGTGGACCGGCACCATGCACAACCTGCAGCAGTATGTTAGTAAGCTCTTTGCTACTCCGCATTTGGAGATGACGGCACAGTCCTGTCTGGATGTGATAAAAGGTACGGTCCCCTCTACTCTAAAAGATCGCCTAGGGCTCGGCCTCAGCGAATATACAGATTGGCTTACCCTCATGCGGGACTTAGTCAAGCTGGAGCCACAAGACCTCCCGGGTGGATCAAGTGGCAAAAAGGCCACTAGCCGCAAACGGTTTCCAGGCAACAACCGTTTTGCAGCACACGATCTGCTTGAGGCTGACGAGGAGACCCTCGTGGATGAATCTTCTCTTGATGACGATTAAGAGCAAGACTGCGGGGCTTCTTACTCTTTGTCAGCCCATGAGTCTGAGTACGTAAATGACGAAGAATCTATGAATGTTTTTAAAAGGGACCGAGGACCACGATGAAGAACAACACTAACACTATCCTTTTTCCCAAGGGAGCAAAGATTCCACCCAAACCGGAAGATCCTGCCACAAAACCATGGGTAGATCTCCAGATTAGTGAAAGTGAGTGGAAGAACAGGGTGAAGAAAGGAGTTTGCCTGCATTGCACCAAACCGGGACATTCAGTCCAACAATGTTTCAGATTGCAGCAGCGAAACCAGCAACGCGGGTAGAGGCATCATCAGCACACTCTATAGGTGGAGAGGCGGAACATGTAAGTACAAATTCTTCTTTGGATTCTGATCTCACTCAGCAAACCTCTTCTGAAACCCCATCTGATGCTGATTCCAAGGCTGAGAAGATCCACATCCTATACAAGGAGTCTTGGGTAGAGTCGGGAGAGATTGACTTCCATGCTCTGTTGACGCGCTGGGCTCATATGAAGCAAGAACGCGCGCAAGGGAGAACGAAGCTGATTTTCTTCAAACTCTACATTAATGGCCGTTACATCCGTGCGTTGGCTGATTGTGGCGCAACTGCTAACTACGTCTCACCGCACGGCATTCGTAAGGCACGCTTGGGGATGAAACAAGTGACTCTGTAGAATCCTTGTCGGACCCAAGTAGGCAACCAAGAGGTTGTCATATCTACGAATGCAGTCAAAGGTGTGCGCACTACCTTTGACCTTTGACGCCGACCGCACAATCACGCATGAATTAAACTTCTATGTCCTTGATCAGTGCCCCTTCAACGCGGTTATTGGCTTGGGTTGGTTGCAGGCCCAATGTGAAAGAACCACGTGGAATGACTCACAATTCATGGTCAAAGATGCCATGGGAATCGAGCGACCAGTCCTCTTGGATGAGCCGCGCGAGTCCCAAGTGAACTTTCTCAATGCAATGCAATTCTGCAAAAAGTGGCGCAGACGCAAAACCAATGAACAAATGTATATGGTCTTTGTTAGGCCTGCTCATGTGCCTTCTATTTTTGCTGTACATAATGATTCTACTTTGCATGCTGTTTCCACCTCGGATGCAACCACTTCTACCTCTAATCCTGTCATATTGGCTGCACCTATGACATCTGATATGCTTGCTCCTGAGAGTGCTGATCCCGCTCCGGAAGTTCCACCAGAAATTCGCAACCTTCTCAACCGATTCCCTGAGGTCTTGGCCGAACCACATGGAGTTCCCGTGCGTCCGGTCCGACACAAGATCGAGTTGATTGAAGGTAGTACTCCTCCAAAGGGTTGCGTCTATCGAATGGGCTCAGGCGAATTGGAGGAGTTGCGAAGGCAGATTGATGAGATGATTGGGAAGGGATGGATCAAACCCAGTGAGTCTGAGTTTGGTGCACCAGTGCTGTTTGTCCCTAAGAAAGGAGGCAAATTGCGGATGTGTATTGATTACCGCGGATTGAATCGGATTACGAGAAAGAATGCATATCCTTTGCCACGCATCGATGATTTGCTTGATGCTGCAGGTGGGTGCAAAGTCTTCAGCAAGATCGATCTCAAGTCTGGCTATCACCTGATTGAAGTCGATCCTGCCGACCAGCACAAAACCGCATTCAAAACTCGCGATGGGCTGTACGAGTTTACCGCCATGCCCTTCGGTCTCACGAATGCACCAGCCACCTTTCAAAGTCTCATGGACAAAGTGTTCCGCCATCAGATTAACCTGTTTGTTGTTGTTTATCTGGACGATATACTCATATTCAGCAAATCAATGGAGGAACACATGAGACATTTTGAGGAAGTGTTGCAGGTCCTCAAGGAAGCGCAACTCCATCTCAACTTGGAGAAATCTAAGTTTGGGAGGGACAGCGTCATCTACCTTGGGCACCGGTTGTCTGCTGAAGGCCTAGAGCCTGAGGCAACCAAGGTTGAGGTCATCCGCAATTGGCCTCAACCGGCGAATGTTCGCGAGTTGCGTTCTTTTCTTGGTCTTGCGTCCTACTACCGCAAGTTTGTGCCTAAGTTTTCTATCACCGCCCGTCCACTGTCTAGATTGACTAGCAAGAATGTGTCTTACACATGGGATGGGGAATGCACGACAGCCTTCGCAGCATTAAAGGAGTCTTTGGTGAATCATCCGGTGCTCCGCATTGCAGATCCCAAACTCACATTCGTAGTAACTACGGATGCCAGTATGTATGGGATTGGTGCAGTGCTGAAACAAGATGACGACGACGGCCTACGTCCGCTAGAGTTTTACAGCAAACGTATGCCCATTCACAAGGTAGCTGCCTCCACCTACATGCGAGAACTCTATGCCTTGAGAGAGACACTAGACCACTGGAAGCACTACCTCTTGGGTCGCCATTTCAAGGTGTTCTCAGACCATGAGACCTTGAAATGGGTTCAGACAAAGAATAATCCCTCAACTACTCTAACCCGTTGGCTGCATGAGATTGCTGTGTATGACTTTGAGATTAAGGACAAGAAAGACTGTTACAATCGCGTTGCGGATGCTTTGTCGCACCACCCGGAGTACATGACTTGCCTTGTGGGTTCCTACGACCTGCGTAAAAATCTGAAGGAGGAACTCATCGAGCATACTGCCAAGGATCCGGAACTCAGTCCCATCCTTGAGAAGATTCGGGCTGACCCTAGCAGTCAGCATGATTTCCATGAATGTAAGGGTCTTCTTTTCTGACGCTACGGGAAACATGACCGGTTGTGTGTGCCCAACCATCAGCCAATCCTCACTCACCTTCTGGATTTGGCCCATGACCGGAGTGGACACTTCGGTGTGGAAAAGACATACGGAAATTTATTGCAAACGTTTGTGTGGCCTGGTATGAAAAGAATGACACAAAGGTTTGTGGCTGAATGTGAAGTCTGTCAACGCATTAAACCGTCTCGGTAGAAACCCTATGGGCTGTTACACCCTCTTCCTATCCCTGATGGTCCGGGTGAGTCTGTTTCCATCGACTTCACGGACATGAGGAAGAAGAGCAGAAACGGTTATTCGCAGGTAATGGTGATCGTCGAACGATTCTCGAAATTTCTGAATTTAATTCCCTTGCCACCTCACGCCCCAACAGCTATGTAACACCCGCGGACGCGTCCGCGGGTCCAATCTCGGATGGCGGACGCAGACGGGTCCGCATCCGCGGCCTACGTGGTCCACGCCACGGACCCGATTTTACCAAAATTTTTTTGAATTAAATAATAGGCTCAAAAAAAAAAACAATATATGGGGTTCTAGGGAATTTTAAGTCCTACAACCCCATATTTGTTTTTTTGGAATCCGACTTTGTTTCAGATTTTTATAAAATCAAAAACTAAATTCGATTTAAAAAAAAATAAAAATATATATATAAAGAAAAGTTGGATTTTTTTTTTGTCATTTTTTATCATCAGATATATGGTCCCTGAGGTCACCTGTATTTTTTGGAAACGAATTTCTGTTTTTTGCAGGGGTAGGAGGTGTTTTAGAAAAATAAAGATACAAAATTTAAAAATAAATAAACAAAAAAATTGAAAAAAAAAAAGGTTTGATTGATTGATTGATTGATTGATTGTGAGTGTGTGTGTGTGTGTGTGTGTGTGTGTGTG
>BFEA01000090.1:1527330-1548517 GCA_003427395.1 Chara braunii
AAAAAAAAAAAAAAAAAATGCGTTCTTTTTTTTTTTTCAATTTCGTTGGATTTCGCCCGTACCCGGCGCCGCCAGATTTGTGAACCCCCCTCCCCTGCGGCCGCCACGTGTCCGCGAATCCGCGCGTCCGCGCGGACACGTCCGCGGGCTTCGCGGACTGGCCGCGGCCGCGGACTTGGCCGCGCCTGTCCGCCGCCGGGGGGGATACATAACCCAACTGACCTTGTGATCGATGAATTCAACAAAAGGTACATTCTACATTTGCCCCCCCGAAAACTCTTGTGAGTGATCGAGACACCAGGTTCATAAGCGCGGACTGGAAAGATTTCACCTCCCATACCTACGACACGAAACTCAAGATGACGTCTGGGCGACATCCCGAAGCCAATGGACTGGCTGAGGAAATCAACCAGGCCGTGATCCAACTTCTCAGGGCTCTAATTGTACCTGATCAGAACTCTCGGGATGAGGAGTTGCCGATTGTGCAGGGGTTGTATAACAACTTCATCCACTCCTCCACCGGGATGACGCCTAACCGGCTGCATCTTGGATGGAAAATCCGCAATCCTCTATCTTATTTGTTCCCTGATCAGCCACTTGGCCTAACACCTGGCCAGCCAGGCTACAGTGCCAAGTTTGATCGCCTACTCAAAGTTGTTGTCGCAGCTATGGAGAGGTGACGCAGTGCCATGATTAAACATGCTAACAAAAATTGCCAGCCTGCACCATTTACAGTGGGAAGTTATGTTTGGGTCAAAATGTCTGAGTTTTCTGAAGAAGAAGGTGTATCACGAAAACTTCTTCCTCAGTACTACGGTCCGTGGCAGGTCTTGAACCAGGTAGGGAGTGATTCCTTCGGTCCTTCTTACACGATTGATGTGCCTGCACATTTGCGCACATACCCTGTCTTTCATGCGTCAAAGTTGTTTCCGTATGAATCACCTGAGACTTTCAAATACCGAGAGTCAATGATTCCCCGCGCAATCAATGGCGGACATGAGGTTGATAGGATTGTCGAACACAGTGGGAAGGGAAAAAATAGACAGTACAAAGTTCATTTTCTGTATCATCTGTTGGACGATTTCTATTGGATTGCTAGGAAAGACTTACTGCAGAGTGCACCGCGTGTCGTGAATGCCTATGAACGGTTGATAAGTGCTGAACAACAACCAAAATTCACTGCTACCCTGACTCCTACGGAACACGCCCGATCTCTCTTTGCTATCTACGCCTATGATGCACTATGCAAGGACTCTGATTGAGTTACTCGCTCGAAGGGACCTCGCTCTTGAGGGGGGGGTAGTGTAATGACCCGTCAAAACACAGACTGAGAACACTGCTGATTTCTGAAGTTCTGTCGATGGAATGGATGCCTTGCTGAGATTCCCGCGTTCTGCTGTGTTTTCTAAGTCTGTCTCTGTGTGCGTGCTTGTGACCTGCATGCCTGTCTGAGTGCTTGTTGGTGTGAGTGTGTGTGGGACCCGCAAGGGTACTGGCTTGTTTGGCAGGCCCATAGGGCCGGTACTTACCTGTGGCCGTGGCATTGAGGGCACAGTATTATATAAGTTGTTAGTCAAAACTCTCGAAAACTGGCTGATTCCAATCATGACTGACATCATACATCCAACACAGACTGGTTTTATTAATAGCAGGCATATTCAAGATAACATACTTCTAATCAATGAGATGATTAAACTTTCACGACAATCTCAACAAAATGCTGCATTTGTATTTATAAATTTTGAGAAAGTTTATGATCATGTAGATTGGAGATTTTTGGACAAATGCCTTTGTAAAATGAAATTTGGCCCGTCAATATGAAAATGGGTTCAAATTCTTCATTCCAATGCTACTACCAGGATACAAGTTAATGGTCTCCTTTCACCAGAGATCAGACTTCAAAGATCGGTTAGGCAAGGTGATCCGTTGACTCTCTTTCTTTTCCTCATTATTATGGAGGCCTTAGGGGCCAATCTTCGAGCAAATCACAACCTCAAGAGATTGGGAATATCAGGGATGTCAGAGAAAGCAATACTTATTTATTCCATGTTCGCAGACGACCTCACTATTATAATGGAAGCTCCAGAGACAGATATGGAAGAAATTATAATATTAATGGATAAATTCTCTATAGTATCAGATATGATTGTCAATTGGGGGAACAAAACACAAGGGTGGTGGATACACTCAAATGGGGTTCGCCCTTCGGAGCAGCCTAGAGTACATTGGGTCCCTTTGGAGGCTCCAATCAGGGTACTTGGTGTGACATTCACAGCAAAAGGCAAACCTGCAAATAATGACGAATGAATATCTAGGCCGGCGCTTGAAAAAATGAATCAATGGAAGAACCAACACACTTCAATTATCGGAAGAACCCTCATAATCAATAATGTTGTACTAGCTTCAATATGGTACAAATCAGGGCTCTGGTCCGTTGGTAAAATACAAATGAAAACTCTTAAAAGACAAATTTCAGCATTCCTTTGGAGAGGCAATCATGAGCAAAAGAAAGTCATCCCAAGAGTAGCCTGGTTGTCACTAATTCAACCCAAAACTAGAGGAGGTTTAGGGCTATTATACCCCTATTTTCAATTACGAGCCATTGGTTTGCAATGGTTAAAAAAATTAATCTTATCCACAGATAAGCAGTGGCTGCCCTTGGTCTTGGAGCAGATTAGGAGGCTGGCCCCTGTAGCATCAGAGGAAATACATCCTCTAACTTGGTTAGAGGATAGATATTGGACCGTACCTAGAGCCAAGACACAGTCTAGTGAACAAGGTATAAGAGGGGCGGCGAGATTGGACCTGATGTTAGATAACCTTTGGTGACAATACTTATAAAAATATGACGTAAGCTTCCCTTACCGAACAGACCTTTTCCCTCGAGATATGAGGAAGTCATGCGCCAACCTCTATTTGGTAATCGATGGATCACGGATCTCAATGGGTGTGTTTTCAATAGCTCAAAGTCACCATGGTCCTTGTGGGTGAAAAAAAGGGTATTAAGAATCAAGGATCTTTGGGATTCGGAAACCAAGAATTGGAAAACGGTTGAGAAGTTGAGATTAACTTTATGCTACGCTCACCGGCTGTCACTTAATTTGGAGGAAATTATCATCTCAATTTTGATAGTCTGGAAACGATCCTTGAGGGAAGGACCAAAGTTTGAGGAAGGGGACTGGGTAATGGGATTTGATGATCAAAATGGACAGCTGAGGGGGGGACAGATTGTTCATTTTCTGCATCAGGGACCCTTAGAGAGTATTCACAAGATGGACAAAGGACACTTCTTGTCACCATGTCCTTTGGGCACAGTAACCATTTTTCCCTTCTCTCACATCTATCGTATCAGAGTGTTGTTCATTTCGGCGATCCAGGGTTGGAAAGCCTTTCACCCAGAAATGCCTATCCCAGAGTTACCTTTGGATCCGGTAGAATGGCGGTGGCAAACTAGTAAGAGAGGGAAACCGCGAACATTACAAGCTTTAACAGTGAAAGCAACCTATAGACTGCTTAGACCAAAGGTTGACATCATGGCAGTGGTTCAGGAAAGGTGGGCAAGGCATTTAAACATTGATATAAATCTGATCAAACACATTAATTTTTTCAAAAATATTAGACAACGCCCAACTAAATTTTCTTCCTTACAATGGCAGATCATTCATTGATGTCTGCCCACCAACGATTGGATTGTGGATCACTCCACACTAGAGCAGCAAGGAGTAACACTTCCTTGGTGTAAAACTTGTCTGTCTGTATTTCCAAGTAGAAAAGTGTGTGAAACTATAGAGCATATTTTCCTGCAATGTCGAGGAGCTGTGCTAATTTGGAGGCGATGGGATTGTCTGGAGGGAACTCACAGGGTTGGACTGGCCTTGGGAATGGAGGACTATCCTTTTTGGGCATTGGGAGCCCCTTTTGTTCACACCCACCAATTTTCAATTTAACTTCTTTAACATTGGACGCAAAGCTATTCTATGGTCCTTGTGGTATAAACGCTGTGTTCGGGAGAGAGAAGAAGTGACTCTAGGGGGTGTTGAATGGGGAGAGTACATAGTACAGTTTGTCCAAACAGAAATCAGAGCTCATTGGAAGAGTACCAAGGAGAAATTGAATAAATTCACACAAAAAAAAGATATAAAACAGACAATTCAAAATTCCACAAATGACTGGCTGGGGGAACCAATTGAGCGGTCCTGGGGGGAGGTAAAATGGCCAGGGGCAGAAGACACAGAGGGACCTCTCAAGAAGGATTTTCAACTGGTCTTCCGAAACTGGTTCACGCTGCCACCTAGAGCTATCCAATTTTTTCCCCAAATCCATTTCCCCCCTCTAAGCTAGCTTTAGTAGATTTACAATGGTTTGGCCAGGGGGAAGCTGATTGATTTTTATTTTGGCTAAAAGGGGAACAGAGTAGCTTGGAGGGATTGATAAATCTGGCAATCCTAAGAAGGATTGAAGAGGTTGTTTTGCTCCCCCTTGTTTCAGGATTACTCGAGAGATATTCGGTCACCCCGGGTACTAGACTGTGAGGACCCCGGCCTCAATCTTCTTATTGGAAATATCAGCCTTGGCCACTGGGCCCTTTTTTTTTTTTTTTTTAAAAAAAAAGGCCTGCAATGGCCTGATTCTGTTCGGTGGTCCGATTGGCGACACCAAGCCCATCACAGAAGAGTATCCAATAACGACATCACTACTCGTGAGCAGTTTTTTTTACGTTGGCAGACTACCATCGTTGCCCCAACATACCACCCCCTAATAAGGAACGTATAAAGCTACCTTTACCTTTTCAGTTCGGTACAGGCATAAGGAGGGTGTTCAGGAGAAGAACAGTAGCGGTCGCATCGTCCCTCTGTACAATCAGATGCCTTCATGTCATAGACGAACTACCGTCTATCCCCGAATAGAATGTTCGGTGATTGGGGTGGCTGGCCCCTCCGTTCCATTTGCAATAAGAGGTAGGGGAAAGTTGGGAAACTACACGGGAGTCACAAAGACGAGTTATAATTGCACTATGGGCCAAGGTACAGTTTCGAATTGCAGTTTGGGCAATGTATACAACCCAGCAATAGATGGAGCCTCTCCTCAGGTGCTAGTGGTGTCTGCTCTTACCAGCAGCACTAACACTGAAAGGGGCAAAACTGGCAGTTTTCCCAAACTCCTGAAAATTTGGAGGCCGGGCCCGACGACGGCTGCCATTGATAAATCTGATCGGCGGCGCTCGTTTCGTTTCGGCCATCCGAGAAGGTCGGAGGCCCACCTGAGGCCTGCTATTTTCCCACGCGGCAAAGGTGCTAGTGGTTTAAGAAAAAAAAGAAGAAGAAGAAAAAAAACCAGCTTTCTGGCCAGGTAGGGTGCCGGAAGTGCAATTGCAAACTGTATCTTGCCCCGTAGTGCAATTATAACTCGTTTTTGTGACTCTACTGAAATTACCCCTAAGGGGTAAACGGCGCAGTCACGTTTCAGTTTTGAATGCAGTTCAGGCATCCCTCTAATACAACACATCTCCACCCGACCCTAAAGCTGGGTTGTATTCATTCACAATTTTCCTCGGAGCAACATTTGCGAAATGGTGACTGAAAAGCATATCAAACTCAAGATCATGACCACGCCCTAGGCTTCCCTTTGGAGAGGTAACTACGGCGCAGTCACATTTTCAGTTTTAAATGCAGTTCAGGCATCCCTCGAATACGAATAATAAAGAAGAAGCTTTATAAATAAATGAATTTATTATTGAAAAAAAAAACGAGGTTCGGTCATTATAGCCTTTTTATAGCTGACAGTGTATCTGGGGCAAGTTTCATTCTAGATACTGTGATAATGAGGGTATGTGGTATTCCGTGGAAGACAGAAGAAGCACAGGAAGCTATAGGGATGGCAGATAGAAGAATGAGGATGACACCAACGGTCCTAGCCCAGTTGGTACACCCATGATCTGTTGAAATACAGACCCAAGTTGGAACCCACATGCAATCAGATTCTGAATTACCTAGGGCAGGGCAGTTCAATGATGATATCTCAAGGTCGCCGCCCTTCTTTTTCGAAAAAAAAAAAAAAAAAACGAAGAAAAAGATGAGAAATACGGAAGTGTGTCATTGCCACACCAACGCCCGACTCGGACCTGTCAGAATGCATTCGGGAGCAGTCAGAAAAGTGGTCTTCGAGAGCACTCCCGAAATCGCTGCGGACTCCCGCCTTCGGGAGACCTCGCGCGGAGGCCTTGTTTCGACCAGAAAACTCGTGAGGACGACAAGCGGTCTCCTCGCAGTCTTCGTCGGCACATCCTGGACAGTGCTCAAGAGTGCTCTCGAATGCCCTCGCCGCTGCCTCCAAATCCGAGAGCACCCCAAGTCGGGAGTGCAATGTGGCGAAGCGCAGTCCCGAATGGATTTTCGCGTCTTCCGATGTTCGGGAGTACTCCCGAAATCTTTCTCCAAGTCGGGAGCAGTGTGGCGAGGCCCATAGTGGATAGAGGTCCTTCGGGACATCCGTTAAGAACTGGAACGATACAGAGAAAGAAGATTAGCAAATGGCCCCTGCGGAAGGATGACACGCATAAATCGAGAAATGGTCCAAAATTATTATTAAAAAAAAAAAAAAACAGTGGATAGAGGTCCAGGTTTTTTTTTTTTTTTTTTTTTTTTTTTTTTTAAGAGGTCCMRYCCTAATAHTRMMAAAARMGTGTAGAMCAACGGTACGTTTCCCCACTATGAAAAAACAAATGCGGCCTGCACGAAGCCTCAGGTTTTGGGGCTCGGCCTCCGGAGCGAAATGGCTGGCACGGCCAGCCTCAAGGAGGCCTGCGCCAGTTTGTCTTTTTCGGGCACGCAGGGCATCTCCAGCACCGGGGACGAGTGTCTCGGACGTACTGGTGGTTTAAAGTTTAAACCACCACGACTACACGGCCTACACGTCTGAACCAGTCTTTTTCGGACAAAGTGACAAACAATTTATCCACAAGGCTGGGGCCATGTACAAGTGGTTTAAACCGCTACTACACGGCCCCAGCCTTGCTGAAAAGAAACGCGTCGCCTACGAGTTTCTTCTGAAAAAGACAGAGCAGGCGTGCCGTCGATAAAAAAAATCGGTGCCCTGTGTCGCCTACGGCCGATAGCTGGATGTACTTGTGCTTTAAGGCCTGAACCAACCTACATGTCTGAACCAGTCTTTCTTTGTTTTTTTTTTTCATAGAACAGCAGCTGGTACTACAAGCCATGGTGATATGAGATCCCACCCCTATCAGCGCCTCTGTTGGCTGCGATCTTATTGGTGGGGAGCAGCACCTGTTGGAAATCAGGTCAGGCGTCCCTTATATGCTGATCCAAACCTGCACTTCTTTTTTTTTTTTTCCCTTGTGTCAGTTTGGACAGATAAAGTCCAAAATGAGTTTGTTTTTCAATACTAGACCAGACAAAACCCGAAACAGACAAAATCTGAGAAAAAAAAAAAATAGCCAATAATACACAAACAGACAAAAATAACCCTCTTTTTTTTTTCTTTTTTTTTTCTTTTTTTTTTCTTTTTTTTTTCTTTTTTTTTTCTTTTTTTTTTCTTTTTTTTTTCTTTTCTCTTTTTTCATGGGTCAGATAGGTTTTGGCGGCCGACTGTTCGTAACAAGTCTTGGGGAGGCCCGCCTCTCACATACGGAAGGGATGTGAGACACCACTCATCATTTGATAAAACCAAGAAGGATCTTAAAAAAAAAACTCTGGCTGGAAACAAAAAGCAAACCGAGCTGACCCGTTTTGGTTTTATGAAACGATGACTGGCGCTAGACCACCAGTACTTCCGCAAGTTGCGGCTTTTTHAAAAAAAAAAAAAAAAAAAAAAAAAAAAGGGGGCCACAGCTCGGCCGGCCAAAAAAAAAAAAAAGTTGTGACGCCTCCACTTAAGTGAATTTATACGAGCGTCCCAGGGACCTTGTCCCACTAGCAGCTTTGAGCCAGGTCCTTGTTGGGTTTTCAACCCCGAGTGACGCCGTGCGACACGGGAGATGCGATCTGTTCTGAAAATGACGTGGTTGATTTTAGTTGTCTTGCTATGCCCTCCAAAATCGCCTATTTTCTTTCATCAAAACCATGGAAAAAATTGTCTCTCTGTATTACAACGCCCCCTACCCTTGCCCATTCACGTTGAACTAGCTCTCCCCTTTTTCCGTCTCAGCTAGCTCAACGCTCCTATATTGCCTCAATCGTTTTTTTCTTTCTTTTTTTTGTTTTGTGTGTTGTCAGTATTGGCAGTGCCAGACCGTTTCAGTTTATCAGCTATTCGTGGTATTATTGCATCCCGTTTCACACACTTACCTGTGCTGCATCAGGTCGTCGGCTGTATGGTGGCCGCAATACTGTCCACATTCATGTGGACGAGCAGCCTTGGTGATATCGAAGAACCCCACGGCAGCCCATGCAACGTCGAAACCATATGCCAGAAACGACTAACCTTCCTCCTTTGGCATTGGCCGTCATGAATTCCCTCGTTCATTAAAAAAAAAACCTCGTTCCCGCACTCACTCGTCACACGTGATGTACAGTCAACATATGACAAAATCAAATTGATTGAAAGTTTTGAAACCGCAAAAGGACTATGCACAATAGCAAGGATTTTTTTCGCAAAGAAAAGCGGTTCCATAATGGTTTCGATCACCGCCAGGTGCTCCTCCTCGGGGGCGCTTCTTCACCTCACATTCCTTCACGTACACGAACGCACACTACCCACCATTAACCCTCCTCCGCCGCTGCACCGGCATCCGTGAACGCCGGCTGCGACGTTGGTTCCAGAACGAGCACTGAGACACTGCCACGCCAGGTTTGCAACTTGCCTGAGGTACTGAATAAGCAAGCAAGGGCAAGGGCCGTGACGCCGTTGACGGTCGTCGTGCTACTCTAGAATGACATGATTGGTCGAGAGGCCTCCCAGGGTCTTTGAAAAAAAAAGCAAAAAAAAAAGGCCTCCTGAGTCTAGTAGTGTATAGATTGGCTCATCCGGGCCTCAGCCCTCCTCTGTGCAAGCACGGATTTGAACCGGCGGCCTTGGCCCCAGGAGGCAAGTCTCTTAACCACTACAGCCAGAACACAATGTTCACAAGTGGAACCATACCATACCAGTTGTGATATCCACCCCACCCCTTCAAGGTTGTAGTGTCCAACTCAACACACACCACACACAACACCACACGGACGCACCACACTAACCGGGGCAGAGTAGCTTGAGGAGGCATAGAGAGTGTTAGGGCGTGCTCTTGCGAGTGGCGTTCAAATCCTGACATGTCATATAGATAGAATAAATGTCACTCCGCTTACCCCCTTAAACAGCCACTACTACGTTTCACAATGTAGTCCCAAGTGAGACTATAACCTATATACAACATTCGTCGGGGCCGGGCCCAACAGAGGCCACCGTTGACGATCGCTTTCTCGTTACTGGCCTCCGAAACTAGTGGGGCCTTGTCCGCAGCCGATGCATGTGAAAGTTCGTGGTCGTTTATACTGAAACAGTGACATGCGCATACCATTCAGCCACATCGCCCTAGCTCAATTGGTACACCCCTTAACTATTCAAATACAGACCCCCCAAAACAATGACACGGGGACAACCTTGATATAGCATCATCGAACTGACCGGTCCAAGGTAATTCAAAATTGAAGTATTTCACTCATCTGCTTCCAGGGGAGTTATAACTCAGTGCGTCTGTATTTCAACAGGTAAGGGGTGTACCAATTTAGCTAGGCCAGTTCGTGTACGGATCCAGTTTTAGTACCGCCTCCAAGGGTTGTATGTAGAGTGGTCACGAGACTTGCTTCGTGAGGCTGAGGGTGCCGGCTCGAGGCCGTGCGTGCACGGCCGGGGCTGATGCCCTAAACGCACGTTGTCAGGCACATCGGTCCCGCAGGGTACCCTCCAGGCCGCGTTGCGCAAGATTTTGCAGGACTTCGTCGTAGAGCGCGGTTTGCCACTCCGGATGAATGCGCCAGCCGTACCACTTGCGTCCCCCTACGACATGATAGGGTCACGCGAGGCACAACTTACGTCCACCCGTCGGATTTGTCATCATCCCTTGAGTAGGCGTATCCCCACCGAGTTACTGAACCACGTGCGAAAGTTTGTCGTATGCAATCGCCGAGGTGACCCAGCCGAGGGTGTTCCTCGTTCGTTGTAGCATAGGGGGTTCGCGCGGTTAACGCCCCTCAATCGGACCCGCACGTGAATCGACGCATTGGGGGGCTGAGCTCCCAAGCACGACTCGTCGTCGGTCGACTAGGACGCATTCCACTCACCACACGTTACACCAAACAAAAATTAAAATACACACACAAGAACAAAACTCTCCTAGTCCCTTCAGTATCCAACCCATAACCTTTTAATATGGAGATCGCTTAGGCGTTGTGTGAGAGACTCAAGATAAAACTGTGCGGGCGCTAGGCCTTTCTCATATCGATTAGCAATGCAAGCATACGCACACAGTCGCAACTATGGAGTACTATGTAGTACCCATAATCATGCGACCCTCGATAGTCTCGAGGGTCACTTTTCGACACTCAAGTGTCGGCTGACACACGGCTTGAGGGGTTAATCTCTCGACGCTAGACAACCGCCAAGGCGATTGATCACCATACCCTCTTTTGCACCCTGCGAAGAGTGGGTGGTACACAGGTTCCGACATGTGGTGGCAATCAACTCTCGTGGCCTACGAGGCAAGCTCCACCATCCAGTGCCTGGAGAGAAATAAAGGGGTTTGGTTTTGACGGTTGCCACAGACTACAATGTCCAACCATAAAGCAAAATGCAAAAGGGGTTCTCCCTTCTCTCTCAGTGCAGAACTTGTTTAATCACTACGCACGACCTCAATGGGTCGTGCGGGAACAAGAAACATGATATAAAAGTTATGAGATATGAGACGATCACTCTCACAATCACTGTGTGACTTCCTTCAAAAATATATATATGATCATAAGCAAAACCAAGTCTGGAATCCAACTTACAGAACATATATGCAATCACATCAAAGATTCACATCGACAGAGCACACTTTATGCGGGGTCAACTTCAACCACTCTCTGCACTCACACCCCTTTGTCTTACCCACACAAGCCTCAACCCTTGTCCAACCTTTCAAAATAAACACTCAGTCCTTTTTAAATGGTCATGTAATAAAGTCCGGGTAAAAACAAAAAAGAAACATTTCAATCCATAGGGCTAAGGCCTTTAGGTTGAGTAGCGAGAATGAATTAGAGCTAAGCCGGAAACCGACCTGTTATTAAAAGATAACAGTAAAGTGATCTTTCGTAGGATCAGGCCGAACGAATCAAACCTTCAATCGAATCCGTAGACCTGCATCACAGTCCAGACCAAAACGGACGAATACTATGTTTAAGGAGGACATGCTCTATGTCGTAGGCCTAACTCCTCTTCTAACTTCTCCCTCACCTTTTTCCCATGGGTTAAAAAATTACTGAAAATTTCGGCAGTATCTTCCCTAGATAGGAAAGATTGTCAAATCCTTCTTAGCGAAAAATAATTTAACTCTCGAAATTCTACAAAATTTCGGTAGCGCTTCTTGTAGGAAAAATGTCTTTTCAGAATTTTCAAGTGTCAAAAAATTACTAACTCTTTCAGATCTGTAAAAATTTCGGCAGCGCTTCCCATAGGAACAGGAGACTGCCAAGATTTATACAAAGCTGAAAATGCAAAGACAAAGTACAACTATACTTAGGACTAACTTTTGACACTCACTTGATTATTAGAACTGAAGATAGTTTACACGATCCCTCTTTGAAAATGGTATCGTGAGCTATCACTACTCCTAACTTCCAGTAAGGTCAGTACTATCATATCCCAAGTTTCTCTCTCATCATTTTCTCACCTACATATAGCTTCAGCACTCAACGAGCATCTAAAGCGACTAAGTTATCTAAAAGATTACCCCAGAGATAAACCTCAAAAACATACATAAGTGAGTGCAACAACATCTCTCGCCAACCCTCAAGCTCCTTTCCATGTCACATGGTTCGTTCAAAAACCCTCGTTATTCTCTTTTTACCCTTCCTTACATAAGACATAGGATCAGTCAACCCTACTTATAAATGTCAAATCAACTTATGATGCCCTAACCTGATAAAACAAGTATACGTAAGGCATAGGACCAAGCTACATCAACTTATTGTGTGACCAGTTTCTGCCTAGACGATCGATATAAGGCGTATGACCGGGTCACACCAACTTATGGTGAGGCTGGTCAGCCTGAACGTTCGACATACACAAGGAGTTGAACCTCCTCAACTTGTGAGGGGTCGGTCTTAGCCTAAACAACGACAAAAGGCATATGACCAGAACACACCAACTTATGATGTGCCTAGCTAGCCCAAACAACGACATATGGGGTAGAACCAGGCTACCCAACTTATGAGTAGTCCAACCCAGCCTAGACAAAACCACATGCGCGAATGACCGAACAACCCGCAACTTATGTGTTTGTCCACCCTTCACAATACAACCATATTCAACGAATAAACATAAGGCATAAAACTCACCACACCAACTTATGGTGTGATTAGCCTCTGCCTGAACAATTGACTTAAGGCGTATGATCGGGCCGCACCAACTTATTGTGAGGTCGGTCAGCCTGGACATTTGACATACACGAAATAACTGAGCCACCTCAACTTATTAGGGGTCCAGCCTCTGCCTGAACAAACGACGAAAGGCATATGACCAGGACACACCAACGTATGATGTGCCTAACCAGCCCACACGATGACACATAGCGTAGAACTAGGTTACTCAACTTATGAGTAGTCTAACCCGCCTAAGCAAGCAACAAGCGCGTGTGACCGAAAAACCCGCAACTTATGCGTTCGCCCAGCCTCGGCAACACAACTACATTCAATAAGTAGAGTCATAATCATTATCTGTCTTCAGACGGTTGGTCAGCTAACCTCAACTCATGAGGATCCCCACCCAAACGTCAGTTATGTTTAGAAAAAAAATGGTCAAGTTTTATATTATTTATCTGTCCTTTGTGTTATCAGGGGCATGGGACCAACTACCCAATTTATGGATGGGTCAGCCTGCCCAAAGTCACCACTCAATTTTATACTTTGAATCTTATTTTCTCCTGTACTTTATCTGCTACCGGCTTATATGGCTAGATCTCCCAACTTATGGCATTCAACCTGCCAATGATATACATAGTATATAGCTATATCAAATTGTATATTAAGGTTCCAAATATGTTCGCGGCTCATGACTTGATCACACCAATTTATGGTGTGACTAGCCTACCAAAACAAGTAAACATAAGGTATGAGACTGATCCACACCAACTTATGTTGTGCTCAATTTCTACCT
The DNA here is from genome assembly GCA_003427395.1 of Chara braunii. Lineage (NCBI taxonomy): Eukaryota > Viridiplantae > Streptophyta > Charophyceae > Charales > Characeae > Chara > Chara braunii. The sequence continues at coordinate 1,540,675 of BFEA01000090.1, forward strand.
AGACAATCAACATAAGGCGTATGACCAGGCCGCACCAACTTATGATGAGACTGGCCAGTTTGAACATTTGGCGTACACAAAGAACTGAACCACCTCAACTTATGAGGGGTCCAGCCTTTGCCCGATCAAACGACGAAAGGCATATATCTAGAACACACCAACTTATGGCGTGGGTAGTCAGCCCATACAATGACATAAAGCGTAGAACTAGGCTACTCAACTTATGAGTAGTTTAGCCCCGCCTAAACAAGCAACTGGCGCGTGTGACCGAACATCCCGCAACTTATGCGTTTGCCCAACCTCCGCAACACAACAACAAATAAGGTCACATTTTCATTCTGTCTAAATTCACACAAGTAATCTGAATTCTCATAGACACTTGTTAATTTAGTCCTTTTTCATATCATGTCCTGAAATGAAAACAATCAAAACTAATAGTTTTCTCAATCATACTTGCAGGTACACAATAGCAAAAGGGTAATATAATTTACGGGATGGGATCATACGCCTAAATCGATCGTTATACATGAGTGTTCCCTGCTTTTAGAACCCCGCCTGGGCTCCGACAGAGCTCCCGCAATCGGTGGGTGGACCTCCCACAAGGTCTTGCTGCGGTCCTACGGGTTGCAATCCCCCTTGCCGCCTTCCTCTCGTAACCTTAGATTAGACTTAGAGTAAGAAGGGCGGAAAGAGATGTCATTTAGTCTCTCAGATACAGGACGGGTGCTCTCAGACTTGCGTGGGAGGGCCTTGAAGTCTTGAATCACCTGAGGGTCCAACAATGGTGGCCAAAACGTAGTGAGGATGGCCGAACCACAGCTAATTCCGAAGAAGATGGCCGAACCCACGGCCAAAATGTAGACTAACTGCGCCCAAACGACCCTCAACAGTGACCCTTTCTGCAATGCCGGCCCATTCCCTCAATCTGCGGCGTCGTTCCGCCTGACCAAACTGCCGTTGTGCAGCCTAGAAAGGCTGCATTCAAATAGAGCACACCCCCTTGTGCTCTGCTCGAAGTGTAGAGAGAGCGTTAGCAAAACTTCAACAGCAACGTGTAGCACTTAACAACCGTGCACAGCAGCAAGCACAACATGGAACAACCAACAGTAACAGCGTAGTCGCAGTATGTTGACGCAGGAAGTAACAGCAATCACTCCTTTCATCATACGGCAGTAGCAACCTCCCACATTTGGAACAATATTAGTAAACCCCTTAGATATACAGCAGCAACAGCACCGTTCGAACCCAAACCAGCAGCCTGAAAACCTCTCGTAAAACCTTGATAATAAGCCAAGCTAATACCAGCAGGAACTCGACAGCGTATACAACAGTCCCCCGGCAATAGCAAGAGCCTAAGTTGTGGAACCAGTAGCAACCTCCCACATTTGGAACAATATCAGTAAACCCCTTAGATATACAGCAGCAACAGCACCGTTCGAACCCAAACCAGCAGCCTGAAAACCTCTCGTAAAACCTTGATGATAAGCCAAGCTAATACCAGCAGGAACTCGACAGCGTATACAACAGTCCCCCGGCAATAGCAATAGCATAAGTTGTGGAACCAGCAGCGCAGTGCCCTGCAATCAGCACTAGCAGTTCGCCGCTGCTGAGAGTTGTAACAACACCGCCTGAATGCTCAGCAGCAACAGTCCTCTGTAGACAGACCAGCAATGTCCGCATGCTGCAGCCCAACAGCAAGGTTCGAGCATACCACTTAATCCAACTCAGCCCGCCCCATCCGCTCACTTCATTGGTTGCAAACAGCCTGCTCACTCGCTCTCTCTCTCTCAAATGCCATCCGTAGTTGACTGTTTGGTTCATCCCGCATCGCCAGTTCTGCCTCCATAGTTCAGTTCCAACGGCAAGGTGCAGACAGACTACACAGTCTAACACAACCTGCTGCATACCTTCACTCGGTTGGCTGCGAACAACACAACGGCCACTGCTGGCTTCAAACTCACAGCTGTAATTCAACAGTTTAATGTATCCATTAACTGAGTTGGCTGCTGATGTGCAAATTGAGAATGAATCTCCCACTAGAACACGGAAAGATACACCACATATTTTTGTGGTAAACCGAGTAACTTGGAACCGCCACTTCGACTTTCGGTTCATCCCGTATTGCCAGTTCTGCTAACCAGCCTGAGATGTGTTGCCCTTCTCCACTCAATGTACGAAATAGGACTGAATCTTCCTCCAAGACATAAGAGGATGCGCAGCCAGGTACCTTTTCCTTTCCTGCTTTGTTCCCGCTGTGTGTGTGTATACCGTATGTGCATGTAACACCTCCCCCATACTACCAACGAGGGGTAAAATCACGGTCACAAGGCGGGAAAGAGGATTCTTGCTGCAACGAATTTGGCCGCAATCATGGCCAGATTAACCAATGAGTGAAAAAAAAAACAGAAAACTAAATAATAATTAAAAAAAAAAAGACAAAAAAAAAGAAAAACGACTACAAGCATCCCGACTAGTAGGCACAACCTCTCCGCCTCCTCCCACCTTCCTCGTTATACTCTCTTCCTTTCTTCAATCTCATCCTTTGTCCCCTTCGCCAATTTTTTTCTCCTTTCTTCCTGTTCGTTTTCAGCCCTTCGTTTCCTCCTTGTCTCTTTCCGCTCAGTCCTCCCTTCATGTTTCTACCCCGTAACGCACCTACCTCCGGCCCTATACCTCGGTTCAGACTAAACCGGAATCTCGAAGAGGTAGATGTCTACAGCTGATCAGCATGACGGGCAGCAGCACAGCGGGGTCTCGGCCTGGCGCAACAAGATGACCATGAGGATCGAGGTGGCGGCTCCGGGCGACAATAGTACTTTGAACTCCAGCGTTCACCTAATGTGCTAAATGTGAATGAATCTACCGCTAGTGCACGGGCAAGTGCTGGCTACAGGGTGTTTGCGAGCAGCAACGGGTGAGTACTGTCGGCCCTCTTTACTTCCGCTGTGCCCACTATTCACTAGGCTATCCTTCATCATGCACTTCTCTCTCTCTCTCTCTCTCTATCTCTCTCTCTCTCTCTCTCTCTCTCTCTCTCTCTCTCTCTCTCTCTCTCTCTCTCTCTCTCTCTCTCTCTCTNTCTCTCTCTCTCTCTCTCTCTCTCTCTCTCTCTCTCTCTCTCTCTCTCTCTCTCTCTCTCTCTCTCTCTCTCTCTCTCTCTCTCTCTCTACTTTGCCTTCTCTTTCTCCAGGTACGGACATACCTGGCCATCGATCTTAGCCAGGTTCACCTAATCGGTGGGGGAGACCACTTAGCGTTCAAGGCACGATTACGACCAAGATCACCCTGAAAAGGCAAGCACAGGGATGAGCCTGCTCACGAAAACATGGCTGAATCACGATGGTGACGATGAGCCTGCTCACGAAAACATGGCTGGATCACGATGGTGGGCCCAAGCAACAGAACCACGAAATCTGCAGCGTCAGAATCGGGATGAGCAGCACCAATCCGTCACACTGTCCCCCACCAGAATATGCAAAATGAGAATGAATCTGACGCAGAAACGCAGGAAAATATACCACCGAATTTCCTTCCCTGTATCTGCTTTCTGTCAAGCACAGAGCAGCCTCTGACTCACACAGCAGCAAAACGGCTACTCTATCGCAGAATCTAACCGCGCCAATCTATTCCTGGTGCCTCAAAACCCCAAGTTAGGCTCTTATCTCGCTCTAATCCATAAAGAAACGAATGAGATAAGTGTTTTCTCCTCCTTGCCATATTCTCCTCCCCTTCACCTCGGCGCACTCCCTTCATCTCCTAACTCTAATCCAACTATCGTTTCACTAAAACTAAACCCAGATTCGGGGTCGCCATAGCCAACAACCCCAAAGTAGAATCTTCTTCGGCCCGATTTCATCAAATAACGGCCTATATCTCATCTTTTCACCCTCGTTTCCCCACTCTTCTTCTTCTATTTTGAATGCACCTCGCTCAGACCGACGCCCAGATCCATTTCCCCTCCTTCGGTTCTTTAGGCAGGCCAGCACAGTTTCCATCTCCTTTCTTCCTCTAGTTCAGCCAGTGCAGTCTCCTTTGTCTCCCTCGAAGTGGCAGACTCCCTTGTCTCCCTCGAAGTTAACACAACTCCCGGTGTCAACAGATCAAGGCAACTCCCGGTGCCAACAAATCCCACAGCAGCCTGGCGCAGCTACTCAACAGCTTCAGAGATCTGAGGGAGCTTTGTAGGGGACCACCTAGTAGACTGTTCGATTAGTCTTTCGCCCCTATACCCAGGCCCGTCGGACGAGTTCCACAGCAGTGTCGCTGCAGCCTTTGCCCTGGTACCCCTGACCCACTGTGCTCGCGGCACAGTTTCCCATCTTTGGGTCTCAATGAGCGTGCTCACACTCAAACCTCTCACTTCTCGCAGCAGGCTGAGTTTAGAGGGCGGTGTATCCCCTGGCCACGGCTGCCCAGGCCTGTTCCATCACCCCACGGGTCCTACTGCAGATCTTGGAGGTAGTAGCAAATGTTCAAATGAGGACTGCGAGGACCGAAGTGGAGAAGGGTTCCGTGCGCACAGCTGCGCACAGTCAGTGTTGCTGCGCCCTCTGCCCAGGTCCCCCGCCCAGGCATAGTCCACCATTTCACGGGTCCCAGCGGGCATGCTCACACAGCGACCCCAAATCTGCAAAATATGCAGATCTGGGACAGGCCAATTTGAGGTTTTGGGCATGGTTCAGGTCACACTGCTGTACCTTTTCAGATGGGACAAGGCCCTGGTTGTCTGCAGCAGTGGCGAATTGGTCTTTGCTGGTCACACGGCGCCATAAGTTGTGCAAGCACTCTTGTGAACGAATTTCCACCAATTCTCGAAGATAAAAATAACAAAAAATAAAAATAAAAAATAAAATAAAATAATAAAGAATAGGACATTTGCGGTCACCTCCAGCAGTGGGCACAATGTCCTTGGCCCCGCTGCTTCACAGGCCGCTGACAAAATGGGCACACAAATGGTGCATCTGGGACTTCGGCAAAATCTGTGTGACCGGTCTTGTTCCTCACGGGCCCCGACGGGCATGCTCCCACTCAGTTCCTGCAGCAGATTGTGGTTGGTGGACGCCGCACCTGCAGAGAGGCGCTCGATGCTCAGCTTTCTTCCGTCTTGTGGGCCAGTCACCCATCGGCTGGCATGCACGTTGACTTTCTCGGTCCGCGTTTCAACAATTCATGGTTGTACAAATTGCTCACGCCCGCTGGCCCCGGCAAACAGCCTGGTGCGCCGTGTCCCAAAAACGGGACGGGCAACTAGAAAAAATTAAAATAAAAGTAAAAACAAAGATATGAACATCGAAAAAAACGGTGCTTTGGGGAAGGGAGACCGTTGTATCCCTCTCAATTCCGCCGACCGGGGCCACAGATGGGCTGGCAACGAAACCAAGGGGGATAGCTCCACCGGGCCCTCAACCCTTCAGCATCTTTAGCCGCTCCAATGTTCCATCGCCGCCGGCCGCCGCCCTCGTCCTCGTACCTCTGCCCTGAAAGTCCAATGCCATAACCAATAGTGTTATGCCCAAGGTTGGCATTGGCACTAGTGGAAGCCCATATGAACGGGTTCCGCCTGCTGCACGGTCGCACTGAAACGCCCCAAGCCAACGCCTTGACCTACCGGCTAGCCCACGACCGTCAAGCCGCGCCTACCACGTGACGGACCCGTTCAGTTTTATTCCTTCGCACACTCCAAGTACTACCCAGAGCAACACTACTCCCGATGTCGTCTTTCGGATGAGCGCACTCACGTACGTCATGGTCAGAATAACAAGGAAGATCACCTTAGTCCTAGTTTAATCAAAGTCGTTTTTTTGCCGGTGGAAACGCTGACTCTATAACATAAATATAAGAATCATCACGCGCGCCTCAAAACTGCGCGCCCACACACTCTCTACTCCTAGTCAACCACTCAATTAGCGTGAACAAAACGCAACCGCGACTTGCGCGATGTACCCAAAAGTTTAACAAAACTTATCTTCTAACACTTGTGAAAAACAGGGCGGATACCCTTGTAAGGGTATTCGCCCGCCGACAACGTGTTGTTCAGTAACTAGTAACTAAAAAGAAAAGTGCCCAGAATCGGGTACAACGTTTTTTTTTTTTTTTTTTTTTTTTTTTTTTTTTAAGTCCAAGGTGTTGTAGAGGCCAGTCACTATGTGCACAGTGATCACCTGAATCGGGTACAACGTTCTATAAACCGCAGCAAAACGTGCGCTTAGGGCATCAGCCCCCGCAGAATCGGGTACAACTGTTATGATTCTAGTTGTCTGTTGTTTGAAGACCAACACTCACTCACATAGACTCCCAGGTATGCCCATACATACACAGAAGGAAGGGGAGAGGTTAGGAGTATCACACCGCACAGGGAGAGATAAACACAGCGGAAGACTTGACCATGCGATATGACAGGGTACACTGAAAGTGCAATTCACTCCACTCAATCCGCACAACCAGTCATAAAGGACACCCGAGTAGATCACATCCAAGAAACAATGAAACGATGATAGTCCAAATCCAGTATCACACTGTTTATTAAACTCAGAGTCCCAAATTGCCAGGATAACCTCAGAACTACAGTGCGCTGCTGAGAAGTGAGCAGCGCTTCACTCCCCAACCCTGAGTAACCACTCGTGAGTCGTAACACCCCCGAGCCCCTGAAACATCAAGCGCCACCCAAGTACTGCCTCCAGAGGACAGCGACACCCTGAAACAGGCCTCTGAGGCCAAGCGCCACTTAGAGGGTGAAGAAGAAGACCCGCACCACAATATCTGATGATGACGAAGTGTCGGAAGACTTCCCGGGTGGAAGTCTGCAGCAGCGCCACCACTCCTGACAAGGTGACCTCTGAGGAAGAAGCTGCAGCTATGGCTGCAGCGCCACCACCCTGTGACCCCACTCCGAAGGAGGGTCCAGCAGGGCACCAACTTCTCTCGCCTCCAGCAGACCTTGAATAGCCCAGACCTCTGTACAGCCCCGCGTGCTGACAGAGTACAGAGCAGGTCCCAGCTACGGCCGGCGCTCCGAAGGTCTGGCTATGTCTGTCTCCTTCCACGCTGAGCGGTCACCATTTCCGGTTCACGCGTATCACAGCAGCGATGTACTCGGTACCGACTGCCAAAAGCCCTGAACCGATGTGCCCATCCTATCTATAGTCTAAACTAGCCTAGACTCGACCTAGACCGGACTGACTGACAAACCGGTACCGATTCTGTTTCGGCCTCTAGGGCCTCTCCCAACCCCGCTATAGGTTATAGGACCGTCTATCAGCTTAGGCCCATAGGGCCTGTCTGTCCTAGGGGTAGCCCGGGTCTGCTATTCGCAGTTAGCGTAGCTGTAGGAAATTCAGTTAGTACGGGCCTGTATGTTCCCGAATTTACAGATATGTCCCTCATGAATTTTCCCTACAGGCAGGTCACTCGGTTAGCCCTCCGGCAAACAAAATTACGAATATGTCCTACCTATGGTACAGCCTCGACAGAGAGAGGCTACAGGTGACCAGAAAACAGCAAGTCATTGCACAACTTTCTATAAACCACAACTTTCTATAAACCGCAGCAAGGCGGCTGCAATTATCATCGATCGATCGACATGCCTCCATGTTGCTGGAAGCGTTAAGAGGAGAATTCTGACGACGATCGCCGCAGCAAAAACCGAGATTTCAAAATGCAAAATCACGAAACCTCAACTGCATTAGCAATGTAGCATCTACGAAAAAAATTCAGAACTTTACGATCGTCCAGGAATGTTCAAACATCGAAGTTTTCAGGCAATTGAAGTTTTCAGGCAATCGAAGTTTTCAGAAGTCTTTTGGAGGATTTTTTTTTTTTTTTTTTTTTTTTGGGGGGGGGGGGG
>BFEA01000090.1:1611764-1624659 GCA_003427395.1 Chara braunii
AGGGTGGGAGATGATGAGGGCAGCGTCAGTAGAGAGGAGGGATGGGAGGAACATACATGAACGAGCAATGGTCCTGCTTTTTTTTTTCCTGGTCTTGCTTTTTTGTTCTTTTTTCCCTTTTTTTTGTCTGTGGTCCTGCTCAATTCAGAAACTAAGACCCTTAACTTTGAGACGATGCTATACATCAAGAGTTCGAAACTCGAGAATAAGTGGAATTAGACCAGGAGAGGAGAGGAGGATGAAGACAGACAGAACAACAAGAATAGACACACAAGATGAGACAATGCTATAGATCAGAAGCTCGAAACTCAAGAAGCAGTGGAATTAGACCAGGAGGGGAGAAGAGAATGAAGACAGACAAAAGAACAAGAAGAGACACACAAGACGACTTCGAGATGATGATATAGATCAAAAGTTTGGAAGTCAAGAAGAAGTGGGTAGTAGACCAGGAGAGGAGAAGAGAATGAAGACAGACAGAAGAAGAAGAAGAAGAGAAACACAAGATTGAGCGCATGTCATCTCCCCCTCCTCTCATCATCATCAGTCAACCTCCCTCACATAATCACCTCCCCAATGTCCTCATCTATACTCTTACAAAAGAGTAAGCCGGGTCTGGCGTAATGGTCCCGACAGGCCAGGCTTCCAGTCTTGGGAAAAGGCTCGGGACAGGGGGCACGGGCCCAGCAGAATCTGCTACATGTGCCGTGCGTTTTTTTCCGTGTACGTTGTCGTGATACGGGTTTTGGAAAGTTTTCTACGGGCCTCCAACTCAGCCGTTGTTCATACCCGGGACTCGCGAAAGGTCCGTTCGATACTGCTAGCGTGCTTTGCATTCGGTGCATTCACTCTACCCCGTTGCGGGGGAGTGAGCAAAAAAGTCCGCGCCAGTTTTGTTCGATGCCGGGCGGGCTCAAAACTGGTAGCATTACGGTGGAACATCGCGGGGTGGGGTCATGTCCGGGTGTCGGGAACGATCGCCATGATCTCTCTCTCTCTCTCTCTCTCTCTCTCTCTCTCTCTCTCTCTCTCACACACACACACACACACACAGACGTGAGGGACGGTGCAGATGTGGGGGGCGTGAGTTTCTACAAGTGTGGCAGTGTATATTTCAATGTTCTAGCCGAAGATTCATTCGATTTTGCTCATCTTATCGATGGAAGTAGCGTGAGGCCAGCCACAAGGTTGGAGACTTGGTTGGAGACTTCTCTCTCTCTCTCTCACACACACACACACACACACACACACACACACACACACACACACACACACACACACACACATGTGAGTCACAGTGTGGATGTGGGGGGCGGGAGTTTGTACGAGTGCGGCAGTGTATATCTCCATGTTCTGGCAGAAGATTCATTAGACTTTGCTCATCCTATCGACGGCAGTAGCATGAGGCCAGCCGTGAGGTTGGAGACTTACCTGTTCTCTCCCCCTCTCTCTGTGTGTCTCTCTGTCTCTCTCTCTCACATACACAAAATAAAAAAAATAAAAAAAATGGCAGTGTATATTTCCATGTTCTAGCGGAAGATTCATTCCGATTTTGCTCATCCTTTCGATGGAAGTAGCCTCTGTCTATCTCTCTGCGCGCATGGCTGGAAAGCAGTGTATATTTCCATATTCCAGTGGAAGATTCATTCCGATTTTGCTCATCCTATCAATAGAAGTAGCCTCTCTCTATCTCTCTGCGTGCAAGGCTGGGAAACTAACTCTCTCTCTCTCTCTCTCTCTCTCTCTCTCACACACACACACACACACACACACACACACACACACACACACACACACGTGAGGGACGGTGCGGATGTGAGGGCCGCAAGTTTTTCGTGTGCTTCTATCCGAGCGTCGTTTGGAGAGTAGGAGGTCGTGTGAGGGGGAGGAGGAGGCTGTGCAAGTGGGAGGAGGTCGTCGGAATAGGGGAAGGAGGGGGTTGCGAAGGGAGGACATCGTGCAAGTGCAGGAAGAGGTCGCAAGAGGGCAAGGAGCTTGGAAGAGGACATCAGAGGGGGAGAAGGAGGTTGGAAGAGGACGTCAGAGGGGGAGGTGGAGGTCATGCAAGGAGGAGGTCGTGCCAGAGGGAAGGGGGATGATGAGGTGGGAAGAGGACACGTGAGGGGGAGGAGGTGGTCGTGCAAGGGGGAGGAGGAGGTCGAGCAAGGGGGAGGAGGGTCGCACAATGGGGAGGAGGTCGCGCGAGGGAAAGGAGGTCGTGCGAGGGGGAGGAGGGGGTCACGCAAGGGATAGGAGAAGGTGGGAAGAGGGGAAGGGGGAGGTCGGAAGACGATGTGAGAGGGGGAGGAGCAGGTCGTGCAACGACGAGCAGGAGGTTGCACAAGGGAGAGGAGGAGGTTGGGAGAGGGGGAGGATTAGGACAAAAATGATGGCGCCTGGAGGAGGATCGAGGAGAGGTGATGGAGGAAAGAGGAGGGGGTTGTTTTGCGAAAATTTTGACTGTTCTCCCCCCCCCCCTTCTCAATCTGTGGACTGTGATTACGACTGCTTCTCAATCCCCGTTTTTTTTTTTTTTCCCCCGCTTCTCAATCCCCGTTTTTTTTTCGCAACTTCGCCGCAACGTAGCTGCGGCAGGTCCACTTGTCTTATTAATTTATAAATTAATTTCAATGCGAGGATCAGAGTCCTCGTCGCGGCCGAAGAGGCCTATTGTGCCCGCCCTAAGTGAAGGCGGGCCTGAAATTTCCATTCGGCCTGAATCACTGGGGGCCCCAAACAGTTGCTGGAAAGAAAAGGGGCCCCGCAAGTGGGTTGGAGAGTGGCAGCTTCCAGAAGAGTCTCGCGTAGTGGTTTTGGGCCTCGCAACATCGTCAACCACCGGGTAGGGCCCGGCAGCTGAAGATGCTGCCAGCCTCAGATGCCGAGGCCCAGGACCCTTACAGTTTGAGCCCTAGGAACCTTCGGAAAGGGCCCTAGGGCGCAGCTACTAGGACTCAGCCTCTCAGGCATGCAGCCAGGCCAGGCCCTCGCCAGCCACTCACTTTCCAATGTTTCCATGAAGAAAAGTGCTTGCCCCAGTCCAGAACACTGTCTGGCTGGAAGTGCGTGCGTGAGCTCTGCTCCGGCGCACGGCGGGGCAGAGCGCTGGCCAGAAGGAGAGCACACGGGCGCTGGGAGAGAAAGCTGCTGGGCACGGGATAAGACAGCGGATGAGTGTGCGGGAGAGAGAGACACGTGCGTGGTGTTATGTGAAGGTCTGCATGGGCAGCGTCTTCATGTACATCAGTCTGCCCCTGAGGCGTTCCTGATTGCATCATGTAGATTGTTCGCTATTATAGGTGCGGTCTTTTGAAATCATTTACGTGGTGTCATGCAGAATTACAAATCAAACAACTTTTGGCTGAGGGTACACCCGAAATCTGTGATGGAATCCGAAATAAAAAATAAAAACAAAATACTAAATAGTAAATTATATGATACCCCCCCTGTAAGCCCCTTTAAAATGCTTTCAGACCCCATTGATACCCTTTGGTAAGACATCACCGACTTCAAAGATAAGGCCGGACTTGGGAACATCGCAGTGGCCGCAAAATTGCCCCCCTTCCCAAAACAAAACAAACAAACAAAAAAAAAAAAAAAAAAAAAAAAAAAACCTTCTGCTTCTGGTGCCACCCCCAGGTACCCCAGGCCGGTCGCCCCCCGTGCAGGTTTGCCCGGGCGGGCGACCCCCCGGTAACACAAATCAGGGCCATAAGCACCTGTTCTTTTTTTTTTTTTTTTTTTTTTTTTTTACCTGTTCTTCTTAATTAAAACACAGAAAAAAAACTTTTAAAAAGCTGCATTTGGTCACATCAAAGGCAGCTCCACCTTTTCTCCGCCCTTCGTCCCGCCCAGAGGGAGAGTGAGGCGAAGCACTTGAGGTTGGAGGAGAAGCTAAGGGCGAGGAAAAGAAGGCCTCCATGGCTATGGCGGAGTAGTAGAGGGAGGAAGAAAAAGCCCCAGGCTGTGGAGGTAGAGGGAGAAGATCCACCGGCCGGGCTATGGAGGTGTGAGCAGAGCATGAGGAGCTAGGACTACTGGAGTATCTAATCCCATTTGCTCCCCTGCCTTTCGTCTCTCAGCGTCAGCAGTACCGGCCCAGCAGAGTGCTTCCACCTTGGCCGTTCTTTGCGTTATCTACACATTTCGCCGATCCACCGGAAATTCCCTCTGCCTCTACCGGACTCCAGCTTAGTAGTTTCTGCTAACTGCCTAGGGTTCAACCACTACCGTCTTCGCCCGAATGGAACGCCCGGTCGTTATAGCTGTATTTGGCAGCTTTCAGCCCAGATTCACCCGAATAGAACGCCCGGTCATTATAGCTGTATTTGGCACAGCTTTCAGGCCAGATTCACCCGAATAGAACGCCCGGTCATTATAGCTGTATTTGGCACAGCTTTCAGCCCAGATTCACCCGAATAGAACGCCCGGTCATTATAGCTGTATTTGGCACAGCTTTCAGCCCCGATACGGCGATAATTACCGGGCGTTCTATTTGGGTTAAACCACTAGCACCTTTTCCGAGTGGGGAAATAGCGGGCCTCGGGCGGGCCTCCGACCTTTACGAGGGCCGAAACGAAACGGAACGACCGCCACCCGATGAGATCTATTTATCAATGGCAGCCGTCGTCAGGCCCGGCTCTAACAAGCCACGATTCGATTTTAGGAAACGTACGGGCCACTACAGGAGTGCCCAAATTCATCCGACTAGAAACGTTTATACTCTTATTTTTTTCGGCCGCCAATAGCTGGGCCACGTACTGGTGCTTTAAGCCTACTTTTCCACAGGTGGAAGGGGGTCAAGGGGAAAAAAAAAAAAAAAAAACCCTTCACGAAAGAGTACTTTTACGTGGCCCCTGTGCAAGGACGACTCCGACCACATACGCAAACAAGAAAAAGTCTGAAAAACAAAATTGAGAAGAGTCGGACAGACTCCGAGCATGACATCATGGCTACAAAAAAAGAAAAAAGAAAAAAAAAAGAGGAGAGCACCAGCAAGAGTCCTTACCTGTAATATGCAAGCAACCACACAAGTCCAGGTTCTGCAGATCTGGGCAGCCTTCCGCCAATGCTTGCGCTCCTATGTCGGTAATGCGTTCGCACCAGCCCAAGTTTAGAGACTGAAGATTCCGGCAGTAAGCGCCAATCGCCTGCAAAATAAGATAAAAAATGCATTAATAAAGCATAATAATAATAATAATAATAGAACAAAAAAGTCTGATAAAACTTTTTTTTTTTTTTTTTTTTACAGTMAAACTGGGATACAGATTGTTGCTCAAAACCAAAGACCCTGACCCCATCATCAAGAAAAGATGGGAGACTCTATTGGGACAGGAGGCATACAAACCCACTCATATCCAGTGGAAGAAGTTCACGTCTATCAGACCAATTATTAAAATTAGAAGCCTTCAATGGCTAATCGCCTATGCGGCACTACCGGTAAACCAATGGCGGCACATTAGACGAAAGGGTTCAGAGAACTTCAGACCCCAACAGTTCCAATCAGTGCACGGTCTGCACAGAAGTAGCGGTAGAGCATATAGTACACTGTTGTCTAATACACTGTAGGGAGGCGACGGACTATTGGGCAAGAGCATCGGCACTATGCGACTCCCTATTCCCGCCTGCCCCCTTTTTCCCTGAGCAACCCATCCAACTTCTCCTCCTGACTAACATTCCTGAGCAGTTTCAGAAGGCAGAAAGAATTTGGTTCGGAATCATACGCAAGGTCACGCTATGGATCATATGGAAGGAAGGAAACATGCAGCAGGACGATTGAAGGAGTGGCCAATTCACGCGAGAGCGTTTGGGCCGAGACAAAAACGATGCTACAAGCTGAAATCCTCTGCAGATGGCGGAGGATCAAGCAATCATGGACAGAGGATGCGGACCAACAAAAGCAGGCGAGACTCAGCTTCAGCAGAACTTGGCCGGTACATGGCGAAGTTGCGGACCTAAGAGAAGAGACCGCAGCATCTGTTGGAAAGACTGGCTCGACTCCAATCCAGGGAGGGGCTACCAGCAACAAACAACGGCGGGTGGGTTAAACACACTCTGACCAAACTGGCACTAGGGAGACCAATGGCTGCAGCAACGGAGCGACAGATCCGAGTGGAACGAAAGTGGTTCATGATATACCGAAGGAGACGACGGAATATTACTCAAAGGGAATGAGAAAGGATTCTAATGAATCATAAAGGGGCGGCGAAAGACCCAACTAATCTTGGACAGCGGACGAGGAACAACAACGCAAGGCGAGACTGAGACTAAGCAGGACCAGGCGGATACGCGGTAAAACAGCAGAGCTAAGAGAGGACTGCATTTGCTGAAAAAGACTGGAGCAACTCAATTAAAGAAGGAACTACGAGCAACGGACAACTTCGCATGGGCAGAACGTATCCGGAGCGGACCTCCCCCGAGGGAGACCGACGTCTGCTACAACGACGAGACATTTCAGAGACGAGAAGATGAGACCCAAGGCTACAGTGAAAGAGAGGATTGCATATCACTCAAGGAGAACAAACAAGTTGCCTAAGAATCAAAAGGGTGCTGGTGATGATGGTTAGCAAACGAGGGTTTAGGGTCTAGGGTTTTAGTGGCGTGTAGAAAAGGGGAGGGCAGGTAAGAAGGGACATGGGAGGCTGTGGCGCATAAGAAGGATGGATAAATGGGTGTTGATCCGCTAGCTTGACAAGGGGCGAACTCTTTCTAGAAGGAATAGACTTATTTGACAGATCGGGGTTCCAGGTCTGCGAGGAAAGAGTGTCTGCGAGGAAAGAGTGTAGCACGGCAAGCTGACAGTCAATCCTCCACCAAGGTGGAGCAATCAATGCTGCTCAGGGGTCCTTCGGCCAGACGGAAGGAAGCGAGTGTGGTTCTTCAATGTAATGCATGTTTTAAAAAAAAAAAAAAAAAAAAAAAGAGAGAGAGAGAACAAAAAGAAAAGAATCGATGGCAGTGATCGAAGTCGTCAAACCTAGCCCATGTGGCTTCATCCCACACAAGTGCAACAGTTGTGATGAAATCATTAAACAGATCAAGAGTTCGAGGACTGATAACCTTTTATACATCGACTAGGATTCTACTACCCCCTTAAGAAAAAAAAGGGAAAAGATATGGAAGCCAAAAAACAGAGGTGGGCATTGATGGGATCGTGGCGGTAGGGGAGGGGGAGAGAGGGGGAGAGAGGGGGAGGAGGAGGGGAAGGGGGACACAAAGGGTTTAGGTGACCCTCACGGAGAGGGTAAACAAGGTACTGTGCTCCACCCACAAACACAAATTACACAGGGTCTCAAAAATTCTCACTCTCAATCCTTTTTCTGAAATTTGTTCTCTAAGTCCCAACCTTATTGTACGCATCTCATTCCATCAAGATCCGAACTCAAGTTCGAACTCGAGACCTGTTAATTAACAGTTCAATGCGTCAAGTTGTGAACCCTTGCGCCACATGGGCTGTGGCTAAAAGGGTCTCAAATTCTCTCAATCCTAACCAACCATGGTAACCCCGGACCCGAACACCGGACACTTCCGGACTGTCTTCTGGACCAGTGTCTGGACCGGTCCGGACTGTCCGGTGATCCGGACATCACCGGACACCAGACAGTCGGGGGGGGGGGGGTTGGGGGGGGGTGTTGGCAGGCACTTACCTGCCTTGCACTCTGTAGTTCAGGCAGCAGAGCACGTGTCTTGCAGCAAATCAACCAGCACATTTAACGAGCAGACATGCAGATTTGCAAACAGTGCAAAGCAGGCACAAGACTAAATAAACAGAGATTTTTTTTTTGAAAAAAGTATGATTAACTTTGAACTTGGAACTTTGGATTTAGTAATTTAAGTTCATAACTTCATATATAACTACAGACTCGCAGCATTGTCAGTGCTCTCTCTCTCTCTCTCTCACTCTCTCTGTGCCCCCGACGGGCAGCGGCGGCGGGCGCCACGTCGAAACGGCCGCTTTGAAATTGCTCGGGCCTGTGCAAAACCCGCCACCTCAAAAACCTGCAGTGTCTTGTGTCTGGACCTCTAGGCCATGTGCAGTGGGGTGAAAGGACACTTAAAAATCACCCCGTTATTTTTCGAGGGGCGGCTAGGACCCGACAAACGTCCTGGGCCGCCCCTTTTTTTTTTTTTGATTTTTGCCCCAGGGGCCTCCATCCGGACATGGGGACCGGACACCGGACACCGGACTGTCTGGAACCCGGTCCGGACGTCCGGGCGGTTACCATGATCCTAACAGGTCTTCAGTTCAAGTCCTAACAGAGTTACAGAAGAGAAGAGAAAGACAAGAAAAGGTTCAAAAAATTGGCGAAGACACACACAAGACGCCCTGAGCCCCAATTGAAATGTGCCAGCTACATGACCTGCACAAAATTGTAAGTGACAGTGGCTCTCTCTCTCTCTCTCTCTCTCTCTCTCTCTCACACACACACACACACACACACACACACACACACACACACACACACAAAACACGTACACACGCACACACACACACACACATATACACATATACACACACAAGAGGGACGCTCTGGCGGCGGACGGGTGTGTGGGCACTTGGGGCTTAACCACAAGAACGTGGCCAAACTTGCATCGTCTACTAGACTGTCTATCTATATGGATGGTATGTGATGATTCCTGGATGGAAGGAGAGAGATAATTTGTTTTTTTTTTTTAAACGCGCGCACACACACACACACACAATCAGCTTTATGTGTAGGCTGTTTTTCAGGGCGCCCGAGCACCCCACTTGTGCCCAGATATGCACCAGGGTGCCCAGCCGGGCATGACCCCCCGGGCAGGGTTCCGGACAGCTCCAGTGCAAACCAAAGAAGATAAAAAAGTTATGGAAAACAATAACGTTGCATAGAATTGCAGCGTAAATAACTTTCGGCTGAGGGTCATGTCGAAATTCCTCACGGAATCAAAGATTAACGAAAATAAGGCACCCCCTTTGTTAGGACTTCAACTGGTTTTGATGCGCAGCACTCAAACCAACAAACTGAAGTGAAGTGCAGACCAATCTTGAAGATGGCAATTGGAGAGAAGCTTTACAACAACAAGGTCATATTGCTCACAGTCACACCAGCACACTTGATGAAAATTGAAAAAAAGGTGATGTCCATTTTAGGGCTGGTCAGGCTGCGCTGAGCAGTCTGCTACAAATGGTACTCCAAACCATGCAGTATAGAGCCAGAACACACACTGGCTATGGCTGCTGCACCCAAACCCTCTCCTTCAGCTACCAAGTGCCAAGCTTGGCGCTCACTCCACCAAAATCACAAACTGAAAAGTGAATGAACTGTAGTAGTCCTTACTCATCACTTTTTGCTATGTCAATTTTGCCGGCTATCAGTGCTATGCCAATTTTGCCTGGGCCTACAGGCTCTGGCGTAGAGAATTTTAGAGGTCTAGGTCCTATAGGGATAGGGTCCTCCTATGTGTCCAAGAACAGCCTAACAGTATGCTTACTTGGAGGTCCCAGGTTCCTATCTGACTGGCAGCAAACTTGAAAAACAAAATAAACACAGCTTGTTTTTGTTTCACACTTGGGCCAGGTCTCGGGTTCAAATCCCCCTGCGCCCAACATTCCCTCCGCCGCAGTTCGAAGCCCCTTGAGAACCTATTAACAAGTCTGTAAACTGAGATTGGATTCTATGAGTAATCATATAAACATCTAGTATACAAAATGTACAGTAGCTCGGACTGTCGTCATGCTCTTCTCCTCCTTTGCTGTTGGAGGCTTCTTTCATAATCTGCCTCGATTCCAGGTGCTGTCTCCATCGGAGAGTACTCCTGTTGACCCACTCATCTTCTTCGGAAGTTCTTCCTCTTCCGCGTTGTATCGGAACATGACTCTATAAAACTTGCTCGGTTCCCCTCTTGGTCTCCCTCTTGGTCTCCCTCTTAGTCTACAAACATATCGGTGATCAACAACGTTTCTCAACATCTGCCCTTCCATCCATGGTGGGTGGATGCATACGTCGTCTACCTACCTTGAACTCGGATTGCTTGTACGGCATCGATTTGGAAGCATGGAAAACAGGGCAACCTCGTCGACCTACCTGGAGCGTGGATGGCATGTGAGGCAGCAATTTGGAAGCATGGAAAACACGGTAGGTTAGTTCTCAGGTGGGGTGTTGGCAAATCAATCAGGTAAGATCGCCCTATCCTGTTGTCCCCAATCACCTTCAATAGATCTCCCAAGGCCCACACCACTTCGGCAGAAGTTTTCTGGATATTTCGACCTCTGGCACAAACTCATCCATGCCCACCCAGGCGCGATCTCCCTCTTTGAATGGTGAAGGTCGGCGGTGTCGATTGGCTTCAGCAACCATATGTTTCCGGAACCTTCTGCGTATACTTGATGGCCCGTCGCACTTCATCAGCGAACTCCTTGGTGAACTCCGTTGTTCCGGGAGGATATTTCTGCTGCCAATCTAGGACCAAGGAATCAACCGGTGTACGCGGGTTCCATCCAAAATGAAGAGCATTAGGTGTCCGCGTGGTGGCTGGGTGTACTGAGGACTCGTAAACACTCTCCCCCTTAGCATTAGTTTTCCATCCCAGTCAATCTGCTACGGCGTGATTAGGTGACGCAGCACCTGCTGAACGGTGCGGTTCATGTGTTCAGTCTGTCCATCTGTTTAGGGGCGATTGGCAGAACTCATCTTCAGTTTTGTACCAACAAGCTCCATCAGATTGCCCCACATCTCACTAGTAAAGCAAAGAATCTCTGTCGCTGATGATCGGGAACCCCAATTCTTAACACCAAAGGTCCCACAATAACTCAGCCACTTCCTTTGCTGAAGAAGGTCGTTTTTGCATAAGTATTAACCTAATAAACTTGGGAAACCGATCGACGACGACGAAGGGCATGTCGCTTTTATCCTTTGACATTGGCAGCCCACTCATTAAGTCCATGGAGATTGACTGCCCAGGCCCTCTTGGTATAGGCAACAGTTTGTAAAAGTCCATACGGTTGATGACTCCGGCTTTTTGTTCGTTGGCAAACAGCACAACTATTGACATATTCCACTGCATCATTCCTCATGAAATACCAATAGAAACGCTCTGCTGACCTCATAAAGGTCTTTTTGAAACCGAAATGCCCTCGAATGTCGTGGCATTTGCCGAGCACGTTCACCCTCAATTCTTGCGTCAGGCAAGGTCTTTGCATGCCATTGCTTTCCATGAACAGCAAACCCCTCTGCAGTGTATAATTCGGTGTCGAACTCGGATTTGCCTCTCGATCTGCGATCAACCGAGCATGCACAGCATCAGCTGCATAGGCTCCTTCTGTCAATCAGGTTGTCGCTAACTCTCCACTTCGACAATATGGCTCCCATGAAGTCACACCGCCTTGAGAGTGCATCTGCAACTTTATCATACTTCCCCTTCTTGAGCTTCAAATCAAAGTCAAAGGTATCAATGTAGGCATCTGGCTTTAGGTTGCGTCTTCATCCATTGAAGAGTCTGATGATCTAAATAAATCTTCAAGGGGTGCCCTAGCAAGTAATGTCTCCATGTCCTCAGGGCATAATACAAAGCATACGGCTCTCTCTCGTAGGTAAGGTTAGAGCAAATGGCTGTTACGTGCGCCGACAAGGACTAATGCTATTCTAAGAGGGATTGAACGAATGGTTCCGACACACACAGAACAGACGCCATATCATGTGGAATTTTTCCACTAGCTGCGACTCGCTTCGAAGGCATCTTCTTTCACAAGTACTTCACAGGTCGTAAGCCACGCCCATCGTCTTGCTGCAACACCACCCCAATACCAAACTGACTAGCATCGGTTGTTATAGCACAAATGGCACCGCAGGACCTGGACCCGTCAAAATGGTATGTCTAACGAGGCGATCCTTAACGAGTTCGAAAGGACCTCTCACACTCCTCTATCCACTCAAATGGAACATCCTGCTCAGTCAATCGGTTCAAGGGTGCGGCAATGATGGCTCTGCCTTCAATAAACTTCTTGTAATAGTTGACCATTCCCAATGACTGCACAACTTACACATTTTGTGGCGATGGCCGCTCTGCGACAACCTCAACTTCCTTGGCTTCCGACCAAACTCAGAACCATTAATCACATGCCCAAGGTACAATATATTTTCCTTCCCAAGTTTGCTTTCCTTTGCATCGCTCTTGTACTTCCCCTTTCTCAATGCCTCGAACGCTGCCTTCAGATGCTCAGCGTGCTCCTCAACAGTGCGGCTGAACACGAGGATGTCATCGAGCTAGACCACTACAAACTAATCCAAATAGTTCCTAGGCAAGTCATTCATAGCCCGCTGAAACGTGGCAGGTGCATCAGTTATTCCGAATGGCATAACAATGAACTCAATAGTTGCCGTATCGAGTCCTGAATGTTGTCTTGTGCTCAACTACAGGTTCCACCTCGATCAGATGATAGCCACTCTTCAAATCGATCCTGGAGAAATTTCTGCATCCCTGCACTCTTGTCTAGCAGGTCATCGATGCGTGGCACCGACTCCACGTTCTTGATGCTGATGTTATTCAAACTCCTGTACGGGACACACATCCTGACTCCACCATCCTTCTTTTGCACAAATAATACCAGCGCTCCATATGGCGAAGTGCTGGGCTTGATCCCCGCTTTCTCTGTGAGGTATAAGAGCTGCTTCTTCAACTCTTCGAGCTGCGGGCGACATACGATAGACACGCCCCTTCGGAGATACAACACCTGGTACTATATAGATGGTATGCTCGACCTCTCTCCCCACAATGGCAAATGGGTCTTCTTGCAGATCCCTGTTATCCTCTATTAGTTGCTGCAATCTTCCAAAGTCGTTCCTGCTGTGAAGGGCTTGAGCATCCGCTGTAGTGACCCATGCTACTACCTAGAGTCCCTCACTATGATGTTGGCATAAAT
>BFEA01000090.1:1624744-1632244 GCA_003427395.1 Chara braunii
AAGGGCTTGAGCATCCGCTGTAGTGACCCATGCTACTACCTAGAGTCCCTCACTATGATGTTGGCATAAATAATTGAAGAACATTGGTGTTGGCATGCACTTCTTCCCTGACTCATCCTTCACTGTTCCCTTTGTGTATCCCCTCATGCAAGCCACATAATTGCCTACTGCATCAGTTACTTGTGCCATCTACGTGATCACTGCTCTCGCTGCTCTCAACCATCTCTGGCCAAGAACTATCTGAAACGATAATCTGTCCAAGATGAAGAAAGACACAATATGACGAATGTCTCTAACACACAGTCTCACTTGAATCGCTTCCTGTCTGCAACTTTTGACCCTACAGGCGTAGCGAGGTCTTGCACCTTTACTCCCTGATGTAATCTCTTGATCGCCTTCTCGAAAAGATAATTTTGGGAGGAGCCATTATCCACCATTCTCTTCACCACTCTGCGATTCACACTTAGTGTTGATCAGGGTCACTTCCTCTTCTTCACTAGCATCCGCAATAGGTTCAGTTGTGTACACCTTCTGCTTGACAGCAGCACACAAGCACATCACCCTTTGCACCTCGTTCTGTTGTGCTGTCTCTGGCAGTGGGACAGCGCAGGCGAAAGCATTATGTTGACCGGTGCTCTCCTCATCTTCATCGCTATAATCACTGTTGCAGTTTGCATCTCCTTGCTAGTCATAGCGGGCGCTTGCAAACTTCGCCAACTTGGGTTGGGGAGTGGGGGAACTAGGCGCCCTGCAACTTGCAGAATTCTTCTCCCCAACCTATGTATATGTGGCTGCGCCATCTACTGGCCCTACTCTTTTATCGGTCTTCTTGCTCTGCAGTCCCGACCGGAGTGTCCCCTACGGCCACATCTCACACACAGGCTGTTCTCCATTCTGTTCATATATGCCTCCTTTGTCACTCCAATCCTATCCCACAGTGGTACCCATAATCTGCGGGAGGTACATCATCCCGCCCACTGTGCTGTTTCATTCTTCCTTCCTGCTGCTGCAGCTGTTTTCCTTTCACGACTTTTGTTAGTTCCTGCAGCGCAACAAGAATTATCTGATTTTGCTCTCCCTGTGAACCAAACGCTGACCTCTCCTCTCTCCCCTTTTGGACTCTCTCATCCTTCGAACTTCCCCCACTGCTGTTGTCGCTGAAGTACGCCCGCCCTTTAGTGAATGCGTTATACATCTTGCTTTGATAACGTTGGTTCCTCCTCCCGTGCACAGGAGTGAACCCGTCGCTGTCCTTGATTGACCTCGCCTTTGTCTGTGCAGCGGAGCGTAACGCAAAGTATAATCTTAAAGCCTCCTCTGCCATCTTGTGGTAATCCTTTTAACTGCTTGCGTTGGGGACCCAGGTGGCTCGTGCTCCTCTTGGGAAGAGCCCTCATAAAAGCATACATAATGGGGCCTTCCCTAATCCCTAGTTCCGGTGTCTGCAAGATCTGATCAAATTCGCAGATCAGATTTTCCACGCTGCCGCGGTAAATTTGTGCGGACAACTCAGCATATCAGGCCCATGCCAATCTCATCGGGTAACCGTTGTGTGTACCTCTCCCTCAACTTTTGGAAAAATTCCAGCCATGTAGTACGCTTGCCATACTCAGCAACATCTCCACCTGCCTGCAACACTTTGCTGTCCGCCCACTCTCTCACTACATCCAACAGTGGGGAAAATGCAAAATGGATTTTTGTCGTTGTCCCTGGTAGGCTCAAAATAATCTAGCTGCCCATTCATGATGCGCAACAAGGGATGTCCCTGGTAGGCTCAAAATAATCTAGCTGCCTGTTGATGATGCGCAACAAGGGATCCACATCCTAATCACGTCTGCCTCTAAATTTGGGCAGGGCCTCCAACTTGGGCTTTGATATCCGCTCCCCCTCAATTTCAGCTTTTGCGGTTTTCTTGAGGAAAGAAGTCGGTGTGCTGGACCTGCTTGACCTTGCAGCTTGTTGGCCACAACAGCCTCCAGCTTGCTGCTGATGGACGTCATCTCCTTCTTCAGTGTGACCAGCACATCCGCATGAGAAGATTGCAATCTGGAGAGGGTTGCCAATCAATCTCCCACATTGGCGGGTTGCTCTGCCGTGATCCGCTTAGAGTCCGCTATGCCTTTCGTCTTCATTTCCTCATCCCTCTCCTTTTTTATTCCCTCTTCTAATTGTGCTCTCAATGCCTCCAGAGCTGCAAGCTCGTTCTTTGCACTGGTCACCATAGCTGGTTTCTCCCCTGCAACCCTCTTCTTCTTCTTAGGGGTGGACAACCGTAGGCCTTCTTTCTTGCCTGTGAGGGTGTGACCATGAATGCCCTCCGCCTCTTTTCCAACTGCCTTTCTCCAATTCCACTGTTCTCTTTGAAAGGCCTTCCACGATTCAGACCCCAAATTCCAGTTTCAGGGTCAGAGGCCGGGGCCAAGAAAGGCCAAGTCGGTCAGTTTCAGAAAAGTCACAGTCGGGTACCTTAGCAGTCAAGTCCAACAGGCCCAGCGAACAGTCATATCCCAGGGGCAAAAATCACGTCTCATAATGAAAAGTCATATTGGAAAGTCACGACGAAAAGCCGTGGCTCAAAGGCCCAAGCAGCAGCACACCAATGAAAATTCGGGAACAGTACAAGGCCTGACATTCTGACGTAAACAGGTCGTGGGGGACCAGAACCAAGTCAAGCCCCAAGAAGCAGAGGCTGGAACGAGTTGAAGCTCAGTCCAAGATAATATACGGACCGGCCAGCCTCCTCATTTGGCAGATTGCTCATTTGCACGAGCGTGGAAGTGCTGGTGCACTTGTGCGATATTGTGAGGGGCGGAGCGCTGAGCCAGGGAGCTGTGCTGTTAGAGGAGAGAGAGGAAGCAGCCATAGCTGCCCAGCGCTGGCAGAGGGAAGGCAGCCATAGCTGCGCCAGTGCTAGGTGTTAGTAGCAGACCTCAGAGGGGTTAGTAGAGTTAGCAGTGGGTGTATTCAGAGTTGGTCCTTGAGTAGTAGAGAGTGTGAGTGCATGTAAGTAGGGAGAGAAGACACAGGGAGGTACTAGACAGAGAGGACTGAGAGAGGAGAGAGGAGCAACAAAAGAGATACTTACCTGAATGAAGATACTGGTTACTTGGATCTGCGTTGTTGAGCGCTGGTGACTGGAAACTGCTTGTATGATAATTTGTTGGAATTCTAAAGCTGCGCTTACCTGGTCTTCGTCTCTCTGGCCTCCAGTGTGAACTTTGTATAATCTCGTTTGTGAATGGTGTGTGATTGTGTGCGCTCATTGGTGGTGAACTGGGAGGTTCATTACAAACTGGTATCGGAGCAGAAGCTCGCTGCATCCACTGCATATCGCTGGCAACGATTGAGGCCGGCGAGAGAGAGAGAGAAGTGAGTGGGGAGAAGTCTGACAAAGGTGGGGGAAGGTAGGCCGAAGAAGAAGAGGCTAGCTGGGTTGGTAATTACGTACCTGCTGCGTTGGAGCGTTGGAGCGATCGTGGAGCTTCATCAATGGAATGTTCACTGAAGTGAAGTGCATTCCCTACCTAAGCTCTGTATTGCTTGCTGAACTGTCTTGGTGTTTGGTACCTTCCACATCCTGGTGTCACTGCTGCTGGGCTGGTCCAATTCTTGTGACACACATCTTAGTTAGTCAGCTAGTTGAATTACCAATTGAACATAACAAGGTGTAGCGCAGTCTGGTAGCGCATCTGTTTTGGGTACAGAGGGTCATAGGTTTGAATCCTGTCACCTTGAGTCAAAATCAGAGTAAATTGACATGAAAATCAATCGACCATTATCACCTCATATTACTATTTATAAGCCAGTCGATTTGCTTTGAGGTTAGCAACCAGTCAGCATCGAGAAACAGAATATATATGTATATTAGTTTTGAGAAGCAGGCAGCAGACACTGTGAGAAAGATGTTCGGCAGTCAGCTAACGTCAGACCCACTCAAGAGTTAGTAATCAGTGGTAGGGGGTAGGTCTAAGTGGTGAGGATGTGGAGGAAACTTACATGAGCCTTTCATCACCATGGATGACTATCCCATGTTCACACTTCTGTCCCTGTCCGTGCTATGGGGACCCCTTCTTCGGTTTATATTTCCTCTTGGTTTCCAGCGAACCCTCTTCTCACATGTGGTGCTAAGGTCTGGGAAGTCAACACAGGCACAAACAGCTGAAGAGCAGGCAGAGATAGACCGCCGCCCGGCAGAAAAGAAGAAAGAGGAGGAAAAGAAAAGGAAGGAGGAGGAAGTGAAGAAGAAGTTGTTAGAAGACAAAGAAAAGATGGCGAAGGAGATGAAGGAGAAGGAGAAGAAGTTGCTGGAGGAACTAGAAGAAGAAGAAGAAGAAGAAGAAGAAGAAGAAGAAGAAGGTGAGAGGTTGGAAGGAAGGAGACCCCAGCAGACAGAAGAGAAGGCTGAAAGCAGCCACGCTGGGACAATCCAACTGTTGCAAATGGAGGCGATAGACTGGATGGGACAGTTCAGGTATCAGACGGAGATGCCGGAAGAGAGTGAGGAGGAGAAAGATGCTTTTATGAATAAGCTGGCATCGGTAGCAGACCAGGAAGAGAAAGACTTCCTGCTGGAGGAGAAGAGAGCGGAGCTCGATAACAAGCTGGTGGCTGTAAGCTGGTGGTTATGAGAAGGCAAGAATATAATGAAAAAAAAAAAGATGGAGGAGGGGGAGCGGTTGCAAGCGATATTGGAGGAGCAAAAGGGTAAGCAAGCTACCACAGACGAACGATTAGCCCTCTTCACTGACACCCTCCTCCATACTAACGAGGAACTCGCTGCCCTCCATCGATCCGTCAGTTAACTGGAATTCCATCAGGGAGAGTTTGAAGGAAACTGGAATAACTTCCTGAGTGCAGCCTCCCACCAAATAGATGACTGTATCCTCTGGTACGTAAAGCAGCTAGACAAAGCCCTTGTCAAGAAGCTGACCTACCCTGCCGTAGTTAGACATTTGAGGGCTGTAGGCCGGGGAGGAGATGGAGGAGATGATGGTGATGATGGAGACAAGAAGCGAAAAGGTCCCGGGACGAAGGGAGACCAAGATGCTGCGGAGTCCAGGCAAAAGATGAAGGTAAAGATACCCTGGACATATACGGGGAAGAAGGAAGAAAGTATTTTCCACTGGGAAGTAGCAATGGACACTTACCTGTATGCACAGAAAATACCATACTGGGACCGTGTGCTAATGGCGAGTTCGTGTCTGTCAGGTGATGCAATTAGCTTTGCTATCTCTCTAATGAAAGAGGTCGGCTGTACGTCCATGGTTCAGTATTCGCAAAAGATGCGCATAGAAGATTTCTTCAAGGCCCTGAGAGAAAGGTTGAGGTCAAAAACCTGGTCCATACGACAGAGTCCATGATCCTCAACATTAGTAACAGCAAGTGGAAGAGTGTGTCAACACTCAAGGCCACCATTGATGAGTTACTGCAATGTCTAGACCACGGACTGACCTTTGCGCAGATTCTGAATAACTTTGCTAGGGCGCTCCCAGATCCCCTAAGAACTCAGTTATATCCCCACACGAAGGAAGAGGGAATGGCCTACGAGAAGTTCAGCAAGATCGTCGTGGATCATGCTGGCTTCTTGCAGGAGGCACAATATTGCCATTATTGGAAGGACCCGCAGCGGGAAAGAAGTGGAGAGATCGGACGATCTCCGGTAATATAGTAGGGAAAGATAACTAACTCGTCACCTTTGAGGAAGGAGCTGTCGAGTCACTAACCTACGACCAAATAGACTATGGGCTGACGAAGATAGCAACAGTCACTTAGCCCAGGGAGTGGATTATGCAGCTGTTGCCACCCGCGGGGGAGGGCGACAGGGAGGACGAGGCCGTGGTAGAGGAAGGGGGCGTCGCGGCCGAGGTGGAGGAAGAGGACCCGCCGCCTAGAGGTTGCGAAGGTAGCTACTACACGGGAGGTAGGGGTAATGGTCCCTCGCAAGGTGGAAGAGGTTCCTACTCCACAGGGGGTAGAGGTAGAGGAAACAACAAGTGACGACCATATCCACCCCATCTCGGGATTGCTGTTGGCAAAGCTTGGGTACAAATGGGGATTGATGAGAAGACTTGGGATGACCGTAAGGCAGCCGGCCAGTGTTTCAAATGTGGTGACCCCGACCACATTGTTCCCTTCTGTCCCGAGTATCGGTACCCAAAAGGGAACAGCCAGTAGAGGTAGCAGTTGCCTCTACAGGGACTTTGGATGCAAACAAACTGTCATCCTCCCATCCAGAGGTCCCAATGGCAGAGACAAACGGTAGAAGGCCCCCACCTAGTCAGCTACCCAGAGGTTGCTTGTGTTAGGACCTCTCTAGGTGGTCCCCTCGCAAGCATAGGTGATGAACTGATCACTCGTCGCCGCGCTTGGGCCGAGATGAAGAAAAAGAAAGGGCAATTGCTAATAGCAGACGTAGAGGTCAGTAGAGTAAAAGTGGGCGCGTTAATAGATAGCGGGTCAACGCGAACTTATATCAACAAGAAAGGGTTGTAGAAGATGCACCTAGGGCTGAAGGTCCAGAAGTTAAGACCAACCCGTTGCGAGTAAGTTAACGGATAACAGGGAGATAGTAGATAGTTATGTTGAAGGGGTTCGCGCATACTTCCGGTTGGAGGGATGGGATAAGGTAGAACGTGTTCTGCACTCCCTGACACTCTTAGTGGAGGACAGCCTCCCTTTTGACATGATCTTAGAGACTGATCGAGGCAAGGCAGAGGATGCAAACATAAAATTGGGTGAGCATGAGTGCTGTTTGCCTAGTCCCCTAGGTGGGAAGAAGAAAGTGTTTGTTCCATGCATCCTGCGTGGAAAATAGCCTGTCACTTTGCTGCATGAGTGCCCCGCGTTCGCCCGGCATGTGGTCAAGAATGACCTCGCCTACCAAGTGTTTGTTGCTTATGTGCGTCCCGTGAGTGCAGAAAAGAGGAAGAGTCAATGCCCCCCAATGTGCAGAAATTGCTTGCTGAGTTCTCAGATGTCGGAGAGGCCCCAAGTGGGGTGGTTGAGAGAGAGACCAAGCACCGGATAGAGTTGGAACCCGGTAGCTGAATCCCCAAGGGCCCCATCTATAGGATGTCCCCAAAAGAGCTCGACGAACTGCGGAAGCAACTGGATGAGTTGATTGAGAAGGGGTGGATTAGACCAAGCTCCTCACCGTTCAGTGCACCGGTTCTTTTTGTGCCAAAGAAGGGCGGCGAACTGGGAATGTGTATAGATTATAGGGGACTCGATGTTATGACGATAAAGAACGCTGAGCCATTGCCAAGGATAGACGATCTTTTAGACAGCGCAGCTGGGTTGCCCCGGCAGCGTTGCATGCCTGGTGCTTCACGAAGTCGTTGCCTGCTGCTATGCGCTGCTTGAGATGTTGACTGCTGGCAGTCTGCTTTCAACAAGGGTAAAAGGGTTCATGACCCAAAGCATCAATATGGGGACTCCACAGATTGTCGAGGGTTCAGCCTCCTGATGACTCAGTGCAACTCCAATGAAACAATGTTTCAT
>BFEA01000090.1:1634744-1643715 GCA_003427395.1 Chara braunii
AGAATGGATACGGAGCCAGAACCCTGAGGTTCTATTTCGGGGGCAAAAAAATAAAATAAAATGGAACCATGCGGCGAAGATTAGCGTACTCCCGACACAAGGATAACATGCATAAATCGAGAAATCATAAGGAAAAAAAAAGAAAAAAAAGGAAGAATTCCCAATTTCCCGCCTATAGGCCAAAATTACACTTTCCTGTTCTCTGTTTTCTTGCCATCAGACCTTTTACATTTAGCATCATGTCCCCAGATTTAGCTGTCCGGTACTCTTTATCATAATCACGAACCCAATCGAAAGCCCACACAAGCCACCAGCAGGGTAAAATATGGGTCTAGAATCGAGATGCATCCCCTCAGTCAAATGTCAGGCTCCCCACTAATAGACTCGGTGTTGTTTAAGAAAAACAAAAGGACAAGCGGAACTCCCTACCTACCTTCTTCCCCTGAACAGAACCTACGGTCATTGTCCCTGTATGTGGACTGGAAAGTTTCCCCAAATACAGGTATAATGACCGTAGGTTCCATTCCGCGGAAGAAGGCAGTTATCCGCACAGCCTTAACCCACAGTAACCGAAGTTCGTATAACCCACAGCCGAAAGCTCGCCACACCGACTGAACATTCCTGATTTCACATCACTGTGGGCAATAGCAATGAAGCTGAGCGGTTTCACATCTGCATAGAGTTGAACCAACCAAGGTCAGATCAGCACAGGAAGGAAAAAAAAATTTCAGCACGGAATATGTCTAGTGGTCACACATTTTGGTCAGGCTGGAAACAAGTCATGCTAATACAGTAATACACCAGTACTCACCCCACTTAAACCACCACTCCCCCCGGCGCAAAAGACCTCCTCCTACCGGTAGCGCTTTTTCATGAGGGGTACCGGTAGCACAGAGTGGAAAACCGGGTGAATGGCAAAAATGGAATTTGCATTAAAAAAGTTGAAATACACCGAATCGGCGCGGCAATTATTTCACGGTAAAAATGATTTTATTTATTCATTCTGATATTTTTCCTGGAAAGATCATGACCCAATCTACGAACCCTCAAATTTTCAGAAATTTTCAACAATTCTTTTGAGCA
Organism: Chara braunii; assembly: GCA_003427395.1. Taxonomy (NCBI): domain Eukaryota; kingdom Viridiplantae; phylum Streptophyta; class Charophyceae; order Charales; family Characeae; genus Chara; species Chara braunii. Next base: position 1,635,828 of record BFEA01000090.1, read on the forward strand.
CGAAAAATCGGCAAAGTCGCGGCTTTCAAATGCCGGGAGTGGACCCGCCGGTGACGAATGGCGGCCACCCTTCCGTACAACCCGGCCCGATCCCGGCCCGATCTGACAAATGGATCTACCGACTTCCCGCGAACATAACGCACCCTCATCATGACCCTGTCGAAATCAAAAGATAGCTTCTACACGTTCCTAATCAGGGCGCGTTGCGTTTGGGGGAAGACCGTAGCTAGACCCTGTCAACATGTTCCTAATCAGGGTGCATTGCGTTTGGGGGAAGACCATAGCTAGACCCTGTTGCATTTGGGGGAAGACGGTGGCTAGACCCTGTCGAACTCAACTCAAAAGATAGCTTCTACACGTCCCTAAGCGGGGTGCGTTGCGTTTGGGGAAAGACGGCAGCTAGACCCTATCGAACTCCATAGGCCGTCTTCCTCCTCCCTAACCCTAACTATGGTTGACTTCTTCTCCCCAGGGCGATTGCTTCTCTCCAGCACCTCCCTCTGTCCAGCTTGCGCGATCGCGCAAGCAACCAGCAGCGCTTCCGCGACTTCGCGAATGAACAATCTGTCGACCTTGACACTGTAGCAGCTATTAATAGCTGCAGTTGACTGCATGTGCCAGCTTCGGAATGGGAACAGCCGCCCGCCGACTCCGTTGCAGTTCTCGGTGCTCTGGAAGTCTCCGGACTTTCTTGGGACGCAGCTACGTGGTGGACAACACTTCGGCACCCAACTCCTACCGACCCACAACATTTCGGTCTACTGACCCTAGAACTCGCCCTACTGGGACAGCCGGGGACCGGGTCCAATTGGGACTGCGGGACCGGGAGTTGGGACTGACAGCGTGAAGACCGGAAGCAGCATCATGCCCGTACGCATTAGCATCGATCAGTTGCTGAAGTTGCTAAAACTCCTCTTTCAAAAAGAGGCAACAGCCTTTTTTTTTTTTTTTTCTCGCCAGTACCTTTGGCGTCCGGTTTCGACAAGTCCTGGCCAGTACCCGAACTTTCAGGAGGCCGAGCCCGACGTTGATCAATCTGATCGGCGGCCGTCGTTTCGTTTCGGCCTCCTGAATGGTCGGAGGCCGAGTATTTTCGAACCGACAAAGGTACTGGTGGTGTAAACTTTTTCTTTGTTTTGCGAGGATTTTAAGCCCTCAACCTGCATGTGGCCCCTACAGTAAACATGCGCCCTCCCTAAGTGAAGGCAGTCCCCCGAATCGCAACGAGGCCTGAATTTGTCAATTTGCCAAAGCCTTGGTGGGCGCCAGGCAGTTGGCATGCGCCAGTTGGTTACATCCGCCCTGCTCGTGAAAATCAGAAACATTCATCAGCCTTCCACGCTCTTCTGGTAACGCAATGGAAGCCGGGAACACCTCAGGTTTGCGCTTGGATAGTTGGGCAGGCCTAACCAATTCGGTCCCAGGCCACTGTCTGAATGGGCCTGGGCACAAACACTTTGGCCCAACCTGAAGCTACTGGGCACACGCGAGGCCAGGCCAGGCCAGGCTGCCATAGAGCCAGGCCACTTCACATATAGCAAAGTGCCTGGCCGGGAGTCGGGTATTCGGGCACTTGAATGTGCAAGCAACAGCGCTGCTGGAGTAATTGCTCGCGCCTGCTAGCTAGCACTAGTGCTTGACACGCGCACGGGCGTGGAGTGTTGTTGGGCGGTGCAAGGGAGCAGCAACATAGCCTGGGCCTCCATAGCTGGGCCTGGGGGAATTGGCGGTGGTCGTTGGGGATGGTGATGAGCCGTGGGAGGAGAGACAAGGGGGGCAGTAAGAGGTGAAGAGGGAAGTGATGTGAGAGCACGTACCTGGTCCTGTCGGAGGTCTGCATGGTCGACATCTGCATGTACTTCCGTTGCTGCCGCTGACAACAACTGGTTGCTTTGTCATTTTGTTAGAATAGCACAGTAGCTGTGTGATCGTAGTCTGGTCGCTGAGCGCCGATAGGAGGGAGAGCTTCGAGTACATTATTGGTGGTGGCGGAGAGAGGGCTCTCATTGACAATTGAATTCGCTGCTTTGGTTCTCCTTCAGTGCGATTTCAGCGCATTTCTGCTTTCTGGACAGCTTACGACTATCTGGCATTCAATGTGACTTTCCAATCTGCAGTTCTGTCATTTCGCGCTATTGGTCATCTTCCTTGCAGTTTCTTTGTTTCTTTTTTGTTTTTTTAACTTTTTTTTTGACGGCCTTACTATATCATGTTCGAATTTTGGTCATTTTCCTTGCAGTTTCTTTGTTTCTTTTTTGTTTTTTTAACTTCTTTTTTGACGGCCTTACTATATCATGTTCGAATTTTGGTCATTTTCCTTGCAGTTTCTTTGTTTCTTTTTTGTTTTTTTTAACCTTTTTTTTGACGGCCTTACTATATCATGTTCGAATTTTCGAACTGACCAACCAGCCCCAGGTGAACTCGGAGTTGTTTTACTCCTCTTGAGGTCTACATTGCGACAGCTCATGGGTGTAGCGACTGAGCTACATCTTCCCCCGCACAGAATGTACAGTCATTACAGCCGATGTCAGCCGTACTTGGCTCACCTTTCAGACACGATGAAAATGGCCGCATATTCTATTCAGGTGAACGAAGAAGATAGGCCCGTTGGTATCAATCGCTGAAATTACGTGCAACGGGCCTCGCTCCGATACATTTTAGTCCACATGCCTCTGGGCACTTTCTGGACTGGATACATTCGAAATGTTTGAAAAGTCCAAATGCATGTAGACTGTTGCGCAGAGGAACGACACCCAATATCCACCTCATCTGGTGAGCACTCTGTAAAAACTCCCCTGGTCAAGTAAGACTGCCAGTCCACACTTTGGCTAATTGCCAACACAGTCACAATATGTTATGTGCTCACAACACACGTACAAAGGAGAAGAAAGGAGAGGAGAGGCGAGGAGAGGAGAGGAGCGAAGAGAAGAGAAGAGAATCGAAGCGAAGAGACGACAAGAGACGCGAAGAGAGGAGAAGAGAGAAGAGAGAAGAGAGGAGAGGAGAGGAGAGGAGAGGAGAGGAGAGGAGAGGAGAGAAGCGAAGAGAGGAGAAGAGGAGAAGAGAAGAGAAAGAGATGAGAGAAAAGAGAAGATGAACACTCATACAGACAGACCAGGTTTCTGTTCATGCAGGTGTCCGTCCATGCGTCTGGGCTGGCGAAAGACTGGAGAGGGTTTGGGTGTGTGGAAAGGCAGACGGACAGACAAACAGGCAGGCAGGGAGACATGGGCAAAGACTGACAGACAGAGACACATTGAGCATATGAGATTCTAGTGGACACAACCGTCTCCACTGACACAGCTGAGGTTGCATACCGCTGCAAACATGACATCCGCGCACACACAAACACGTGCACACACACACACACACACACACACACACACACACACACACACACACACACACACACACACATGCACACGCGGTTCATGTTGCTGCTTGCTATGGAGGTCAAACAGTTTCATTGTTGGATTGGCTCATCATTAGTGTGCTCCATTGTCTGCAGTAAGGTAAAGCTGCATCGATTTTGGATCTACTCGTCTGAGTGGAACAGGGGCTGTCGAGGTGTCAATCTACAACACACACACGAACAAAACCAAACAAGGGAAGAGAAAAAAGGATGGCCCGAGGGTCTTACCAAGAGAAAGAGAACTCGAGGACTGCCAGCAGACAGTGAATCTCTCTCTCTCTCTCTCTCACACACACACACACACACACACACACACACACACACACACACACACACACACACACACAAACAAACAAACAAACAAACAAACAAACAAACAAACAAACAAACCAAGCAACCAAGCTAAGAAGGGGAGAGAAAAGGATGGGCAGAGGGTCTTACCAAGAAAAAGAGAACTCGAGGATGCCAGCAGAGAGTGAATCTCTCCAACCGGTGCAAACTCCAGAGGCAATCAACAGCGTACGATGATCTACATGGTTCATGATCCTCATCAACAGTTCACCTGGAATATCGGCCCATTTTGACTGACTTGCCAAAGCTCCAGTTGCAGGAGTGGATTCCCAATCGTCACCACCATCATCATCGTCTTCAGCATCCTCATGGCTACCATTACCACCACCCCCCTGTCCGTGCTCTTCACGCTCACTATGTACATTCCCATTGTCAGTGATACACAAGTCGCCCCCGGAAGATGAAGTAGGTGATGTTCTCCCAATGGAGCCTTCTCCAGTTGCTCTCTTCGTGGACGCTACGCTTTGTGCAGAGCGCCATCCCAATGCTGCACTATCATTATCCCTCCTGTTTCTCTTCAAACGTTCTTCCGATCGCCTTCCTTCTGCACAATCCGTTGCCTCCTCACATTCCTTCCCCTCCCCTGCTAATCTTACCTCTATCTCCATATCAGCGTTCTTCTCCATGCCTGCCTACCTGCCTGCCTGCCTGCCTGCCTAAGGTTGCTATGACTTCGCCTTCGACTTCACCGAACTTGTCAGCTTTGTTATCCAACCAATCAAAATCGCCGACTAACGAGAACCGCCACTTGCAACAGTCCCCTTCGTCTCCCTTACAGATTACAGATTACCTAGCAACTTTAATACCCGGTGCTTTGGGACCAGGACGGTCACCCCAGTGCTTTGGGACCAGGACGACCAGGACCGCCAACCCAGTTCTTTGGGACCAGGACCATCGACCCGGCTCTTTGGGACCAGGACCATCAACCCGGTTCTTTGGGACCAGGACCGTCAACCCAGTTCTTTGGGACCAGGACGGTCACCCCGGTGCTTTGGGACCACGACAGTCAACCTGGTTCTTTGGGACCAGGACCGCCAACCCAGTTCTTTGGGACCAGGACCGTCGACCCAGTTCTTTGGGACCAGGACCATCAACCCGGTTCCATGTCAACATCCAAGTTATATTTACAAGCGCAAGTGCAATTCAGCAAGCCAAACCAATCTAGCTTCCAAAGGTTGTCCCTCCACACATCCTGCACGCCCTCCCTCTGCCTCAACGCCCTTCCCCACCACAAAGCAGCCGAAACAACGACTCGTCACAAAGATGCGTTCACCTGTGACAAGCACGCAGCAAACGCACAACGTGAATCAGAAAACATAGGGCAGAAGAGATTGACAGTGAAGTTGTTTTAGGACTTGCAAAGCTGGGCAGATGTGTTTCCGATCAGGTCTTCCAGTGGAGTGGGTTTGATTGCATCCCTCTCGTTCCATGACAAACAGCTTTCTATGCAAAGCTGACAAAACATACCCATTGGCATTTCCAAGGAACACTAGACGACAAAGAAATGAAAAAAAGTGACCAGTCGAAAAGATGCCTTGATCTACAACAAGCACCCTGCAAAAGCACAACGTACGTCAGAAGAATGCGAAAATGACATTGTTTTGTCATGCTTTGGAGATCAGGGGCCTTGCCAGTTGAACCCCGACCGTGACGATTGATTCTTACTCCTTATTTATTTACCCCGGCACACGAAATGGACAAGAACATGTGTGCATCTGCGCCCCCAGAAAGATGCAAGATATACATTCATTACTATTTGTGGTAGTAACAGATGAATCTTTCCACTTTGTGTGTGAAGATGCACTCATTTTTCTTTTTTCCCCCATTCCGTGTGGTGAGGCCCAAGGTCTCCGGGGGGAGCACTGTGCAAAGTTGCCCATGCAAAACCCCTCACCTACCAGGGGTAATAGCGCAATAAATACACCAGTACACGACAAACATCAGCCGCGGGCCCCTATCAAAATGAAAACAGGCCTGAAAGGCCGTCCTGTCCAGATTTGACAGCTACTGGAATTGGTTGGCCTTAAATAAAAAATAAAAAATAAAAATTCACAGAAACTCAAACAGGGGATAAAACATAGTATGGAAACTCTTCAAGAATACGACTATTCTAGTCTATTCATGTTTCTTTTTAACGTACAAAAACAAAAGGCCAATTCTTTTAAGCCCAACCAATTCAGTTACCTGTCGAATATGATTATTTTTATGTCTTTTTTTGACTAGCTATGAATCAGGAATCCACCGTATAGGAGACCGCTGATGGAATTTATCAGTGGCGGCCAGGCCCCGACTTTTTTGGACAGGCAACAAATTTCTTTTCGGCAAGGCTGGGGCCGTGTACTGGTGGTTTAAGCAGAGTCCAGTAGAGCTAGAAGACCAATTTTTTAACCTGAAGTCCCCCCACTCAAGAAGCACCCAGACCTGTCCTTGGGAAACTGGAATGATAGAGAGAAGATTAGCGTGGCCCCTGCACAAGGATGACATGCATAAATCACGCATAAACCGAGAAATGGTCAGGGAATAAAAACAAAAAAAAATGAACCCAGACCTTAGGTAAAGAGGCACTTAGCAAAGAGACTTCTAGGAAAAGAGTAGCAGACCGTCCACTTTCACCTGGACTCTGGTGTGCGGGATGCTGGTCGGCAACTACTGACGGTCTTGGATTCTGCATGGATGCTGCTGCCTGCGAAGATCTCACGGATGTCCTGCGTTGACGATATGAGTCCTCGCTGCAACCATGCTGGGGTGGGCTGAATGTCACGACCGGTACGGCTTCAGTTTTGAACACAGGGTCACCGTTGCAGTGGCAGACGCATCCGGCTGCTACAGCCGAGGTCACCGGTTCGATTCCGTTTGCCTGCGGAATTCCGTCTGGCTGCTGATCGATTACTGGGCTACAACAATAAACCTACCAACCTACCAACAGTTCTGCATTCGGGGTACAAAATTTGTACAATAGGCTACTCTGCCAGCATCAGGGATTTTTTGAAGTCGAGGGAGTCCGGAAATGAGCCAATATATATATATATATATATATATCGTATATATATATATCGTCAAATAGTATATATATATATATATATATATATATATCGTCACAAACAGGACTGCCCGGTAAAACCGTAGGCAGAGAGAGAGAAGAGGACAACAAACGAGGGGCTGTGACAAACTGTTTCGTCGGAGTTTCACCGACTATATATATGTATATAAAGGTTGTGCGGGCCGAGGTATAGGCAGGCCCCAAAAAAAAGGAAAAAAGGAAACACGCCGATATTGAAGGATAGAAACTACTAGAAAGATAATAAAATATTTCCAGACAGTCAATCCTTCCAAAAGGAAGCAATCAATGCTGTCACGATAAATGCAGAAAGTACGAGAAAAGCGAGGTCACTGGTCAGAGCAAAAAAGCAAAAAAGCAAAAAAAGTTTAAAAAACAAAAAAAAAAAACAAGCAGGGTTAAAGCGGTGGTGAATCCTCCCAATTGGGGAAGTAATCAATGCTGCTGTCTAAGGATCTCTCGAGTTAAGGGAAAAGCACGGTTAGAGCACTGGTAAATCCTTCTATTTTTTTCTTTATTTTTTTTTAATTAAGGCAGTTCCCAATGCAGATGTCTCAGGATCTCTCAACCATAACAGGGAGAAGTGCAGTGCTGCTACTCATGATGTAAGGGACGCCAGACCCGGTTTCCACCATGATCAATACAAAGTTTTGTTCGCTAAACCACCGCTACCTTTCCCATACGTCGGCCGCGGGCATCTAGTAGCCTACTCCTGAAAAATAGCCACTGCGCCACCGTTGATATTTTTCAACGAGGGCGCGTCGCAGCCGAATTTGAGGCCCGCGGCCCCACATATGAGAAAGGTAGTGGTGGTTTAAGACACACACAAAAAAAAAAAAAAAAAAAAAAAAGAGTTGCCCATGCACATTCATTGACGTTCACGAAAGACCCACATGCAGGTGTACATATCCCGAGTTGGTTTTCAGTTTGCTTCCGGGGCCAGGGGGGTATGATTGGATTTCCCTATCAAAGGATTCGAAAAAAGGGAAGGCGCTAAAAAAAAAAAAAAAAAAAAAAAAAAAAGATTTCCTTGCAGAGCCGTATGCAATGAAAGTTGCACGTACAGT
>BFEA01000090.1:1659999-1680354 GCA_003427395.1 Chara braunii
TCCTGCCCTCCCACAGTCCAGCAATCGGGCCGTTGCGCTGCGAACCCCTGAAGCTATTTAAGAACGACGACTATTTTTAAACCTTCGGAATGTGAAGTCCCTCACCAACTCCTTTCTTCTCCATGGCTTTCCCCTTCCTCCAAGGATCTCCCATTCCAGCACCACTCTTCTACACCTCAACACCTCAAGACTATGCCATCAGACTTCTTTGTCAGCCCAACTATGGCTGGTGCTGGGTGGATGCTACGTCCTGCCCTCTCCTGCTAACACTACCTTGACCTAGTGCTCCTGCAGCCCAGCGACATCCTGTTCGGGAGTATAGTTTACCACTCAAACCTGATTCGCTGTTCAACTCTTTTTTCATTTTCCTTTTCTTTTAAACCCACACACACGGTGCCTCCAGTATTCCAGGGGGCGTCAGTCTGGTTACTTCTTCCCGGCGAACAGAGAAAACATTTCATTCATACCAATTGGAAGGGAAAACAAGGTAGGTGATCTCCAGCAATCGGGATTGGTGCCCAGTCATTGGGAACTCGCGCCTGCCTACCTCCCACCATGTTCGTAGAAAAGGTCCATGCCAAGATGAAGATGCTCTTCGCCTTACCTACTGGTAGGGAGGGTATTGGCAAAGAAACCAAGAGTAGAAACACTTGCCATAGCCTATGGGCTATTCGATCACGTCTGATAGTGAGAAGACTTTCTTGGTCAAAATTAAAACACTTCATATGCCAATTTGGTTTGCACCCAATGGCGAGTCAGGATTACCAAGATTTCGCCAAATACAACGTAACACGTCGAAGTGCAGTGTGACTTTCTATAGCTGCTATTTGGTCCAAGTCACCCTCCAAGATGGTGGGGTGATAGTCCTGAGGGATTCACACTGAGGTAGGATAGTGGGGACAGAGGGTTCACTAAGAGTATTGATGAGAGGAAGGCTTGGGAGGTAGGGTCACACCTCACAATTGTCCGGATAACCAATGGCTGACCGATGACTGCAACCATCATATGTCTGGAATCCGGCCTCTACAACAACCTGGCCTCGAAAAAAAAAAAAAAAAAAAGAAGATGATGACGAAGAAGAAGAAAAAGAAAGAGAATGCTGGAAGTGAATCAAAGCGAGGTTGACATCAAATGTAGGTCGGCGACATAGCAAAGGTAGGCTTAGGCAGCAAAGAACAACTGCCTTGACTGACGATGTCGAAACCACAGCCGCGGTGGAGATGAAATACCACGGCCGCCAGAAAGTGGATTGACATCGCCAGTGTAGCTTGTTGGGCTAAACAACTCGACGAAGCCAAGACCAGAGAATGGCCCCATCCAAGGCTTCCATCACAGCCAGAACTTGAGGGACCATAAGAACCAGTAATGAATGACTCATTGCCCCTCCAGTTGCACAGCCATGCATCCTGGAGGTAATCAACCAAGGAGTTCTGGCCCATCGAGCAAACAACACAAAGTGAATGCAAGAAACCAAGCAGGGGCAATTGCACTCTCTAAAACCTCCCCTTTATCTATATGCATGTGGTAGATTAGGGCTGAGTCACACAGCACAAAACATATGCTGAACTCCGAAGATCTTCTTCATTACATGCGAAGTACAAAACTGGCCCATTAAACCACCAGTGCTTCCTAACGTCGTGGCTGTTAACACGCCAGCCGCGGGCTCAGCGAACGGGCCACACGGAGAGCGCCCAAATTCATCTGACTGGAAACGCTTCCGCTCAAATTTTTCCCGCCTCCAACATACGGCCAACGTACTGGCGGGATAACTCCGCATCGCATTAACAGTGTATAATCTCCCACCTTTACACTGGCATAGGCAGGAGCTTTTTTTGTATTTTCATATGTGGGAGCATTGCCGATGGAGCAGATTACAAAAGATCTCCCTCCAATAAGCCACCAGTACCTTTCCCAGCTATTGTTTCGGAGGCGCGCCGGGTAACGCGCTGGCCTGAAACGGAAGGGCGGCCGCCGATTAATTGAATCGGCGGCCAATCTTGATTTTTGGGCCGGCGCGCAGTGCCCACGGCCGACATACGGGAAAGGTACTGGTGGTTTGAGCCACCAGTTCACACGAGCCTAAGTTGACGAAGCTACCTTCCAAGGCTCCCGAGCCTGCAACTGCATCTGTTCAATGCGGCCTGCACCCAACATGCAACTGTCTTTTTAATGTGGCCTGCGGTTTTTGCTCCTGGCCCAAGCGGCCGAATCGAAATGATCTTGCTGCGTCAACCAGCAAGAGCAATACTCTCCTTCAGGTGAACTTGTGGTTCAAACCACGTTTTCCACCTGATTCTGGACATCCAAAGCATCTCAAGATCCCGGGACGAAATGCCCCACAGCGCTATGTTTTTCTACTCCCCACGCCGTTTGCTAAAGAAAAGTCCACTGACCGCGGATGTGTTACAACATGCCCAAAGGGACAAGTAAAAGGGGTAACGCAGCACAGGTTAACTTTGAAGCAGAGTAGAGGAAGAATGGCAATAACCCTAGATGAGCTCCGCACTGTTCATGCGCGACAAGAAGGGCCGGAGTGCGTGCCCTGTGGCACACCCTGGCACCTTATGTAGGCATCAGCCTCTTCAGACTCTGAAAACCCTTTCTGTATGTCCTTGGTGCAATATCAATGCAGCCTATTGACACTACCCGTCATGGTTTATCGGTCCGGCAAACTGAAGTAGATCTCAAAGGCACTTCTGAAAAGCCGTTACTGAAAAAAAAAAAAAAAAAAAGACGAAGAAAAAAAGAAGGGTATACAAAGTACAAGTGCCTGTCAGTTTGGTTATTTGTCATCCCATAGGCTTACATCTGTTTTCAGTGCTTTGTATATCTCTCTCTTTCTCTCCCCCTCCCCCCCTCCACCACAATACATATAAAACACATGAACACATTGTCACGTGACCTACTTGATATGAAGAATACCAAGGATGGAATGAAAGGAGAATTGTGCTTGTCCACGCATTGAGTAGGAAAAGAAGCGAAAATGGAAAGAAGCATAGGTGGAAAAACAGACAAACGGAGATAAGATACGAGAAGAGACGGAAAGGGGCTGACGTAACTGAGCGTTTCGAAAACGTCTGCTGACTTGTCGTGCGAAAGACAAAGCCTCAACTGTTTGGCGAACCGGATATTTAGAGACTACCAACACTCTTCAAGACCCAGGAAAAAAAAGGAGAAGATGGGAGTGCGAAAAAAAGGAGGAGATACTAGGCAGTGTACGGCCACTCTGCTAAGACCAAGGAAAAAGAGAGAGGAACACGTTCGTGCAAAATTGTGAATGTATTTTTCTTTTTCCTTTGTCTTTTTTCTTCCTCCTCGGTGACCCTATGTGATTCTTGCCCGTTCGCCCCTCTGTGTGCTGTCGACCACCCTCACAGTGATCCCTGTTTTTTTTTTTTTTCCCCTCTTGCTCTGACATCCGATTCAGGGGCAGAGCCCACCTCCCATGTTGCATTTCCGTCCCTTTGATCGTTGCGATCGGCACTCGAGAACGCACAGTCCTCTCAAGGTCTGAACTTGGCCCCGCGAGGGCACTCATCAATCAGTGCCCCATCAATCCTCTCAACGTCAGAACACTTGACCTCTTGATCAACATGTGAGGGTGCATACTGGAGGCCATTCGGTTTCTTTATTTTTCTTTTTTTTCTCTTTTTTCCCTTTTCTGTTGCACTGCTCCTCCATTCTGAAAGTGCCTCCAGGAAAAAAAAAAAAAAAAAAAAAAAAGGTGCCTCCTCAGAGTCCTCAACATGCCTCTACTTGTCAAATAGCAGGCATTACTACAGGCACACCTACGCCAGGATTTCCCTGTGCATACCGCACGTCATTGCGACCAGATTCAGCCGAAAAAGTTCCTGTGTGAGTACGCCCTGAGTTCAGGCCAATGGATGTAGAAGTTCACACTCCCATGACTTCCCCGGGCGTATCTGGTCGTGACTCTGATGCAAGTACGGGGCGAGAGCTTCGGCGGAAAAAGTCCTTAATGTCTGGTTGTGTGCATGTAAACGTTCACACTCCCACGACTTCGCCGGGCGTATCTGGTCGTGATCCTGATGCAAATACGGGGCAAGAGCTTCTCCGAAAAAAGTCCTCTTGTCTGTTTGTGTGCATGCCCTCAGTTCACTCTGCGGACAAGAAGGCCACTTTATTTGTATTTTTTATTTTTATTTCTCCCCATGAAGGTCACTTGATTGCTGCATCTAGTTCCATTTTTCAATTTATATATATTTATAAATTTTATAAATCGTTAAACAGAACTGCCCGGCAATATTATCTTATATAATAATTATATAATAGATATATGCATATAAACTTGTCAGAATATAAGAACATTGCAGTATCCTTTTCCAAACATTTTCCCTTTCTTTTTTTTTCACTTTTCTCCTTCCAAAACTACTACGACCTGTTACAAAACAAAAAAGAAACCAAAATCTACAACCACGTGCGCAAATTTTTTTTCTTTTTTTTTCATCACCTACCTACCACTACTACTCAGGCTATGCTTCGCCTGTCCTCTTTCATCTTTTAATTTAATTTATTTTCTAATTTACAGTTCGCTTATCTGTGTCATCCAATTGGCGGCTACAAAAACCAACCACCTGCCTCCTGACAAATGTAATGATAACATGATGATGCATCTTCTTGCTCCCTGTCAAAACAGATTCAGAGTAATTATTTTACATTATGGGCCTCGCAGCACTACTCTCCAAATGTGCAAAACGAGACTGAATCCACCGCTAGAACATGGAAAGATACATTGCCATCTTTTCTGCCGTTTGTCCATGTTGAGAGTAGTGCGGCGAGGCCCTTTATCAATTTTCATTCAGAGCAAATATCGGTCCCTAGCAGAAGGGGCAGGAAATTTGTTGGGGGGGGGGGGGCACAAGAACGATGGCCCAAAAGAGTGGAAAGAAAACAGGAGAAAGAGGGATGTACATTAGGGGGGGGGGGGAAAAACAAAGGGAGAGGGATGAAGTTCTGATGAACAATCCGACAGAAACACCTCATTGACACGCAATAAATTTGTCATTTTTTTTCATTTTTTTCGTTTCCTCCGCTCTCCACCCCCTCCCCATCACATGCGTACTCTCAGGGCATACTCACACTTGGACTGTCCTGAAGGTATCTGACCGGAATTCCACCTTCACCTGGATGTATCTGGCCTCAATTACATCCAGATCTCAGTCCAAACGTCCTAGTGCGCGTATGCTCTCATCATGTCTTTGTCGGCAGACAAACATCATATGGGTGTGGCAAGTTGTCTACATCATAGCCAGCGAAAAAAAGAAAAAAAGTGTCCTTTGTGAGATCCGTTAATTCGGCGTTAAAATTGGAACGATACAGAGAATGAAGATTAGCATGGGCCCTGCGCAAGGGGGATATGCATAAAAATCGARAAATGGTCCAMAAAAAAAAAAAAAAAAAAAAAAAAATTGCCGACACATATGTTATCTCCAACCCACCACCAATCCTCCTCCCCCTCCTGCTCACGCACGCTGCAGAGACCTGGATCTGGCACATCAGGACTGTATCGATGAAATCGGACCTCAAACATGGCCAGGTACGCTACAGAGACTGCAGAAGCCACATCAGCCTGATTCAGTTTATAAGCGTATCTGTTGCCCATTGTCTTCAATTGATTCGTAGTCGGGTGCATTCTCGGTGCTTCAGGCAGGGGCAAGTTCCCACTAGCAAAGAGGGTTGGATGATTGAGCACTGAATCTGGACATGTTTCATGCAAAGATGCAGAAAAGCAGATCAATCCAGATTTACTGCACCTTGCCAAAAACACGTCCAGATTCAGGTGTTTCAATACAATCCTCCTTGCTAGTGGGACCACCCCCCCCAGGTGTGCAGAAAACATAACATCCACCCAGGCCAGTCCCTATTAAACACCCACCCGAAGAACAAAACACAGGAGAACATATAAAACAAGGCGGCATAAGACAATACAGTCCTTCGGGATACCCGTTAAAATTTTACCAACACAGAGAAGATTCGAATGGCCGCTGCACAGGGATGACACACGTAAATCCAGAAATGGTCCAAATTATTTATTTAAAAAAAAAAAAAAAAAAAAAAAAAAAAACATTACAACGTTCAAGAGACAATACACACCAGTTCCAGCAACCCGCGACACTACATGTGTGGCTCGCAAGATTGCTATGAATCTAGACTGGAAGTTGGACCAAATGCCGCAAACACTCTTTGAGGGTAGAAATGGGCACCAAAGCCTAACATTACCAGTCTACGTACCCCCCCTAACCCCCCCCCCACCCCCACCCCCCATCCGCCCGGGGCGGTACATTTTCCCCCTCCTGTCTGAACTGCCTGATAGGCAGAAAAATGAAGGGGAGTACCTTTTTTTCTGCCTATCGCGAACCCTGTTCTCGATGCATACTGACTCAGGAACTTATCTTAAACGTATCTGATGGCAATGGTGGCCTGATTCGGTAATCCCGATGAAACTGCCATGGCATGAGTATTCGCTTTGGACGAAGTTTGGAGTTTGAACATATGTCGTCGGGCAACAAGAAAAAAGGGACAACCGTTGAAAAAGAAGCCAGGGTACTTTTTGTTCCCCCTTCCATGGGACACATCTCAAAAGGGGATTACTCACAAAAATCTACCCTTGCCTGCCTGCTTTTGACAAATGGTTGGGGGTAATTACGCCCCCAAACTATACCCCCATAAGCCGCTTAAATGACAGCCATGGCTATTTCTGCCCTTCCGTCAAATTCACATGTTGGAGTAACTAACGGCAAACAGGGCGAGCTAAAGCACAATTACACCCCCGTCACTCGTTTTTCTTCCACCGAAACTGAACACAACTTGATCACAAGGACTCGAGGAACGCATCCTTGCGGTCACACGCTAGTACATGGGCATTCCACGACAAACAGAGCAAGCAAAAGGACAATTACACCACCGAAACTCATCTTCCTTCCACCGAATCTATACAACTCGATCACAAGAAGCGCGCACCCTTGCACTCACGCTCTAGTACATGGGCTTTCAAGTCTGAACTCTGAAGTCCCTGGTTGGCGAAGCACATAGAACTTGTGGTCGGGAGAGCGCATTCGTGCATACGTCGGGTGCATCCTTGCGGTCACGCTCTAGTACATGGGCTTTCAAGTGTGTGAACTTCGAAGTCCGTGGTCAGCAAAGCGCATGGAGCTTGTGGTCGGGAGAGCACATTCATGGGTACGTTGGGTAGTCCAAACGGGGGTGTTGAAAGCCAGTCCGACCTATCATCCGGGCCAAGAAAAGGTATCGGTTCGAAGAATGCTTTGGGTTTGAAAATGGTTCCCATCGAGGATGGGGACAAGTTGGGGTGCTTTCCATCAAGAGCACCCCCATGGCAGCAGATGCGGCACATCTGGGTTGCAGTAGATGTCGATAAAGACGATTATGGCATACTCACACTAAGTACTATCTTAAATGTATCTGACCACATTTACAGCTGGACCTGGATGTATCTGGCCACAATTACACACAAGTAAAAAAAGTCCTACCAATGGCCTGAGTATGACCTTGTTCAGATTACTCCACTCCATTATTTTCGTCCTTGGCTAACTTCGCTTCATTACCACGTTTACGGCTGGACCTGGATGTACCTGGCCACAATCACATCCAGAAACAAGTAAAAAAAGTCCTGCCGGTGGCCTGAGAACGCACTTGTTCAGATCACTCCACTTTCCTACTTGACTAACTTCGCTTCGTTAGCACATTCACGGCTGGACCTGGATGTATCTGGCCACAATTACATCCAGAAACAAGTAAAAAAAGTCCTACCGGTAGCCTGAGTATGCCCTTGTTCAGATCACTCCACTCCATTATTTTCCTACTTGACTTCATTACACTGATTGTCAATTCTGAGGCCAAGTCATCGAACTGGCCTCCAAAACCACAAAAGCCTCTTCTGTCCGAACACACAGAGACGCTGTTGTTTTTGAAACTTGAGACCGCAGGATTTGGTCGGCAAGTCGGGGGGGGGGAGGGGGGGCATCCGTATTTCGTCTGTTGTTAAACCACCAGTATGCCCACCCAGTCTTAAAGGGGGGGGGGGGGAAAAAAAAAAAAGTATGCCACCCAGGCTTAGGGGAAAAGAAAAAAAAAAGTGCGCCACACAGGCTATCCTGTAAGAGTGACGGTGACTTATGTAAGGCTGCGTTCAGGCCCCCACCTAAGGGACCAAAAAGCCTGGCAGTGCCTGGAAGAAGGCCCTTGCCCCACAACGCTTCGGTAATCCAGGCATGGGCAAATACGAGCATCCGGAGGAAGCGGCTTCGGGACACGCGCTGTTTAACAAAGCACCGAATTAAAGTTAATTATTAAACCCATCCCCCCTTTTCCCACCACATTACAGATAAATAATGAGCTTCAGAGAACGGCGTGAAAAGAAGGTGCAATGCTCCTCGCGTCTGTGTGATTGAGAGGGGGTGGTGGCCCACAC
Organism: Chara braunii; assembly: GCA_003427395.1. NCBI lineage: Eukaryota > Viridiplantae > Streptophyta > Charophyceae > Charales > Characeae > Chara > Chara braunii. The sequence continues at coordinate 1,668,452 of BFEA01000090.1, forward strand.
ACTACCCACCAAAAAATACGCACTTGCGCAAATACAGGCTTAGGTGGAACCCCCCCCCCCCCCCCCCCCCTTTTCCTGACAAAAGGGGGTCAAGAACACAGAGGCCCAACAATTGCTCTCGACATTGATGCACCACCAGAATCGCAGCGCTACTGTACAGAGCACCACGACACACACAATCATTTGCTCTGCAAACAACAGTCGGTAGAATCTCACCCACGTTACTTGTTTCTGGACGGAATTGCAGCTAAATGCATAGACGTACGACCGGAAATGCTGCCAGATACATTTAAGATAGTGCTACACATATAACGCAGAAAACCAGCCTGACTACCACCTGAAACCTTATGCGTCACCAGAAGCATGACTGCGTAAAACACCCTGGCGGCTGGAACTGGATTTTTTTTTTTTCCCCCCCCTGATTTCTGCTTGCTGGTAATGAGCAACTGGACCGCTGCGGCTTGTGTTTTTTATTTATTTTTTAAAGAAAAAGAAAAAGAAAACACCCTCGAACCCCATCCACACAGCCCATGGAAATCACACCCACAGCACATGGCCTCTGAGTCCGCCCACACGGGTTCCTCCGCATGCATGTGCTTTAAAAAATCACCGCAGCCACCCCTTTCCACCCATGCTCTTAACAATCATCACAGCAAACCCCTTTCCACCCATATATGCATAGAAAGTTTTAGAAATGGTAGTTGAAATGTGAAACATAACTTCCGTGCCCGGATATCGTGAAATGATTAAACCACCAGTACTTCTCAGGCAGTTCTCTCCGGGGCGAGAAACAATGCTGCATTCACGCCAAAAAAGAACGAATCGGCATGGACCTCCTTTAGGCTGGCGCTGCCAGCCATCGTGCTCCAGAGGCCAAGCCCCGAAAGTGGCAGCTGCAGGCAAGCCGCAACTTTGCAACAACCGCTGGGAAATGTACTGGTGGTTTAAGATGCTTTAAAAAAATATATATTTGGACAATTTCTCGATTTATGTGTGTCATCCTCGTGCAGTACTGGCGGTTTGAGATGCTATTTCCTGACACTGTCACTTCTTTTATGTTGCAAATTTGAGTAGTGCTAGGCTAGCAGTGTTTGTCTATGTGGTAAGTGCGCGGTGCCTACACACCCGTCAGTCTGACTCGCACTCTGCATTTTGTGTGTTATCGTACTGATAGTCTGATACTCATTTGTTTGCATTTAGCAATTCTACACTGCGAACAGGAGGAGGGAACAGAAGGAGAAAAGACGAGAGAAAATAATAAGAGAGCCAGAGGGGGAGAAAAGGAAACATCGGCAGGACCTCACTAGATCTTTAATACTCACTTGCGCAACAGACCGGCACGAAGGGCATGCTTCCATGACAACCATGATCACATAGAAAAATGAATCGTGTCCTTCGGGACATCTGTTAAAATTGGAACGATACAGAGAAGATTAGCATGGCCCCTGCGCAAGGATGACACGCATAAATCGAGAAATGGTCCAAATTATTAAAAAAAAATAGAAAAAAATAATAATAATAATAAAAAAGAATCGTTGGATTCGTTGCTGAAATAGGGCCCCTGTGGTGCGTAACCACACCAACAGACCCGGCGGGACTGCTTCGGGACCAGCTTGTGGAACCACAGTATGCAACCCAACCCTATCCTCACAGTCACAGTCACTGATCGGAACTGGCAACATGGCTACCGTCTTCACCCGAATAGAATGCCCGGTCATTATCGCTGCATCTGGACAGAAAATGGCTCCAAATACGGCTATGGCATGGCATGGCAGAGGCAGATATCACAGGCAACATGGCTACCATCTTCACCCGAATAGAATGCCCAGTTATTATCGCTGCATCTGGACAGAAAATGCCCCCAAATACGGCTATAATGACCGGGTGTTATATTCGCGTGAAGACGATAGGGCTTCCACATGCTACGTAGCAGGAACACAAAGGCGTGGTGCTTGCACTTACATAGGTGCTGCAAGTACAGCCTTGCACTCCAGACAGGACATGCCATAAGATGGTGGCATGTATGAGTTACTACAGGAGAGTGTCATTGAAAACCTGGAGACGAAGACCTGCATCGACCCTGCCCTACGTAGCGATCATGACACAGGGAACTCTGATCGTCAGCCGACCGGACATAGATGGGTGATGACAACGAGAGAGTTATTTGGGCTGTAAAACCACCACAAGTACGTTTCCCAGCCATTTTTCTGCGACGCGGCTGCTGCATGCACGCCACAAATTTCGGGGGTCGCCTGCTGGAGAAAAATGTCTGGCACCGCCAGCCAAATGGAGGCCTGAGCTGGTTCCATTTTTCTTCTGCGCAAGGGTGTTTCGAGCCCCGGGAAAACGTGGTTCGCAAGTGCTGGTGGTTTAAAAAACAGGTGCCTCACTCTGAACAGAGCACAGGAGAGAGTGCCATCGAAAACCAGGAGACGAAAACTTGCATCGACCCTACACTCATGACGATCGTTGACAGAGGGAACGCTGATCGTCCGCCAACCGGACATGCTGGGGCATGGCATCGAGAGAGTTATGTGGCTGTGAACAGCTGATGACGGGGTCGGACCCAAAGTAAGGATAGGATGTTGAGCTGTTGCAAATTCTGTTCTGCCATAGCTTGCACCGGTCGTGACGACCTTTCAGTATGACGCAGTGCGGGTGGTTCAAGAGGCAGTCTGTTTTCCACCTCAGGTTATTTTATCAGTTACCTGTCCCACGAGGATGGAGGGTGTTCCGCCACAGATGCAAAGGGAGGAAGTCCCGCATTACCAGTGGGACATGAGCAACAGCAACAAGGCTGTGGAGTATGCCAACGTCACCTGTGCCGGGCCCAGTTCTACAGTGCCCAGGCCAGGTAGTCCACACAGTAAAGACACATACTGTCCACATACATACGCATAGCACATTGTCGACATGCCGGAAGGAAAGAAGACGCAGCATGCTCGCACCTATGTAAACCACCACTCCATCCAGAGCTATTTTGACGAACCAGAAGTCGACTTTGCCAAGCCTAAGGTCTACAGTCCTGCTGAACAGAAAAATATTGTGGTAACCTTCCCCACCAAACCTCTACCGGATGCAAGGGAAGTGCAAGGATTAGCTGAATTGTCACCCAGAGGGGACAGAGTCTAACCTCCTCCAAGGCGTGGTCCCCGGCGCAACAAACTGTTTGCGGTAAACAAGAAAGAACGAGTGGGAGTAATATCACTCCCACCTTGTTAATCCTTCTGACGCTATCCCAAAGAGCCCATGAATGGCCCACGCAGGTTAGGAAGGCACGGAATCGCTCCAGATGTTGTGTAGGTCATCTGCGCCAGATACCAGAATGCGCATCAGGCGTACGATTCCCCGGGTCAGGCCGGAGCGGCTTTTACATTCTCATAAATGCTGTATCGACAGAGCTTCCATATTCTCGTTGGCTGCGGCACAAGCATTGTAGTGCCTCCTCTGCTCCTATCCAGCGGACAACGTCTACAAACTCAGACCGTATAGGGGATGCGACTACTGGCCAGGAGAGACGGCTTAATAGCATCGTATCCACAGTCCCCTCGCCACAGTACAATGAGATCATTATGCTCCACAGATTGCATCCTAGCGCGAAAGGGCCACTCCAGTCTCTGTAGTCTCCACTGGGTACAGCAAGGGCGTCAATGGCTCTGGCAAGTGGTCTGGGGGCAGGTTCGCATCAGCTTGGGACTACAGCAAGAGGTCAAGGGGTACATCATCGTCGTCTGAGGAAACAGGGCAAGATGCTGTAGCCAGTTACGGGGAACAACGGGTGGGTGAACGTATGCAAGGATTGGAAGCTTATCAGCCTGGCTCATGCAAACAATGCCGCTTGCCTCGTGCACTCCCAGGCCAGAGTGCATCAAGACCGGCAATGATGTCCCCTAAAAATTGCGGGCATGGCGGTGGAGAAGGTCTCTTGGAGACGGCTGACGATAGCCTCAACGATGATTGTGATGACCTCAACCAGTTATGCAATGATCATATAGTACATATACAAACCAGTCACTGACTTGGAGACGGCTGACGATAGCCTCGATGATGATTGTGATGAAGAAGAAGAGGGGGAGGCATGAAAGGAGAGAAAATGATGGTGACGCGGGAGATGAGGAGGTGGTACGTACACACAAGGAGGCATGGCGTGGAGTAGGTGTCTGACCATGACCCCCACCAGTTATGCAGTGATCATATTGTCCATATACAAACCAGTCACTGACTTCGAGATGTCTGAAGATGGCCTCGACGATGATGGTGATGAAGAAGGAGAGGGGGAGGCATGCGAGGAGAGAGAAGAAGAGGATGGTGAGGCGGGAGATGGGGGGGAGGTGTAGATACATATGAGGGGGGATCGGTGGAGGCCGCATGGAATGAGCAAGGGAAGCAGCAGCATTGGGATGAGTGCCAATGGGTGACAGACCTTCTGCTGACCTCGATAACTGACCTTTCTTGTGAGTGAGTTGCCGCCGGAATAGACCTCCTGCATTGTTTGACAGAGTATAGTCAGCACCGCAGACGTAAACGTGGCCAGGTGCAGTTGCCTAATGTATCATGGGGTTTCCATGTCCGCACCGCTTATACCATCATCCAGCCGCTTATACCATCATCCAGAATAAGCCATTTTGGCAGCATGCACTATGTCCACAGCGGCAGTGCAGGTCTCTGCACGAACTGCAGGTTCCACAGGTCAGGTACGTACAGGCAGGCAAGTACCGCTGCATGTGCTCTGAATTGGCAACGGACAGCACATGGGCAAGTGACTGGCCAGCCGCGCAGCAAAACCAGTGAAGAAGACGGGTGACATGAGTGGCGAGTAGACATTGTTCACTGCAAACGTAGGAGGTCTGTCCGCTAGCCAAAGTGTTGGGGGCATGGCACATAACAAGCATACAATGCACCAGAGAGGTAACTACCCTTAGCCGAAGTGTTGAGGGCATGGCACATAGCAAGCATACAATGCGTCAGAGAGGTCACTACCATCTTCACCCGAATAGAACACCGCATTATAGCCATATCTGGTGCAACTTTCCATCTAGATACAAGCATTAATGACCGGGCGTTCTATTCGGGTGAAGACGGTAGGGCTTTGCGCTTGACTTTGACGTCATAGACATGCCCAAACCTCGTTAGTTGTACTGTGAGCACGCCAGCGAGCTGATGGAATGGGGTGTCATTCGATGCAGCGTCGGGATACCGTATGACCAGGAATAGCCAAGACTCAGCTGTATCAGATACTGCGATACGCGATACGGAACAAGCCGACTGGCTGAGCCAAGACAAGACTGGCTGACATGAGAAGCAAGCTGTGAGAGGTGGGTGTGTCTTTTCACTTTTCAAGAGGCTAGTCATGGAAGGAGGGATGGAGGGAGACTTGGATCTCTTGCTGGTATTTGTTTGGTGACCAGATAATTACAGGCATTTTTTTAGCAATGCTGTATACGCCTTCTACAGTGTAGAGCATATTATGAGAGATGTTCAAGGAGGCTGTGCCTGCTTCGATATACGCGCGCCAATGAAACAAGTATGTGGGCGTACCGTTAGGTTAAGGTTACCTGAAGCCCCCTGCTTATTGTCCTCGTCTCCCTCTCCGCCTACGGTGGACCGCGCAGTTCTTTAAGACAATACATGAAACATAGCAGCATTGACTGTCGTTGCGGACGGGTCAAACCCACCAGTACCTCACCCAGGCAAACTTGGGAATAATAAAAAATGCATTAACCCGCGGGTGCTTTCGCTGAAGATTGCCAAGGGACCAAAATGGTTGGCAGCACCAGCCAACAAAGAGAAACAGTGCGCCGCTGGCGGTTTTCTTTCTTTTACCGCACAGTGGAAGTCCACCATGGGAGAAAGAGGCTCGGAGGTACTGCTGGCTTGAGGTGGATTATCACTTACAGTATCATCCGTTAGGGGACTCCGCAGACCATAGAGGGTTCAGCCTCCTGATGAGTTGGTGAAACTCCAACGAAAGCAGTCTGTCACAGCGCCTCGTGTGTTGCTCTTCTCTCCCTCTCCACCTACAGTTCACTTTACAATTCTCTATGACGATGCACATACGTATATATATCGTCAAACAGAGCTGCCCGGTAAATTGCCAAACAGAACTGTCAAGTAAACTGTAGTCAAAGACAGAGAAGATGATAGAGAGAGAGAGAGAGAGAGAGAGAGAGAGAGAGAGAGAGAGAGAGAGAGAGTTTGGGCACAGCTTGAACTTGGCTGCAAAACACCTACTGGAAGTTTTGATGCCTTCTCAACTTTTGAGGCACTAAGGGCATAATCACACTATAGGACTATTTCGACTCACCTCTGGATGTGATCACGGTCAGATTCATCCAGGGCCATAATTATTCGGCCAGGTACGTGCAGGAAAGTGCGAGTGAGAGTATGCCCTAAGGCACAGGGTAAGAGGGATCATTACCCAGCCCATGTGGCTGAAGGGCATACACAGGCAACTGCTACTGAAAACCAGATCATTTTTTTTTTTAAATCTTTTTTTTAAATCATAAGCTCGATCATGAGCTCGAATCCCAATGGAATCGGATCGTTACAATAATGTTAAGGGACAGTTCGTGTTTTTAAATTAAGATAAAATAAAAAAGGAGCGAAAAATCATTGTAGCATGGCACAGGGCGCCTCAGGTAAAAAGGCACTCATTCCAGCTCAGTCTTTTTTTTTTTTTTTCGTTCTTTTATTTCCTCCAGCTCAGGTACAAATGCATCTGACTGGAATTCCACCTTCACCTTTTTCAGCACCATTCCCTTATGTAACCTCTACTTTTAAACTGCTACCGTTTTCACCTGAATAGAACTTCCGGACATTATCGTTGCATCTGGACAGAAAATGGCCCCAAATGTGGCTATAATGACCGGGCGTTATATTCGGGTGAAGACGGTTGTACACGCCCCCCCCCCCCCCACACACACACCCCGACCTCGCTGAAAAGAAACTCTTCGCCTACGAGATGCCATCCGAGAAAGACGGCGCAGGCACACCGTCGATAAAAAGATCGGTGGCCTGTGTCGCTTGTCGGATTATGACAGGCGCCCGCGGCCAATAGCTGGATGTACTTGTGCTTTAAAAGGGGGCCTACCGTTGATGCTTTACAGTCTTGACTATTTATATAAGAGAGAGAGAGAGAGAGAGAGAGAGAGAGAGAGAGAGAGTAGGTGCTGGCGAGAGAGAGAGAGAGAGAGAGAGAGAGAGAGAGAGTAGGTGCTGGCGAGAGAGAGAGAGAGAGAGAGAGAAAGAGAAACGTTGTCAAGTTTTGAAAGGTGGAGCGGCGGGATGGCGTTGGGCAGCACGCAAAGAGAGAGAGAGAGAGAGAGAGAGTAGGTGCTGGCGAGAGAGAGAGAGAGAGAGAAGATGGAGAATAGGGTGACAAGAGGGTACCCAAGACATGGGCACGGGTACAGGAGGAGAAAGAGACTGTGTACCGGAATTAGTCCTTTTGTCCGAGGATGACGAGCACAAGCTCAAAAAGACAAGATCTGTATGAGGGCGACTCTCAGTCTAGATACAGACCAAAGCGCGCATCGTAACACAGATCGAAAGAATCGAATCGCTTCGATTCACACACACAGCAAAGATGCACGGAACTAACGGTGAAAAGATCTCCACCGTTCCGTTAGTGTTTCCACCGTTAGCCCTTTTGCCCTCCTCTCTCGTGTCAGGCGAACAGTGCATATCTGAAGATGCGCGTAGCATAACGGCGGAAAGATCTCCACGGTTCCGATCCGTTAGTACTTCTAGCGTACTTCAAGCGTACTTCCAGCGTTAGTTTTTTTGCCCTCATCAGACTGACAGTAAAGATCTAAAGATGCACGGAACTAACGGTGAAAAGATCTCCACCGTTCCGTTAGTGCTTCACATTTAGCCCTTTTGCCCTCCTCTCTCGTCAGGCGGACGGTGCATATCGGAGCGTAAAGAGGATGTGCAAGGAACGCGAAAGATGTTCAACTTTTTTTTTTATTATTATTATTAGTTGTTATTTTTTTTTTTTTTCAGATCGAAACGTAAAGAGGATGCACGGGACGCGAGAGATGTCCAAGTTATTATAATTATTTATTTATTTATTTATTTATTTATTTTTAAAGATGTCCTATTTCGGCATTTCCACCGTTAAGTCTTTTTGCCCTCAGATTGACGGTGCAGATCAGTCTTGGGAGCAAAAAGGATGTCCACCGTTCCGTTAGTATTCCCAGTAGCAAAGAGGGAGTGGATGAACCTCCTGAATCTGGACGTGTTTTAAGCAGAGATGCAGAAAAGCAGTTCAATCTCGATTTTCTGCACCTTTCCAAGAACACGTCTAGATTCAGGCGTTCAATCCAATCCCCTTTGCTAGTGGGATCTCGCCCCAGGCGTATTTTCTGCACCTTTCCAAGAACACGTCTAGATTCAGGCGTTCAATCCAAATCCTCTTTGCTAGTGGGATCTTGCCCCCGGCGTACACGCTTCATTAACAAGTCCCACATACACCCGCATGCACAGAGGATTGGATCCGCGATCGAACGACAAAAAAAACATGTCCACCATCGATTCTTTTTTTTCCTTTTTCTTTTTTTTTTTTAATAACCTAAACACAATCGATTCATATTAGTATAAAAATCCCGGAAAAAAAAAAAAGAAAAAAAGTATAAAAACCAAATCAAACGCGGCCGGCTGACCTCACAATTCCGCCAGGGGTGCGGTCCACCAGCAAAGAGGAATGCCTGAATCTGGACGTAATTGTGGAGAGGAGCAGGAAATCGAGATTGAACTGCTTTTCTGCACCTCTGCATAAAACACATCCAGATTCTTGGCTACTGGGACCTCGCCCCCGGCGTTATCCTGACAGCATCAACCACACCCTCGATTTTTTTTTTTTTACCACACCATCGATTCAAACAACACGAGACCAAAAAACAACAACAACAACAACAACAACAACAAAACCATCGGCGGGGTGCTTCGACTGCGCTGTCCCGACTGTGCCGCGTTTCGCCGCCCACCTGGTGACCATACTCTCTCTCTCTTTCGTCAATTTCGATCACCCGGTGTCCCGACTGTGCGGCGTTTCGGCGTCAATTTCGATCACCCGGTGTCCCGACTGTGCGGCGTTTCGGCGCCCACCCGGTTGACTCTATGTGTGATCAAGTGCGTGTGTGCTCTTGTCATTTAGAAGGAGAGGGAGAGGGAGACGGAGTGTGCTCTTGAGTGCGTTCCTGATGAGTGTACAACAGACTGGCTGCAGACTGTGGGCCAACCTAACGATCATACGTCGGGACAAATCCGATCAAATTGGAGCGATAGAGAGACGAACAGCATGGAAGGAGGGGGGCGGGGGGGGGGGGGAGGAGTTGAACAATTTTGATGAAAAAATAAAAATTACAATTTATGGCTACACAAATCTTTGAAGATACTACTAAATCGAAGATGTGGGTGAGATTTTAAAACCTTTAAATTCCGAATATGGCAAAGTTGCTCCTGGTTGGGGGACTACTGTTTTAATGGCCATTTTTATGGCTCTTTTTGGGTATTTTTGGTGATTGGAGGGGGGGGGGGGGGAAGGAGACATGGCATGCATATCCATAGAGCCGATAAGGGTCCTCGCTCCACAACTGTCGAGAACATGCACAAAAGACAAAAATTTCGGCGGGGTATGTCCCTGTTCTAGCGGAAGATTCATTCTCATTTTGCACAAAATTGGAGAGTAGTGGAGCGAGCCGCATGGACACATGATGTGAAGGGACACCACGTGATGTAAAAAAAGAAGAAAAAGAAAAAGGAGCAACATAGACATATGCCACAGAAAGCGGCGCGAAAAAAAAAAAAAAAAAAAAAAAAAAAAGCGGCGCGTGTCGCACATAATACTACTATTACTATCTGTTATGATTAAATTATTATGAAGACATTGTTAACCACCACAAAGCGGCATGTGTCGCACGGGAAAACGTGAGCAACAACTGGGCAGCACGTCACACAGATGATTGAAAAGAAGCAATACCGCACAGTGTGCGACATGTTGCACGCCGTCGCACATCAGCTGATCCATTGACAAGACGAACCAGCATGTCGCACAGCCCCGATTGAACCGAGCTTAGCCGCAGAGTGAGCGACATGTCGCACACCTGCCTGATCGACTCACAAAGTAGCACTTGTCACACACCGGATTGCACAGCTCACAGTGAACGACAGGTCGTTGCACACTCACGCCTCAGAAGGCCAAACCAAACAGTGAGCGACATGTCACACACCTGATCCAGCACGTCTGCGACATATCGCACATCTACCTCATCGACTCACAAAGCAGCACTCGTCAGACAGCAGATTCTCAGAGAGAGCTACAGGTCGTCGTCGCACATCTATGTCGCACACCTGATCCAGCACCTATGTCGCACACCGGTGTCACACACCTGATCCATCCAGCACGTCGCACAGCTGATTAAGCCGAGGACAGTCGGAGCTCAAGTGATCGATTCACAGAGCACCACGCGTCGCACAACACAACAGCTGACTGCAGCGCTCAGAGTGAGGGACAGGTCCTCGCACACTCGCACGTAAAAAGATTGAGCGACATGTCACACACCTATTGCTCCGCTCAGAGTGAGGGACAGGTCGTCGCACAGTCGTGAGTAAACAGATTGAGCGACATGTCACAGTCACACACCTATGTCACACAGCTGACCCACCATGTCGGGGATGCACACTCGCAGGTAAACAGATTGAGCGACATTTCACACACCTATTGCTCCGCTCAGAGTGAGGGACAGGTCGTCGCACACTCGTGCGTAAGCAGATTGAGCGACATGTCACAGTCACACACCTATGTCACACAGCTGATCCACCACGTCGGGGATGCACACTCGCACGTAAACAGATTGAGCGACATGTCACACACCTATTGCTCCGCTCAGAGTGAGGGACAGATCGTCGCACACTCGTGCGTAAACAGATTGAGCGACATGTCACAGTCACACACCTATGTCACACAGCTGATCCACCACGTCGGGGATGCAGAGTGAGTGACACATGTCGCACACCTGATCCCAGCACGTCGCACAGCTAATTAAGCCAAGGACAGCCGGAGCTCGAGTGATCGATTCACAAAGCACCACGCGTCGCCGCACAACACAACAGCTGTTTGCACCCCTCAGAGTGAGCGACAGGTCTCCGCCGCACAGGTCGTCGTACTCTCGCACGTAAACAGCAGATTGAACCAAAAAGATTGAGCGACAGAAATGTCGCACACCCGACGGATCGATTCTCAAAGCCGCACGCGTCGCCCGTCAAATGTTCCATCACACCAATTGCTCTACCTTCTTCCCTCGAATACAACGTACGGTCATTATAGCTGTATTTGAGGCATGTTTCAGTCTAGATACAGCTATAAATACCGTACGTCGTATTCGGGGGAAGAAGGTAGGTAGCTCGGTCGGGACACGATACGATACACCCATGAACTGTATTTGAGGCATGTTTCAGTCAAGATACAGCTATAAATACCGAAGGTCAAAATTCATAAATGCCGACCTGAGTTCGAATCCCATGAAGAACAGAACCACATAATCGAGTATTAATTCTGAATTTTTTTTATTTTTTTTTTCTGACCGTTTCTCGATTTATATGCGGGTTATCCTTGCGCAGGGGGCCATGCTACTGTAGCCTTCCCGATTTATGGGTGTCATCCTTGCGCAGGGGCCATGCTAACCTTTTTTTTTTTTTTTTTTTTTTTTTATGGATGTCCTGAAGAGCACGCATCAGACCCCCCCAACCTTCTCATCCTGTTCCCTATACCCTCAATAATTTTTTTTTTTTTTCTTTAAAAGTTAGTTTTTTTTAATGCTGAACTTTTTGTCCTTTTTTCTTAGGTTGAAACTCAGATTTTGAGCAGCTTGCCACCCCAACGATTCACAGGTGGGTCCTGC
>BFEA01000090.1:1696500-1710732 GCA_003427395.1 Chara braunii
TTCTTTTTGAAATCCGAATAGAAAGTGTAGAGGTTGTATTCGAATTCGAATACAACGTGTACGTTTTCTATTTGAGGAACTCTGCTAAAGTGGACCCGCACCGTTTCAATTTCGGATTCAGAAAAGGACTGTGGCCTCCTACGCGCAGCTACTGGTCCTACGCCGTCCTCGCCCTTGCAATGCCCCAAAACCTCAAAATGCCCACCCTCCTATGACCACCAACGTTGAAATTTGATTGACGTTGAACGTTGAAATGTCTCAGGGGGGGAAAACGCAACCCTGACGGGCTGCGAACTCGTCCGAATGCACCTGGTCATGCACGTAAGGCTTGTGTAGAGGAGGGAGGCCCGCAGTTCGTCAGAAAGGATGACACACACATATAGGGCGTCACCGCACGGCACACCAATTCGGATCCAGGATGGCTGCGTATAGATGGATGTCTTTTGTCGTTTAGCGGTAGGTTTCCGTATGGGGAACACCGGGTAAGTGGGTTTAGAGAGTGTCAATGCGCGATAAATAGGGTTGCGGTCGCCAACCGGGCAACGACCGGTAGTCTTGCGAGGGAGCGTGGCGGCGGTCGCGGGAAAATGGTGGCGTGCGTCCCGTCGTACTGTTGCCTTCCAGATATAGGAATGTTTTTATGTTATTTTATGTTATCCGACCGTTCGTTCGTTCTCCACTGAGATCCAGGGTATCAGTTCGGTCAGTCTATGTCTTTTTCAAAAAAAAAAATCCCCCCACTGTCTGCACTTCTCCACAAACACGCCCGGATTCGCGTGTCAAATCCTCACCTCGCCCTTTCACTTCCCCCCCCCACACCCACTGTTTGCACTTCTCCACGCCCTGGCCGTCCCCTGCTGCTAGCTGCCAGCTACCGTAGTCCCCTCCTGTCGGCCGGGCTCGCCAGGTCCTCGATGCAGCGTTCGGCTGTGTAGGCAAGTATGTCTATTGCAGCGCGAGAGCTAGGGTCTTTGGAGAGTGGAGACCGAGAATGCACGGGGGTGGGACGGGGCGGCCAAAGGGAGGTTTCAAAATCGCGCCGACGCGGGAACGGGCATGGTGGGTTGGCGGTAGCGTGAGGGCTGGTCGAGTTGTCGTGCCGAAGGCTGGTGGAGTTGTCGAAGGTTGAGCCTGCGATCTGTCGGGCGGATCGAGGTGTAGTGGCTGCTTTTCCGTTTGGGGAATGCCTGTCGTCATTTCGAGTGCACCGAGACAGCTACGTTGTCCAACTGCATTCACAATGTTGTCGGATGGCGAGTCGTGCTGAGACTTGGCCCCAGGTCTCGCGTTCTACCGAGGGACTACTGAGGGCATATCGTCTCCACCTGCAAGGTGAGATGGGACTGGTTTGTATGAGCTCGGCGGTTCCCCCGCCGTCCTGGCTGCGCCCCCACCCCATGTGTGGTATCAATTACCCCAGCGAAAATCGAAACGAGTGCATCTTCCCACAGAAAACGATCAGGTTCGTCGGGTTGCTATAAATAATGAGTGTATTTAGCCACCTTGCGTGGGCAGATGCGCTCGTTCGTTATGCATTTCGTGCGTCATGTGGCGAGGCCCATATGCATACACGAGGTAAAAGACATGAGGACACACCCAGACAAGCGACGACACAAGGAACATTACCAATTTTTTTAGTTTTTTAATTTTTATTTATTTATTTTTCTTTTGGTGCAATTCCGATGAAACAATCTTTCAGGGACGGAGGGGGAACTGGTAAGCGTTCTGTAGCGCCGCGTTAGCGCTAAGGCAACGCTAATTCTTTCTCAAAATAGCGGAGTCTTAGCGCTCCACGGTCGGTCGACGCTTGGCTGGAAAATACGTTAGTCGAAATCCTGTGGCCACGTGGTATGGAAAGGCTGGCGTCTCAACTGGAAGAAGACATAGTTGAGCTATGTCTTCAGTTGCTCATATCCGAATGTCTCATTGCGTGGAGAGGGAGTGCCTTTGCACTCAAGGATAGGGGCCCCATGCGACTTCCTCCTTTGTCCCACCTATCACTTCACAAATTTTCTATCCTTGGAAATTACCGAAATGTTTTCTCTTCAAACCCTAATATCGGTTATTACAACATCATGTTGATTACTCGTGCCCACGAAAGCAGGCCCGAGTCTCAGACACAGACAACCGTTGGGAGCGGCAGACCGAGAGCTATAAGGGCAACTACTGGAAGAATGATCCGAACGGCGTCACGGCAGGCAGTGAGAAAGCCTGCAGCAATGGTGGGAGCATGCCGAAAGATTTCAGAACAAGAGTTTCAATCTCGGCATGGGATCTCGTGGAAGATATGGAGCTTTGAGGTTCAGCTTTTCGTGCTCGTAGACAGATGCAGTCATTAGTTTTCCTTTTTTTATGCTTAGTATCTGGCCGTAGCCTTTGCTAATGGGTAGTTAGATCCCCTGGCATCATGCATCTACTGGACATAGATTGTTAGGTTTACGGGCGGTGAGGTTTCTTACGCTGATAGAACCTCTGTTTTTTCTGTCATATTTTAGGGCAATGATTGAGGTTGCTATCGCTTGAATTTCCTGGGCAGTAAAATTCTCCCCTGGAATTAAATCCTCGATCATTGATTCCTGATCCTTGATCCTTTAGATTCGTGATCCTTGATGCTTGATCCTTGATCCTTGATCCTTGATCCCGTTGATTATTGTTTGTCAATCATTGATCCTCGATTTTTTATTCATGATTGTGGATTCGTGATCCTTGATCCTTGATTCTTGATCCTCGATCATTGATTCTGATCCTTGATCGTTGATTCTGATCCTTGATCGTTGATTCTAATCCCTAGTCGTTAATTCGTGATCCTTGTGCGATGGTCTTAGATCCTTGATCGCTGATTCTTTATCCTTGATCGCCGATTCTTCATCGTTGATCGTTTATTCTTGATCTCGATCCTGTTCAGGCATAGCCTTGCCTCGGCAAGATTATATAATTGCTCTTTGAGTTTTTTAATGAACTTTTGATCGATTTGATGGATCCAGCGTCTGGCGGTTGCATGGTCGAGTAGTACTCATTGTTTTTCTTAATTTGCTTTTGGTCGGTAAGTTTTGATCTGCAACCTTGATCGGGGCCAAATTCGACAAGGTAATCAAGGTCTGCTCTACTCAAGCATGCAACCTTCTTGATCGGCGAAATTTGACAAGGCAATCAAGATTTCTAGTGCTAGCTCTCGTCTTCTAGAGAGGAGGTCTGTTCAACTTGTTGTATAGAATGACATTTTCTTAATATATATTTTGCCTATAGTGTCTCGCACTTAGAAACACGAATGGACACAGCAATGGGTCATCGCAATACGATCAGGCAGTAACCTGGTTAACTAGGTGTTAGTAGATACGATCGATTAACGTGGCTGCAGCATCTTAAAGATGGAAGAGGAAGTAACTCTTGAGTGGTTCAGGGTGAAAGTTATGGAGCCACCAGTAGCGGTGCCACCTTGAGCAGTGAGAGTGGTACAAGGGGCAGTGGGAACGCTACTGGTAGGGAGGAAAAGAAAGAACCGGTGAAGAGCAAAGTTAACTAGAGGTGTATCCATTGAGTGCGTGGTGGGAAACCCGTCTTGGCAGCTCGGGCTCTTTACAGCGTTGTGGACAATGAGGTTGAAAAGGTTGCCATGGTAGAGCTGAGGGAACCATGATGGATGAAAAATTTAGTTGCTATGTCTGCAGTTGCTTTGAGAAGGTCGCAGTAGTAGTTCACAAATAGAAGAGGGAAGTAACTTAGAGTAGTTTAGGCCAAACGTCACGGAGCCACTAGTAGTAGCGGTGCCACCTCGAGCAGTGAGCGTGGGTCAAGTCGCAGTGGGAAAGCTACAGGTAGGGAGGAAAAAGAGAACCAGTGAAGAGCAAACTTGAGGTGTATCCATTGGGTGCGTGGTGGGAAACCCGTCTCGGCAGCTCAGACTCTTTACAGTGCTTTGGGCAGTAAGGATGAGAAGCTTGCCCGGATAAAATTGAGGGAATCATTGTGGGTGAGGTATGTAGTTGGTATGTAGTTGATAGGTCTGTAGTTGTTCTGTAAAGGCTCTTGCCCAAATTCACCAACAGAAGAGGGAAGTAATTTAGAATAGCCCAGAGTGAAGTCCACGGAACTACTAGTAGAGGTGCCACCTTGAACAGTGGGAGTGTGACGAGGGGCAGCTGGAACTCTACTGGCCGGAAGGAAAGAGAGAACCGGTGAAAAAAAAACTTGAGCTGTATCCATTGGGTGCCTGGTGAGAAACCCGTTCTGGCAAGCTCGGACTCTTCACAGTGTTTCGGACAATGAGAGATGAGGGGACCACTTTGCTCCTAGGGTCTATGGTAGTAGATTGGGTTGGTAGGACTTTATTTCGTTTGTGAATCCAATTCATTTTATTTTGCTAGTTTAGAATAAGCTAAACCGGCTGATGTTGTCGGGATAACTCCGGGTTGAATTGTGAGGTTCCCGGCCTCGTCAATTAAATTTTAAAATATATAAATTCCTTTTATTAAAAAAAAAAACAAACAATCTTTATAACGAACAGACTCGAAATAGACGCTAATGCGGTTTGTCTGAAATACCGCCCTACCACTCGTGGAACTTTACTACCGGTAGTAAGCCTAAAGGGAAAAAAGGACAGAAGTCCCGGGGGGGCATTACCATTTATCGATTTATGCGTGACATCCTTGCATATGGGTCATTTGCTAATTTACCCTTCTCTGTATTGTTCCAATGTCTCGAAGGACACAAGGAACATTACCAAGCCCCCAGCGCATGCATACGTGACAGTCACATGGTAATGATAAATGATAATGGGCGCAACCACAACACTCTCGAAATGTGGAAAAGATAAAAATGCGGCGGGTCACTGCAGTATGACTGGCCATTGCTCGGCGCTAGCACTGCCTATTTCCCCCATCAGCGATGCCTGCCCATCCCTCATCACCGTGATGAGGGACTGGTACAGCCTTGCTCTCGCACCACAGTTGCTGCCAAACTACCCCGTGAGTTGGGGAGAGATCCGGGTTGGTTGGTGTTCCCCCCTATACTGTACATAGATTAGTGAGAGGATAAGATAGATGGGTACTACCAAGGAAGATGAAATAGATGAGAGGGGACCGACATTGCGAACCCATAGCGATTTGGGTGTGCTAAGCTAGCGCTAACTTCCGCATGCGAATTAATGCTAACCTACCGGTCCCAGGCTGGCCGGCGCCTGCAAGGAAGAATGTGGTTCGAGTCCAGGTAACGATTTGTGGAAAGAAGTATGCCTCGATCAGCTGGCGGCATAGCTGAGCTATGCCGTCGAGTGATGATGCTCAACTACCCCTTCAGTGGGGTAGGAGTGTCGGTGCGCTCGGAGTATAATCCCTAGTCGATCCCTCGATTCTACCTTAATTTCCTATAATTATTACTTACCTTCTTACACTGTGATTATGTCGAAGACCGAGGACGATTGTCTTTCTGTCTGGGAAGTCTAGATTCTGCCAACTGCTCATGCCTGCATGGCAGGCCCGAGACGTGAAGTAAAAAAATACGGAGATGAAGATGGGGAAATGATAGGCGGCGGGAATTAAGGATAATTGTTGCACTAAGTCGTTGGAGGGCAGGTCTTCCAACAACATTGGCAGATGGCGATAGACACGGGGTGGGGTCGCTGCTATCTCGCGTGCGACTACAGGCAGGCTTGAGAATGTCGCGAAGAGTGGAGGGGCATTCGTCGACTTCGAAGGGCTTTCAACGACCAGTCGAGTATCGCAAGATATTGGTTGCTGGAAGACAACTGTCACATATCAAGTTCGGCAAATGAAGACGACCTTGTAAAACTTCTTTGACTCTTGGACTCTCTCTTGAATCACTGTTGACAAGGGGGAGATTGGTGGGGAATTCCTATATTATCAAAGCTTCTGCTATATAACAACTATATTAACACAGTTAGACAGAGGATGGAAAGGGAAAATGGAGAGGGGATTACCCCCTACTCTCCTACCTCCTCAGACAAGGCCCGACTTCGCCAAACCATAGAAGACTGCTATCAAGGAGGAATTTTACTAAAAGGTCTAATCAGTGACCACCCCAATCAGATTGAAAGCGGGGAAAATTACTTTAGGCTAAATATTTCTCCAGAAGCATACGCGGCGCAAACAAAATGGCTCAAGGAACACAGGGTCACAATAATGTTCAAGGAAGAATTTGATTCCTTTTCGGTAGGACTGAAAAAAAAAATCATAATAGCATATGAGAATAGTAGTTGGATTGATAGCTCGATGTTAGGGTCGAACCCACGCCGCGGGCTCTTCAAAAATGAAGAACGGGACTTGATCTCTTATATTACGAGCACAAAAGAAGTGGCATAATATTTACTGCAAAAACAAACAGATGAGGTTGACTTGGACAGGGAACCCCACAAATTGAAGATCAGGTCATGGATCTGAATAGGAACTGCAAATGTGGAGGGAAACTAAGAAGTTTGCATTCCTTTGGGTTCGTTGCCTTCAAGTGCCGCTGGCAGCCTTGCCAGTAATCGAAGAGGCAGTGAAGAAAGCGTTCGGGAGGGTGATTAAAACACACCCGATGACTTCCCGACCTAGGGAGCCCGAGCTTCACAATATCCGCATCGATCTTGAATCTGCTGCAGCAGAAAAATATACTCCTTACCTGGTCATCGGTATCCCCGATGGCAGAAACACCTTGGTCACAATCGAAGTGGCACGCCCTACTACAGAATGATGTTTAATATGTAGACAATATTTTCACTCCGATGATGACCCAGACTGCCCCGAAAAATGGAAAAGACAAAAACCACCGGTGCATGAAATCGTGGAGGTCATCCCTGATGATTTTGAAATTTTGGCACGAGAAAAACAATTGCAAAGAGAGAAAGAGATGAAGAAGGAACGGGAGAGGGAGGAAGAAAGAGCGAGAGAAAGGGAGACAGCGAGACAAATGGAAATTGGTAGAGTGGATAAGGAAAAGAAAGAGAAGGAAATGAAATTGAAGAGAATGAGAGAAGCGAAGAGGGAACGAGAAAGGATGTTGACTAAGGTGAAGAAATTGGAGGAACAAAAAGAAAAAGAAAGGGAAAGGTTGACAAAGAAAGGAAGAGAGAAGGAGAGAGCGAGCAAGGGAATTACAAAGCGAGAGGGAACGGGAGAGAGAAAAAGAAAAAGGAAGGGAGAGAGAAGGAGAATGCAAAGAAAGGGAGAGAGAAAGGTCACCACCGCCATATCGTTACCTTTCCCCATCCCAAATTGTTCCTCTAATTATCGAGAACTCCAATACCCCCTCCTCGTCCTCTGAGGCCTCCCCCAGTGTAGTCGTAGGGTAACCCGAAGACTTTGTCACAAAGTATAGTAACGCCATGTATAACTCTGACGTTACGCCCTCGAGGGATAAGTCACAGATGTGGCCACTAATGTCTGGGATGGATCTAATTGGTCAACCCTCAGATTACAAGGACATGGAAGCAAGTTAACCCCAACCGGGTGATATTCGCCTGTTGACCGATGGTAAGACAGGGTTGGGTGAAAGTGAAATGATTGACCCACTACTTCCTTCGTCAGTAGGTTCCTCACAAGTCAGACTCTCATGGGAAAAGTCGAGATTGTCCTCTCCATCTAAAACGCAAAAGAAAGGTATTTCCCGTCCTACCTCATACTCCCCAAAAGCTGCAAGGAGTAAAGGACAAAAGAGCAAAGCCAAAGTTTCGGACATGTGCCTATCTTTAGTCAGAGCTCTCCAGATGACTACGTCAAACTAAGGGCCCTTGTTGCTGACGAAACGTCCTCAGGATGCAGGAATGGAACTATCTCTTTTCGCGATTGCGGGACCACCCACAAATTTGATTTTTGTAGAAGTTGGCAGACGAATGATTAACAACATTTGCCCAATTGACTATATTTCAGATCCACGTATGAGGCACCATATAATCAACTTGGAACGGGACTTGAAAATAACTCTCTATTATGTCTTTCGCATTCTGCAGTTTGAAGACGATACCCAGGATAAATTGAAGTTCATCTCACCACATTGGGTGTCTTTGGAACATTTCGTTCGGCCGACGGCGAGGTCCCTGCTCAAATCCATTTAGTAGATAAGGCCTCGGGTCAGGATCTGGGAAACTGGCTTATTCATGCAGGCGTGAAAGAGGTGATTTGTTCATTAAAATTATCAAACATATTACAACATCCATATCATCTATCCCTGCCAGGGGTCGAGGATCCGCTTCGAACTAAGACATCGATAACATTGTTGTCTTGTCTAGTCCAACATCAGGGAGGTCCAATGGCATTGTGTCATGGTACTGCCTGGCAAAATTAGAATCGCAACACGGAACCTCCAAGGATTGGGCGACACAACTAGGCGACGGAATCGTAGCAAAGTAGCTCATGGTGCCACACAAATAATATTCATATCATGTGTATTCAAGAGACTAAACTTAATTCTGTAAAAATATAATAGGTTGGGAATTGGTGGCGAGGCCCACAGTTTTGGGCATCAGCGGAGGGCACGAAAGGTGGCACAACAATATTGTTCCATACAAATCTCGAAATAAACATTATTGATTTGTTTGCTGATCTTTCCTGCCGCTTTGTATGGGTTAAATAATTTGTAGGCCTGGAAGACTGGGAAGTGATGTCTATATATGCCCCAGTGGATTACAGGGACATAACGACCTTCGCGAACCTACCTTCCTATATTTCGGACATGGGACACCTACTACTAGCCACTGATTGGAATACTAGTATTCTTACCCTCGGTTTAGACACCCTCCGACTTGATCCACTCAAAGAAGATTCAAAGCTTCTGCTGCAATTCATGAAATCCCAAAACTTGACGAATGTATACCGATTATTGAATCATGAGGATAATGCCTATACTTGGTTTAGCGCACTGACTTCCGAAAGGAGGCTCGACTTCCTCCTAGCTAGGGGGGTTATCTGGCCCAGGTGCATCTGGTCTAACCTCCATGTATCATACTTAGTTGACCACTACCCAGTAATCATGAAAATCCTGTCAAGAGAGCATATTGTTAAGATGAGGGGTTCCTTATGGTTAAATACCAGCAACCTGAAAGATGAAAGTATTAAATCATGGGTGGCAAGACATATGCGAGACTAGGAGAAAGCCAAACCGCTATTCCAATTGGAGGAAGATTGAAAAGACACCAGCCTCTCCATCATTTCCAATACTCTGAAAAAGATTTTCGCAAATTCAAGCTATTAACAAAAATTGAAGGGAGAGAGATATGAAAATGACAATTGTACGCGTTGAAAGACAACTAGGGGGAGACCCATACTCAAATAATTTATGGGCAAATAAACGCAGAAAGTAGTTAATGGAGCTACAGGACATTGAGGCACAACGTCAATCCCAACGATTGGAATGACTCAGCCTGAGAGGCATTATTGGTTTTGATAAAATGACAAAACTGACGTTTCGTTCCCTAATTTCACAACAGGCAAAGCCTTCACTGAGACAACTCGCACACCTACTCCTTCCCGCCGCACCACTACTTGAGACAACCCAAGTTATGTGTGAATATATTAGTGAATACTTTCAAGACATTTTTACTTCAAAAAGACTACGAACCGACTTTGACACCAACTTATTACACGTGTCAAAATTTTGGGACAGAACAAATGCACATATCTAGGCAGGGTAGACTGGATCTAGATAGACCTTTAACAACTACGGAATTGAAACAAGAACTGAGCGATATGAAGATAGGAAAATGTCCGGGCTCTAACGGTTTACCCGTCAAGTATTTCAGGAAACGTGGAAGTCAATGGGCCCTTTCCTATCTCACATCAATAACAGGTTGCTAACTAGTGGACATCTACCTAAAAGTTAATTCAAGGGATCATCTCACTGATGTACAAAAAGGGCGATAAGAAACAAATAAAAATTACAGACCTATTTCGTTACTGAATGTGTCATATAACATTTTGGTTAAGGTTGTTGCCATTCGGTTGGCCAAATATCTCCCAGAGTTGATTGACCAAGAACAGGTAGCTTTCGTGAAAGGTCGCTCTATCCATAAGAATATCTTAGCAACTATTCAAACTCTAGAGATTATTGCAAAAGAAAACAGAGATGTTGCCATGCTACTTATCGACTTGGACAAAACATATGATAAGGTGGATTGAGCCTTTATGACCACCACTTTGAAGAAAATAAACTTTGGCCATAATTTCAGGAAAGTAGTAAAAGAAATGTACTCACAAAGCACAGCGGTGGTAAATGTTACTGGTTGCCTAGTCACGCTTTCTCGCTTGTTGCACCAAGGGTGTCCCCTAATCCCCCTTCTCGTCGTGGTCGAACTCAACGTATTACTTGATAATATCCACCACAACTTTACCATTATTGGTCTTCAACTTTCCCCGATGTTGGACTGGAAAGGTACTGCATTGGCAGATGACTTGACCTTGGTGTGTAAGAACACCCAGGTTTCCTTGAACGAGCTCAAAAAAGTATTGGGTGGATATTATTTATTATCAGAAGCTTCAATAAACTGGAATAAATCCTCTTACCTTATCCCTGATCTCTAAATTTTGACATGTGATTGGGAAATGAGTCGGATGAAAGAATGTGAATCAAAAAGACTTTTGGGGGTACAAATCTCACTAAGCAATGACTCATCAAGGCAAAATGAGATCTTGGAGACCAGGGTTGTCGCGAGAATAGCAGGTTGGGAACGTGGACACCATCTATCGCTGTTCAGACGTACATTAGTAGTCTCGGTAGCCGCCTTTTCTATATTGTGGTTCCCTATGGTGGTGCATTCGTTAGGCGATCATGCATACAAGAAGGTGAAGCGGGCTGCAACAGGCTACACATGGAAACCCTCCCTTAAAGAAGGGGAGGGTTTCCTGTCGAAAGTTGCTTGGGACGTTATTGCACAGCCTATGACAGAAGGTGGCCTGGGCTTAATTGACCCAAAACAACAGAACCACGTGTTACTGGCAAAGTGGCCTATCAAAAGTATGTTTGAAGAGAATGAAAAAAATTGGAAGAAGTTAGTGAAATACATTTTAGGGATGGAATGGGAGCTGAAAGATTATTCAGATGTTTGGCATTGCCTCCTACTCCCCTCGTATACGAATAAGAGACCAACATCACGTACTTGGAAGCCTATCCCCACAACTTGGAGGAAACTCTACCCCATGCTACACATGGAAGCCCTCCCTTAAAGAAGGGGAGGGTTTCGTGTCGAAAGTTGCTTGGGACGTTATTACACAGCCTATGATAGAAGGTGGTCTGGGCTTAATTGACTCAAAACAGCAGAACCACGCGTTACTGGCAAAGTGGCCTATCAAAGCCATGTTTGAAGATAATGAAAAAAGCTGGAAGAAGTTAGCAGAATACATTTCGGGGATTGAATGGGAGCTGAAGGATCATTCAGATATTTGGCATTGCCTCCTACTCCCCTCGTATACGAATAAGAGACCAAAATCACGTACCTGGAGGGTTATCCTCACAACTTGGAGGAAACTCCACCCCCAACCAATCTCAGTCACAATCTTCAAAGACATGGTACTAAAACATCTACTATTTGATAACACTTATATCCGAAAGGAGGATGGATCGACCTTCTCAATAGCCGATACAACAGGCTGCTTTAGTGAAAGTTGGATTTGCAGAGGAATCTTGAAAGTGAGCGATTTGTGGGACGACCAGATTCAAGACTGGGTCCCGCTGGTCCCACTGGTCACACTCAGGACTCTTCTACCGAGTTTACACAATGTACGCACTCACTATGAGGCCTTGAAAGCAACTATCCCGAAGTATTGGAAATCCCGGTTGAAGGACATCTCGGCACCAGCAGGTGATACCTGGCTGAGAGCCCCATCACGGGACGAATAATTTTGGAGAATCCTAGGCCCTAATTTGCAACAGGGTACAAATATTTAGGTGTGGAAACCAATGGTTCGATAAAAAAATACGCAGATCATAACCAGACTATTGAAATTTGTAGAGGAGAAGAGTGTACTATCAGTACAGGGTTTATAAGAGGTCAGAGTGTGGGTTACCACATACAGAAGATGTAAAAATCACGATAAGGGCGGTCTGGTTTTCTCCCCGAAGAAAGAAGAACCCTTTATATACGGATGGAGGACAGAGAATACAGGGAAGGACTTAATCCCACTAACTCACTATGCGACCAAGTTAGGCAGGGAGATGCAAAGACAATGTTTATCTAATTCTCCCACTACCTTAGTCGTTCGCCGTTGGGATGACTTCTGTCCAAAGTTATTCACTCCATCTGATCTGGGGGCCCTGTAGGCCCAGTTGAAGCGAATAGCTAGCCAAAAGACAAAAACCCTCCTTTGATTACAGTCGATACAAGTGGTTTCTTTAGCCACCTGATTGAACTCCATGATACATATGAAGGTTTCTACTGTATGTACACGTTGCAAGTGGGCATGAGAATCAACCCTACACCTGCGGCTACACTACCCGATCTCAATCAGAATCTGCCAGTGGTGGCGCCGTCATTGGAAAACATTCTCAGGGAAGACCCCTAACCAGTCATTTGTGTGGTCTGACTCTTGGATTTTAATAGGGAAGGCGAAAGGACTAAAGCCATTTGGGACAGGTTGGGGGTCTATCGCTCAAACATGCAGGCGGATAATTATGAAAGTGACTTGGCAGGGAAAGAATGACGTGCTCTTAAGGAGATAGCATTGGCCAGCAGAACAAGCTCATAACACTGTCAAGCTAAAGATGAGACAAATAATTAGAGCAGACTGGTGGGGGGAAAAAACACTGTGGTTTTGTAACACCTGGGTGGTGGACAATCGTCTGACGAAAGTCACAACATAATTAAAAAAAAAAATTGGCCCATGGTTAAGGTCTGGAGCGTCAGAGACTGAGGGGAGTCGACTATAGACAAAGTTGCTAGTCGTTTTTTAGACGTTTCATGGATATCAATAGGTAAAATGTCGAGTTCCAATATTCTCTAGTCTAAATTCGCTTTTTGTTCATTAGGTGTGTTGTATTTCAACATTCTGAGTGGCTGGTAATTGGCTACTCGCAGGGGGTCCGAGTTGATCTCCCCTGTAAGCAAACACTGGGTAAGGCTCTCATATCTTCCCCGGTAGGAACCAATAGCTTGTCTCTTGTATTGCTTTTGTCTTTGTTTGTCCAGTTTCCAACTTCGTTCCAATTGCAGGTCTTGGGACGTTGGACCTGGTTTCCAGCAATGGGGCCATCAGCCCCATTCCATGTCCGGGTTGAGATGTGGAGGGTTTCCCGGCCTCCATTTTAAAGTTTATATAATAAAACTGTAACTTTTTACAAAAAATTAAAAAAAAAAAGATGAGAGAAGAATATAACTTAGTAAACTTACCTTTAAAAAAAATAAAAAAATAAAAAAAATGCAGCGGGTGCGTATGGATATTTTATACCGAAAAGTTCACTCTCCTTTTGCACATTTTGAAAATGACGTGGTGATGCCCCAAAACAAATCGAGGGGAAGCTCATATGGTAACCCCATGATCGCATGCGGCGCACTTAGTGCTAGCAGACTGTGATAGTCCGCGTGCTACCCCTAAACGGTATTACATTCTTCCCTTGAACACAACGCACCCTCATTTTGACTGTATCGGGCCGCAAACATACCTTGTATACGTTCATTTTCAGGGTGCATTATGTTCGTGGGAAGATAGTAGTAGGGTCTACGACCGACACGGGTATGAGTGTGAGCGTCAGTGGGTTGTGTGTGGCGTGTGGGAGAGTGTTGGCCATAAATCTGAAAAGTTTAAGGTGAATAGTGCTACTGGATCAAACCACCAGCCAAAATGGGAAAAAAAAACACCCCATTTGGTGTTTTCGCAAAGCTTGGCGCACAAGGGCTTGCAGGGGTCCCCTGTATAGGCTTAGAAGTAGTGGAAGGTAGATAGTAAAAGGTGAAATTGACAAAACTACATCCAAATACCCCTGACTGTACGACATGTCCGATCGGTTCGACCGTCCGCTTGGGGGGGTATGTCTGAGCGGTGGGAAAAATGGGGGGGGGGGCGTTAGTTTTGTGGGCCACGGAGGTATTGTAGAGAGTGTTGTGCAATAGGGGGGCTCAAAATTCAAAAAGAAAAGGTGTAATCTGGACCGTCAGATCTCTGAGATCGACGACCCAGATTGGACCATTTTTAATTAAAAAAAGAAGTGGCTGATTATTTGTTCGTTTTCAATCAATCAATGAAATTGATTCGATTAATTGATTGATTGGTGGGGACTGTGTGTGTGTGTGTGTGTGTGTGTGTGTGTGTG
>BFEA01000090.1:1784936-1799803 GCA_003427395.1 Chara braunii
TCGGGCTCTCTCTCTCTCCCCCCCCCCCCCCCCCCACACAAAAAAAACACCCCCAAACCACCCCCCGTCCCTTTTAAAAAAAAAAAAAAAAAAAAAAAAATTAGAAAAAATAAGTTTAAAAAAAAAATATTTATTATTTTAAATTTTATTAAAAATTTTGATGTTACCTGAGGCAAAATTTGTTTAGTTTATTTTTTTACATAACACATTTTTTTTTTTTTTTTTTTTTTTTTTTTTTTTTTTTTTTTTTTTGCTTGGACCTTCCCTGGTCATTTGTTGCGAGGGGACTTTCCGTAACATTTGGGACTCTCTCTTTCTCAGCAAGTAATGTTGTAGATTTAGACCCCCTCGATTACGGGTATTGTATCGTTGTTGTTGCTTTTTTGCAGACCCTTCGGATGATGAATGAGGCCCTGGAGCGCAGACCTGGTGTTTTGTTTTGTTTTGGATTTGGCGATGGGAGGTAGACTGTGGGTACATGTTAGCCCCTCGAGCCTAGGCTATGTATTTTTTGGGCTCTTTATTTTGGATGAGGCCAAGGAGCCCGAACCTAGTGCCGTGTGGTGTGGATTCGACTCTGTTTTGGTTAGCTCGACCAGTAGTGTAGCAGACCACCTGTTTCTGAGTTCTGGTTTTAGATGGGACTCGAGTTATCGTTGTTTGTAGTTTCGACTGGATGAATTGCCAGGAACGGTATGACAACTCCGGGAAACACGTAGTACTTAAGCAGTGACTGTCGTTGTAGAGTCCTCTTTTTGTTGACGGTCTTATCACGGTTTTTGTCGCGATAGACAAGGGTTTGTGGCACGTACGGTGGTTCTTGGGATTGTGGAACTGTGGGAGTAAAAACTATTTGCGTACTTCGAACTTTGCAATCTTTGTGTGTAATTACGTGTTCCGTGTTTTGTGATGTACTAACTGAGTATAGTCTAATGCTTGACATATCTTATAAACCTTTGGATGCACGTGTGAACCTTCCTGGAGTCTTCTAACTAGAGTGAGTGAGCACGTAGTTAACTTTCTTTTTGTGCGACTTTTTCAAGTTTTGTACAACTTTTTCAAGTGTTGTGGCTGGTGACCACTATCGAGATAGGAGCCGAGATGGGAGAAGACCACGTTCACCGGAGCGTGGACATCGGGAAAATCGAGGTGATAATAGGCAGCGGCAAGGAAGTTCGCGAAGCAGCAGTTGAGAAGGTAGGAATGATGCGCTCCTCGGCGTGGACCGCCCACCTGCTTTGGATGGAGAGTGGTCGGACACTATTGTACGGATTGCTGGCGGTACTGGACAGATCCAGTCGCTCGATGTCAACTGGAAGCGGAGGGCTATATCCTCCCAACGGAGTTCAGTCGCAGAGCACCGGGAGCATCACCACTAAGAAATCGAATACAACAGCCCCAGGTTGAGGAACCAGCAACACAAAATCGCCTCGATGAGCTTGGGAGAACCGTAGCCTTGGTGCATGAATTCGTCGAAATGGAACGAGCTTGGAGGGCGGAGAAGGAGCAACATCTTTGTGAGCAAGTAAAAGCGTCCGAGGAGGATCGGGCCCTCCAGAAATCAGAGAGGCAACGTATACGTGAGGAGGAACAATTAGCCATGGCTAAAGCTGTTGAAGTTCAACTTTCACTGAGGCTCGACGATATCAGAGAGGATAATAAAACGGAAGTCCGGAAGGCGATAACAAGCACGGTAATAATCAGTTAAATGAAGACCACATTTGCAAGTAAAGGTAAAGCGAGAGAAGTTGTTGTTGAGGATATTCCGTCATCATCCGACATGGCTAGTGAAGTCGAAGCCATCACGAAGGGCACTGAGAATTTATCGATTCAGGAGAAGTGTAAGCGAGGAGAAGATGCACCCGCGGGTGATAGCCTGCTTGTGGTAACACCAGCGAAGCGTTTAAGTAAACGTGCAGGGATTCGCCCTGTACGCCTCTCCGATCATTTGGAGCGGACTAGAACGAGGATTGCGGTCCGACACGTCACAAGGGGCGTCGCCTCTAAAGCGCTTACTGTGGTGAAGGCACCTGCCAGGGACACCATCATGGAACGCATGATTTTCCTTGATAACACCAAGAGAGAGTTATCGAAGATGGATTACGATACACTGCGGATGATCTGCAGAGACGAAGGAGTGAACTACGAGACGAAGGTTCAAACAATTTTCGATATTGCCGACCGGCGAGCACAATTGCGCTTTGGGGAACTGGTACTAGATTTCGGAGTTTTTGGGAACTTGGAGGACGAAGCTGCGCAGTCGAGTCAGGATGAGGCGGATGACAGGGCACAGGCCTGAATTGGCCTCACTATGGATCATTGGATCATAGTGTCTAATGTCATCATGTCATTTCGGCTTTAGATCGATGACGGGCTAGACTCGATCCTTTGCCTTCTGACTCTCTATTTGCTCTGTGTGGCTTTTGTGGATGGTTATCGAAATGCATTGATTCTTGGGGTAAAACTTTATCTGCGCCATGGGCTCGATTTTTTTAAAGCAACCGAACGGTGTGTATGTTATCACTTCGATTTGATGTAAGTCCCTGTATGTTGGCCAAACGTCTCGTTCACCATTAATGAGATGGAAAGAACGCATGTCGGTGTGTAAGCGTAACATGAGGAACACACATTTGTATCGTTGGTGGAAATGCTTTGGCATGGAATCCTATGTTTTGTTGCCTGTTGAGGTTGTGGAACCTTTGGACCTGGTCCGTGTGGAGTCTGTTTTCATTCGTCAATGGAGTCCTTTCTTAAACACAGCAAGCAAGAGTTCGGGTTCTAGAAAAACTGGACGACGGGGTAAGAAAGAACGTGTGAGGCAGGCTAAGAGGGGGCTAGATGAGAGTACGAACAATCGCGTAATACACCCGAATCGAGTGTGAGTGAGTGAGGACGATGCATGGTCGGCTAGTGTCTTTAATGCTTAGAGTACCCAGGACGATAAGGGTAATCGTACTTTCTCTTTGTATATCGAAGGAGGAACCACATGGTGCGAACGTTGGAACGAAATACGTAAAGCTTTTGGATCTTCAAGTGTCACGTACGGGGGACGGACCGGTTGCTTAAAAAAATTTAAGAGTGCTTTCAAAACCGAAGGTTATATGGTTGCGCAGTATCTGAGGCGTTGGAGAGCACGGAGGGATGTGAACAAACCTTTTTTGTCTCACTCCTTCGTAATCCCAAATGTCTCGACCAGCTTCGGAGATGGGACCTTGATTCGTTATCCAGCCAGTTCAATATGGTTAAGGATTTTGAAAGGAAGAGCACACCTGCCTACTTGAGGTGTCTTATTGAGAGATGTGTGAAAAGTGGTTTTGGTTTTAATTTCTCTGTCAGACTCGTGATCCGTCTTTTATTTGAAAATCATATCAAATTGGCCGAAGTTCAAAAATTGGTTAATAATAAATTGAGAGGTTTGTGTCTTCCACCATGCGTAATCCGGTGCGCGCGAAAATTGGTCCACATCATCTGGACAAGGAATCCTAATGTCGCGGACCTGATCTTCAACCATCGTGTTTTTGCTCGATCGGATGTGTTGCCCTGCGCTTGTGCATGTTTGTCGTACCCAAGGGTACGAGGCTACGTACATGTTAGGTTACGCGACATGGATAACATCACACCTCTGCTGATGAACGCGAACAACGTTCCGAAAGCGAATCACAATGATAGGATATAAAAATTGGGGCAGGAGATCAGGGAAAGTTTTTCCAAATGGACCAACGTTAAGGGTCAATCAGTTAGTTGTTCCGCTGATGAACTGCCCCGATGCATGATTGACGTTGGAACGCACGGTAGTTTTTTTTTGGATACGAGGGAGGTTGTCGAACTGAAGAAACATTTTAAACGATTGGTACTTTTCCCCCTGGATATAAATCTTGGGAAAACACTGATACTCTGCCCTCTTCTGTATTACGAGGGCATGATGACCTTATTCGTTCGTAATGTGGGTTATGTACCAGTCACGAAGGCGGAAAAAACGATGCTGGAAGGTATGAAGTCGGAATTGCAAACGAAGGGGATTTTGGAGTTTTCACGTTGGGATAGCAAAGACTCAATTGGCCATGCCTTTGCTATGCCGAAGCATAAGGATCTTGAACGATTTCGGTCGATCTGTCCATCGTATTTGGAACCCACCGCACAGACTAGCAAGTTGGTTGCTAAAGCTCTGAATTACCTTCTGGACTGCCTCCCGCAGGAGTGCCAGAAGTGGTCGCACGATCCTTTGATATAAAGGATATGTTCAGCCTTCTGCCGCATCTGGATATTCTGAATACGGTCGACTAGCTATTGAAGTTTCATGCGGAGAAAAGGAGAACCTTTGTCCGTATCAATCCACGCGGGAAAAGCGTGAGTTTCGGAGTAACCACAAGGTACGACCATTGGAAGCTGGTCAACTTCAAGGAGATCCAAAAATTTGTGAATTTCGAACTCACAAGCACGTTTATTTATGCTTAATGGACGCTACTCTAACAAAAGGTTGGAATCCCTATGGGAAAGAGTACACTCCCCCCTCTTGCATGCATTATGTGTGCACGCGTATGATATATTTTTCTCAGTAGTCTTCGGGGTAGGCGGAAGGTCGTGTTTGGTGTTCGCTTGATCGATGACGTCAGTCTGATCATTCCGGGCGACAATCTGAAAGCTAATGAACTTGCCGACATCTTTTCGAGATTTTCTTGTTCTTACCTGAAGAACCTCACACTTAAGAGAACAGATGACGGGACCGAAATCTGGGATTTTTTGGGTTGTGACGTTCGGATTAATGATTGTTTTCCCTTTATAGACTGTGTTCAGGTCTCAAAGACCTTTATAAACTGTGTTCAGGTCTCAAAGAATGAGGAGTTCATGAGGGAAGATGAACATTTGACGTTCTTCAATGGGCAATCCTATCTGTCGTGGGGTAGTAAGATGCAGAAGAGTGCCACCCTGGCCAGCCATTTGCATCGTATCGACCGCAATACATCCACAAGGTATGAGATCCCAAGGAGAGTGATATCCTTGAAGAGGGAATCACGCTTAAAGGATGTCCCCGGAGATTTTTTTTCGCGTGTATTGAAACATTTCGTGCATGGGAGGGACGAGCACTGAAAACTCGCGGTCGAGTTTGTGCGCGAGTAACGGAAGTTTGACCCTCTGTAGCGACAGGGTTTTTTATATCCGGAAGGGGGATTTGTTATGAGGGGACACTCTGTAAGATTTGGGTTTTTCTCTTTCTCAGCGGGTAATGTTGTAAGTGTAGATAGCCCCCCTCGATTACCGGCGTTGTATCTTTTTTTTTTTTTTTTTTGCGGACCCTTCGGATGATGAATGAGGCCTCGGAGCCCGGGCCTTGTGTTTTGTTTTGTTTTAGATTTGGCCATGGGAGACAAACTGTGAGTACAGGTTAGCCCCTCGAGCCCGGGCTATGTATTTTTTGGGCTCTTTATTTTGGAAGAGGCCCCGGAGCCCGAGCCTGGTGCCGTGTGGTGTGGATTCAACTCTGTTTTTGGTTAGCTCGACCAGTAGTGTAGCAGACTACCTGTTTCCGAGTTATCGCAACTTTATTTTGGATGGGACTCGAGCTATCGCCGTTTGAAGTTGCGACTGGACGAATTGCCAGAACCGTATGACAGCTCCAGGAAACACGTAGTACTTAAGCAATGATTGTCGTTGTAGGAGCCCTCTTTCGGTTGATGGTCTTATCACGGCTTTTGCCTCGATAAAACAGGGTTTGTGGCACGTACGGTGGTTCATGGGGTTGTGGAACTGTGGGAGTGAAGACCATTTGCGTACTTCGAACTTTGCAATCTTTGTGTCTTATTACATGTTCCTTGTTCTGTGATGTACTAACCGATTACAGTTTAATGCTTGACATATCTCATAAATCTTGTACGGGCTGGCCACACGGGACCCGACGGCCCAACTGGTAGCTTAGCTTTTTTTTTTTTTTTTTCGTCTTGGACGAGCAAATAGTTTCGTGCCACTCTTGTAGCCTATAATTTTTTTATTTTTTATTTTTTATTTTTTTTTACGGACGTGATGGCCGAACATGTCGAGAGCGGATCCCGAAAGCCTGTCATGAACGCCGACAACCCTGAGTGACTTGGATCCACTTGCCCATAAGGCAAAAAAATAATAAATAAATAAATTTCGTAATGAATTTCGATGTGATTCTCAAACAAAAGTTGTTCAGTTAATTTTTTTGCATTACAAAGTTTTGTTTGGGATTTTTTTTTTTTTTTTTAACCTTCCTTTGTCCTTGCACAGCCAGGCTGCACGAAAAAATGAGGTACCCCAACGGTCCGACGAATGGCCTATTCTTTAAATCAACCTTTTATAGTTGCTCAATTAATAACAATGATTTTGCATCTAATGCAAATGCTGTATGTTGTTGCTTTGTAAGCTTAAATAATTTTAGGGGACACTACGCACGAGTAACCAAAAAAAGTTATAATTGGACTATGCACCAATATTGAGTTCGAAATCAAAGTTAGTGCATTGTAAACAACCCACCTTCTTGGTCAACTAGGGTGTCTGACGTGCAATCGCAAACTATATTTTGCCCCGTAGTGTTATCATCACCCGTTTTCATAACTTTACTATAAAAAAAAATTCAAATGTTTTATTATAGGTATCTCATGTTTTTTTATTCCAGAGCATTTGCAAAAAGTATGATTTTATTTATTTTATAATTTTTTAATATTAAACATTTCGAGAATGTTTATTTCAATATAAGTTTATGACGTTGAATTAAGTTTTTCTTTTATAAATGAATAACTTATTATTATTATTTTTAAATTACTTATTTGGTTTTCAGTAAAATTTATAATACTTGTATATTTATTTTTGATTAATGTTGTTGTTTCATTTATTATGTTTGTTGTTTGTAATCTTATGCTTAGTTCGTTGTCTTATATAATGGTTTTTTTTTTTTTTTTTTTTTACTTTCGATGTGACCCTAAGGCAAAAGTTGTTCAGTTTTTGTTTTTGCTTAACATAGTTTTTTTTCAAAGTTTCTTTTCTTTGTTTTACTATGACATTTCCTGGTCCTTGCACGGCCGAGTTGCCCGGGGGAACAGGGTGACCCGGGTGGCCAAGATGGTAGTCTAGGTTGTGTGGTATTACAAGTATATAAGTTTTATTTTCAGAGTTCTTTTTCTTTCTTTTACTATGACTTTCCTTGGTCCTTGCACGGTCGCGTTGCCCGGGAGAACAAGGTGACCTGGGTGGCCGAGATGGTAGTCTAGGTTGTGTGGTATTACAAGTATAGATGATTATTTATCTTAGTCTATTCAATTTGTTTCATATTGTAGGTGTTTTTTTTTAAATAAATGTTATATTTTTGTTGGTGGTGTTCGATCAGCATAACAATATATCATAAAAAATTTGTATACATAAAGATTTTATTATATTTTTTGTTTATAAATATAAATAATTTATATTATATATATAATATATTTTAATTGATAAATAATAATTTTATCTTTCATTAATTGTTTTAATAATTATTTAATTCAACGTTTTTTATTTGAGTAACTTTTATACGCATAACCGTGTTCTAGATTGTTGTTTATTGGTTAATGTTTAAACTTTTGATGATATTTATCTTTTTGTTTTTGTTACGTCTATAAGTTTTTTTTTTTTTTTTTTTCATTTTCACCTTTTGTTCAAACATGAAATGTAGCAAGAGCAAAAGCTGTGTGATTGTCAACTTTATGTTGTTTTTTTTTTTTATAACTAATATAAAAAAATTATTTCGATATTTTTTTGACATCCTATTAATATTTGTAAGTAATGGTTTGCTTTAATTGTTGATTGTAAAATGTTATTGAAGTTATTTATATATTCATATTCGGATTATGGACATAGAACACGGTCTGGTTCAATCAATCGAGTATTAAATTGTAATTTAAATCGTGTAGATTGTTCGATATCTCATTCTGTGTCGGAACATAATGGTTTTCAACCGATTTTTTTTTACATTACATAATTATTTTATTATTATTTTTCAATATATGTGCGTGCAGGTAAATATCGACAACTGTTTGAATCACCAGTAATGAGTGACTTTTTAAAACATAAAGGTATATGTGTCCAATGATTTGTTTTAGTTAACCTAATTTATTGCTATTTTATTATGTTTTAGTTTATTTTCAGTATTATTGAGTTGTTTTACAGTAAGTGACATATTTAGTAGCAATTTATATGATTCGTGTATAAAAATTGAATCATTTAAAGGATGAATAAAAAAAACATTTTATGTTTTTTTTTATTGGCATATGTTTGAATTTGATGTTTGCCTATTTGAAGTAATGCTAAACATGTAATGTATTCTGAATTATATATCGATTACAATGTTTGCATTTCTTTTTTGTTGTTCTGTAGAAGTGTACCGTGATTGATTTTTTTTTTTTATGTCCTTTGAATATATAGAATGCTAAATCAAAAGGTTTTAAAGTTGCTACTTTATTACATTCAGGATAAATAATACTATTTATATCAATTATTAAATTTATATTTAACTATGTTAGTTGTACAGTCAAGTATCTGTTTTAAACCACCAGTACCTCCGAGCCAGTTTTTGTCGACCCTGATTTTCACTACGCTCCGAGTTTTGTCGAGCCTAAGTCCCACTCCATTTCTTTATGGTACTCTCACGAAAAGAACAAAAAAAATAAATAAATAAATAAATTACGGCCGTGAAAACTCACAAAGCAAAAAAATGAAACAAAGCTCTGGGCGTGATTGCAGCTGTATACATTATCAGAAGTGTAAGTGTCAGTGTGCCCTCAGTGAGGGCATCTCAGCCCCGTGGCCAGGTTGTCAGATTTCAAAAATTAAAAAAAAAAAAAAAAAAAAAAACATGGATTCGGCCGTGAAAATGGCAAGATCCAATCACGTAAGTGCCAATATGATCAGGTTTACAATCCTCTGAGGGAACACAGCTCGAGCAGATCACGGATTCAGATTGTCATANAAAAAAAAAAAAAAAAAAAAGGATTCGGCCTTGAAAACTGTTGGGTACATCAGTGTTACAATCATCTGAGGAAACAATACTACAGCAGATCACGCATTCCGCCCTGCCTCGTTGGCAGGGTACTCGTAACAAACAAATAAAAAAAAAACAAAAAACAAGTAGTTTGAAAACGTGATCGTCTTTGTTGTAAGATGCATGCAAGACTGTGAACACGGTCTCCTTGACATCCCTGCACGACATCATTGCAGTACAAAAGCCCGTTTTTTTTCCTTTCCCTTTCGTGCACAGGCAAAAAAAAAAATACAACTTTTGGGACATTCCCGTCCCTCTGTCTGACCCCCGAAAACTTCGGGTACTGGCCAGCATCTCGTATTTTCCCAACACTGGGCAAGGTACTGATGGTTTAATGCATTTTTTTCTTTTATATTTCGTTGTCGTTCTTTGAACATTAAAAAAAAAAAAAAACAATATAGATGCACTGTGTCACATCCTTGTCTTTTGACGATCGCGTAATAAGCATCAACGTTATCTAAAAACCCTATTTTTTTATTTACGATTTAGGTAGGGTTGTCACGCTGAACGTACGGAGGCCCCTAAGCTGACCCACGAACATTCGGGCGTTCGGATCCCCGTACGGGGCCCGAACCGAAAGGGGTTCAAACCTCGCAAAAATTTATTTTGACACCTAAATATTATGATTTTTTGTAACGTATCTCCCTCTTAATGTTGAAGTCATTTTGTTCAGCAAAAAAAAAAAAAAAAATCGGCAAAAATATTCGTTTTTCCTTTATTTTGAGGTATGAAAAAAAATATTATTTTTTCAATATTTATTTGAATATTGTCGTATTATGTACGATATACATATATAAATTTTCATGGCATTTGTCACAACAAAGAAAAAAGAAACATCACCAAAGATGGCGGTGTCAAAAACTTTATCGCCCACTCAATAATTTCATTATCGCTTTATTTTTTTTTTATTTTTTTTTTTGATTTATTTTTTATATTTGTTTTTTTTTCAAATTTGGTAAAGAATTTAGATGTAACGTTGAGGCAAATGTTTTTTAGTTTATTTTTCTGCATAACATATATGTTTGTTTTTTTTATTTTTTTTATTATTATTATTATTATTATTATTATTATTTATTTATTTTTTTCGCGTTCGGCCGAACAACTGAACACATCGAGAGGGGGTGCTGAACGTTCGGGCGTTGGGTTCAGGCATTCGGCCCGTCCTGAACGCCGGCAACCCTGGATATAGATATATATTGTTGGTTTTGAATTTCCTTTACAAAATATATTAATTTACGTTAGTTATTTTTATGTTGCTATTATGAAAGTCATTTCTCTATTTTAAGTTAATGTTATGAGACTTATTTGTTAACAAAATTTATCCCATATTGTCAAAGTTTTTTGACGATATATTCGTCATTCGACGTTGTTGCCCCAATAGGAGATAAAGCATACTCAATATGATGTAACACTATTTAGCAACATCATTGACTCTAAGAGGTTTGTTTTTTACAAAGTTTTTGTTATTTAGTTTTTAAAGTTGTTTATATACCTTTTCGAAATATATGTGTTACTATTGTGTGTATTTGTAGGTTAGTTATGCATGTTATGTGTGACATGGTATAACCATGTAAATAACATTTTTATCAAACATAATTAATGTGAAATACGAATCTTTTGTAAATTTTAAATGCTTTAAGATATAAACCAAAAACATGGATTTTATTTTTGAAACTGAAAGAATTGATCCGATTTTCATACATCTTATCAACTGTATGAAAATAGGTAAGGAAAAATGTTTGCGTTAATTATTGTTATCGTATGTGTTGATCTGTTTATAAAATAATTCAACATTATAAACTTGAAATTAAATATTATTTCTTATGGACTGTCAATTATTTTATGTATTGATATGTGGGTTGTTGAAGTACATTTTTTGTGAATAATTGTGTTATTTTATGTAAGGTTTTTTATTTATGAAATCGATCATTTTTGCAATTAAGTGTTTTTGTTCCTAAATTTATCTACTAAATTTATGTCATCTTTTGTAAGATTATAAACTGTGGTTGATATAATTTCACCATTTTTTTTCAAATGCATTGATTTTGTTTGCGTTATTGCTACACCTTTATAATATTATTATTTTTTCGTAAACATAAAATATTTATAAAACAACGACACAACGAATTGAATGTTTTTTTTTTTTTTTTAATTGGTAAAAGTTGTGATTTTGTAAATAGTCTGTTAAGATGATTTTCTCCTTGAGTTGAACATTTCAAAATCGAAAGGGCGTGGGTTCACTTTTCTCGAATAGATGACGCTTCAAATAAACCGTGTATCTGTTGTATTCGAATAGAACGCATACCTTTTCTATTCAAATTTAAAAACGTCATTTTTTTTGTTCGCAAATAGAACATGAATTTTTTTTTTCATGGTTAATATTTGCGTTTGTGCTCTTCGCCACTGACATGCTGCATGCTGCAAGACTCTCTCTCCCTCACACACATAACACACACACACACACACACACATACACATTCACTTACAGTCACATACACGTGCATTCACACACACATACATACTCTTTTCTTTTCTTTTCTTTCTCAAAGAGCTCCGCTTCAACCCACTTGAGGAGATGATATGAGAAGCCCCCTATGGTGGGCTTATGGCAGAATGCTCTTGTCCATTGACGGGGAGCGACAATTGCTGCAAACCTGATCCAGTATCCCATGAACATCGTGAATTAAGCATCAGTCGGAACCCCTCACACATATTCTTTTGGAGTTGAGTATAGCGAACATAGCAAAAAATGAACACAACATAATTAATCACTACCTTATCCTTCCCCAACCATATCAACAAACGAACTATGGGTTGCGTACCTGGACCCTCACAGTAAGTCAATGTGCTAGTGAGGACAGAGGATGTAGTTCTTAGCTTGTCAGGGTTACGTTTAATACTCTCGAGTCAAAGTTCTGTCGTTTGGTCATACCGGTCGTCTATTCACATCCAAATGGTAGTTGAAAGGGTGGTGAATTTGTTGGGGGGGGGCAATTAATGGGGAATGGAGAGTCTTTGCTTGCGAAGGACCGATAGCTGCCCGTAAGTGGCCGAGGAGCCGTGGTTCTTGAGTTGAACATTTCAAACTTGAGTTGAACATTTCAAAATCAAAACGACATTAGTCCACTTTTCTCGAATATAAGGGGACTTTGAGTAGACCGTGTACATGTTGCATTTGAAAACAACCTCGTATTCTTTCTACTTGGAAAAAATATTGTATTCTAATACAACATTATTTTTTTAAGTTCTTTTGTTTTTTCCAATTTAGTGTTTACTCTTGTGCTCCCCTCCACTGACATGTTGCATGTTCGGGCTCTCTCTCTCTCCCCCCCCCCCCCCCMACACAMACATRTACMMATSMAMAWACAMACACYCCCTSCCYCCCCCCCCWCCAAAAAAAAAAAAAATGTTCTCATTGCAACACAAATTTATGGTAGGTTCATCAGTTCAAGTTGCCCGATAATAAAAACTTTCCCTATTGAGAAAGTCGGTCTCCGCTTGTTATGGTCCCCATCCAATCCCTGCGTCTCCTTTCTACACATGCCGTAGTCGACGAGAGGGGTGTGCCCCCTTCCTATTCCCTTTAGATCGTACGACCGTGCATGACGGCCAAACTCAAACTGAGTGAAAACGTCTGCCACGCTGGTTACGAAAATTTTACCGATCAGC
This sequence comes from Chara braunii, assembly GCA_003427395.1. Taxonomy (NCBI): domain Eukaryota; kingdom Viridiplantae; phylum Streptophyta; class Charophyceae; order Charales; family Characeae; genus Chara; species Chara braunii. The sequence goes on from BFEA01000090.1 coordinate 1,797,634, forward strand.
ACGGAAACACATAAGATCTCAAAAATTATCTTGCGGGCGTTTGGTGTCCGTCTCTCGGGTCCAGGCTGAAGGTCTGAACCCTATAGGCGTGTGGAAAGGCGTATAGATTGACGTGGAGAGGTCTTTCAGACCCCACATGCCATACAGAGTGGGCATGAAAACTTCAAGAGGACGTTTCCACATGGTGTCATATAAAAAAAATCCTCTGAGGGATTCCAATTTTCATAATAATGTGGTAAAGCATTGAAGGTCTGTGCAAGACCCTTTGTTGCCATCGAAGGTCGTGGTCTTGTTTGTCCGACGAACAAGTTGTAGTCTGCAAGCGCAGTCTCCTGAAATGGAGGGGCCGTTAAAAATTGTGAGTCTCACAAATGTCATTGGGGACCGGTAACCGTAGGGCATTGGTCCCAATACGTGCTAACCCTCGTTGTTTTTCGAAATTCGACCAACATTCAAATCCAAGAGATGTCCGACACATGCACTGCGCATTTTCATGCATAACAACCACATGTATGGTGGAATGCATTTGGGGAATTCGTGTGTCTGCTCCTCTATCGCCGTAACCTTCCACATTGTTATGTGTAGGAGAGAGTAGTGAGAGGGATCGTGAGAGGGGGACGGCATAACCCTTCCACCATCTTCACCTGCGCAATACTGTGTGCTTGTAAACACCCCGTTAGGCATCTGGTTGGTGGTTGTTTCAGCCAGCAGAGCAGTGCAAGCTCGTTGTTTGTGGATTCTCGTTTGTTAACTACTAGAGGTCGGTATGCCGTTTCCTCTTGCGGTGGCTCGATATCTGTCGCAGCAGAGGGGGGGTGGCGTGACCCTTCCGCCATCTTCACCCGCGCAATACTGCGTGCTTGTAAACACCCCGTTACACGTCTGGTTGATGGTTATTTCAGCCAGCAGAGCAGTGCAAACTCGTTGTTTGTGAACGCTCGTTTGTTAACCACTAGAGGTCGGTATGTCGTTTCCTCTCGCGGTGACTCGATATGTGTCGCGGCAATGCATGTTGACAAAACGATGGGGAGCGGCGGTGGAAGGGTATTATTGTCTGCCTTGTTGTTAACACCGCTGATCATAAAATATTTTTATTTTATTACAAATCATATTTCATTATTAAAAAGAAACTTCCAAAGTACAACCATGCTTCTCGCAAAGCTTCATGTAAAAAAATAAAACACATTGTTTCAATGATCTATACATCTCTTTGCCAAAAAAAATGATAAAAGAACGATGATTTTCATATTAGAAATCACAACACAATAATATGTGTGATACACAAAACTTAAAGTGTAATAATTGTGTATTACGATTTTGTTCATCACACAATATTGTTATGCAAATGCGTAAAACGTAAAACTCTGTATAAGTTTTTTTTATCTAGTAATTTTAGATAAGTTTATAAAAGTTTAAGCAAATATGAAAAACATTTTGGACTGGAAATTAAATTGCATTGTTTATAATGCTTGCACTTTTATGACAATAAATACCATAACCCATCAGTTGAAGGCTATATAGTTTAAGTCGTTTAACAATACAACTTTATAAATTTTATAAACAACGAAGAAATAATATGAAAGTGCATAAACGAACCAATTGAAGAAATTGGGTATGAAACATATATGATCCTTGGCTAGCAAAGTGGCCCGGGGTCACTTCTCCGGTCGGACCCAAAACAAAAAAAAAAAAAAAGTTATATTTGACTCGAAACAAGTGGACCCGCCGCAGCGACGCTGCGGCACAGAGGCGAAGATGGACAGAGGGGACTGTGGGAGAGAGAGAGAGGGGGGAGCGAGAGAAAAAGGGAGAGAGAGAGAGAGAGAGAGAGAGAGAGAGAGAGAGAGAGAGAGAGAGAGAGAGACCGCAGTGAGGCTGCGGTGCAACGAATTGTCGCCATCGTTGCACACGGGCTCGCAATTATTCAGGGCGAGAGAGAGAGAGAGAGAGAGAGGAGGAAAGAGAGGGGGGAGAGAGAGCGAGAGACCACAGCGACGCTGCGACACAACAACATGTCGCGTTCACTCTACATGGGTTCGCAATTGTTCGTACTCAAGACACGCAAAATAGTCTATGGGAAACTCGAGTCAATTTTTGTCACCCTATTTTCATCCCTCTCTCTCTCTCTCTCTCTCTCTCTCTCTCTCTCTCTCTCTCTCTCTCTCTCTCT
>BFEA01000090.1:1849234-1860155 GCA_003427395.1 Chara braunii
TGTCACCGGTACTTATACCGGCTCCCCGTACGGTACGGGGCCCAGTCTGGTACCAGATGTGTATAAGAGACAGGTACGGGGCCCAGTCTGGTACCAGTTCCCTGCTGCTGTACTCGTACTCAGTGTGACTTGCTGTTTCGGCATTCGGAATCCAAGACTTCGACTTTGTGCCTTGCCACTGTGTCTGCGTCCGATCCTCAGTCCGAGTCTGTCGTGTCGAGTGAGTGAGTGTGTGTGTGTGCTCTCACTCTCTCCCTCTCTCTCCTCTCCCTCGGCCCACCCTCAGCCTCACGCTCGTTACACCACCCCACGCTCAGAGGGCCAAACAACGGGAAACAACCAACCAGGATACCAAGACAATAACCCCCCCCCCGGATGACTGGTCCCACATGAAGTACCGCAACCTGCAGCAACATAGACTGAATAACGGGACAAAACCAATCGGGATGCAGACAAGATTACCATAACAAATCTACCATATCCATAGTAAAAAAAAACGGAACCATACAGTAGGCCCGCAAAACGAAACACCCCAGCAACTGGGAAGAATGAGCAACACAAGAAAATGTGGGATGATAGGACGATGATTCAGGCTATTTTCGACGCAAACGAATTCTTACGTGCATTGTCAAGAAAATTTTCTACCATAACCAAAGAAGAGCCTGCTAGTACAGGCCCGACGCTCGCCGCATCATCTACAAAAGCAGGAGCTAGCAACGTCGGAGAGCAGTGCAGCATGGCATGTGCATCTGGGGTAGGTTGGGAGGCCTCGCACGACATATCGTCATGGTTGGCTGCTTGGCACAGAGCTGTGCATGAAGTTGAGAGCCAGAACTTGCCAGGTTCCGTGCAGACTTGTCTGGGGCTAGGTTGCCTGTATTTCGAAAAGTGAAACGCACAGTGCAGCCATGTCTAAAGACAGAAAGAAGAAAATGAGCCCACTCCTGTGGCCATGTTTCATTCCAGTGTACCTAGGCTATCATCAGAGTGGTCAGTGTTTTTTTGTTTTGTTTTTGCGGGGACCTTGTCTGGCCCCTGCCCGACCTGGCGAGCTGGGCTGTGTAGGTGGCCGTGGCCGCGTAGCCCCAGTCCAGTATCAGTTTGGAAATGGTTGGCTCACATGGCCGACCTTTTTTCGTGCTTTTGCTTCATGCGATGACCGTGTACAAGCCCAGCACTGCAAGATGAGCATGTGCAGCCAGCCCTGGTGGATGCTCCTGGAAGCACCCACCCACACACACTGGGATCACACTGGCTCATACCCGAAATGGGTACCTGACCAGGCCTGCAATTTTCAAAATGGTGATAGTGGGCCTGAACAACTACCGTTGAACCATAGAAATCTGATGGTCCCGGCTCCATCCTGATGTTGCTGGGCTGGAATACCAACTTCTTTTTTTGTTTTGTTTTTACCAACTTTCTACAGTGATGGTGATCAAGAGTGTGAACACGCATAAGCATTCGTTTAGTCAAGATGGACCCTAGATGGTAGTTACTGGACAATGTGCGTTTAGGGCATCATGCCCCGCTGTGCACGCATGGCCTCGAACCGGCACCCTCAGCCTCAAGAACGAAGTCTCGTAACCGCTACAACCCTTGGAGGTGTTATAAGAACTGGATCCATACCGGTCGTGATATCCAGCCCACCTCCAGGGCTGTATTGTCCTTGAAATCGCACCACACCACGGACACGGCAATCAACACACTCCGCTCGGAAAACACGCAGCCCCACCACTGCTACTTAACCTGGAACAGACAGCTTCTGCCTCCCAACTATGCCTTATGGTGATTTGGTTTTTGTATTTCCAACAGCTAATGGATCGACCCTGCAAGGAAGAATAGAACCGGCGATCTCGCGCTCAACAGCCATACGCCTTTATCCCAACTACGTCTTTTGGTGAGGGTGTTTGTTGACGGTAAAGCCTTTACCTCATTTGGCTTGGTAGCTCTCTTCACCAGAGTGCGCCACAAGCGCCGCCTTCTGACAGAACCCCTTGCAGGCTCCAAGGCATCGGTGGAAATCGCTGCCTCCATATCCAAAAGATCCATCTTCAGCTTTCCCAACCCAGCGCACAATGCTTCATCATCAGGCTGGGTTGATTTTCTGTCATTTGCAGCAGCAAGCTGCTGGGAATGAATACCTGCCAACAGCTGAATCGCTTCCATAATCACCCTTCCTGGGATGTCGATAATACCACTCATGTGATCATCACCTTGACAGCGCTCAACAAATTGCTCTTCCGTCTCCCTTCTCATATGATTATTCCTTTCGCTGGCGAACCGACCGTGCGCATCATTTGGTTCCTTCCGTTGAGAAGCGTTCTCCGTATAACTGAAAGGCTTACAGGCTTGGCCATTCGGGACGGCCTTCCTTGCCGCAAACTTGCTGCCACAAACACTGCTGTCTCCATGACCTACAATAACTTCTGGATGCTGCGAAGCCTGTGCACTCCTCCCCAAACTCGCTTCCTGCCTGAGTCCCACATTTGTCATGCCTTCCGTCCTCATTCCAGGACCAGCGTTCGCGCCTCTAAGGCATTGCAAGTTCCCTTCACCCGCCATATTTTGTCGACTTGCAATGCCAACAGGTGAGGGAGAAGGTGCTTCAATTGCCTTCTGCTTTTTCATGCTACCGGCGTGGTCCGGCTGTGAGTGCCCTCCAACTAGCGTTTGAAGAGTTCCGTGATTCAGCATCGACAAATGGTGACCATTGGACTTTGGAGAAACGATGTCGCCATCTCTCGACTCTCCTTTGTTGCTGAGCAACCTCTCCACCACCATCACAGCAGGATCAGAGTCGTACTCTTCAAAGTGCTGACCGCCCTCATTGGCACTATCTCTAGGTCTCCATTCGTCCAACAAGCTCTCCTGCTTCAACAACATTCCCAAAACGGCCTCTGGATCGCCTTCGTACTCCCAAGACGTGCATGCAAGCTCTCCTATCATTCGCCAGATTTCATCGACTTCCTCAAAGTTGGCACCCCAGAAGCGCCTGCGCGCTATGTTGATAAGTTGTCCATCCTCTCTCCATCTCCTCGTCAAGGTTGACATGGGTGTCGACTTTTCGCTCAACAGCATTCCACAATTCTTTCTGCTCATTCCAGACCCCTGACAAACCTTTCCAGCACTCAGCGGAAGCGATGAGGCCTCTGCAGACATGCCATGCACCGATTCGGGAAGAAATAGCACCTCTGCCTCCCCTAAGAAACCAATTTTCTTTATTCTGTCTGATATAGACTCCTTCACACACAGCTGCAGTGTTCTTGGCGAGAAGAGGAGGTTCTGCCCATGATGCAACCATCCATTCCTTCTGCTCCCAACCCCATTGGTCCCATTGTTACCAAGTCCCCGATCGCCACCCTCTTTCCCCACAAATCCGTTGGTTCCCCTCCCAGTTGGACATAAAGCCACCTTCTTCCCTGAGCCATTCTCTTTCGTCCCTTTGGAAGCGGAGCTTGCATCAATCCTCCTCATGCTCTTTGCCTGATGTCCTGGCCCGCTTGCACGAGTCCCACCGCTTCCATCCTCAAAAGGGCCTCCACCCTTGCTAGACACAACACCATTCGGGACTTTCTTGGTATTCAGTGAGGCACATGTTTTCTTGTGCAGCTCCATTCTAATTTCACTCTCAACGGACTCGTGGCATGCTTTGCAGTGAAACCTTTCTGGCCATACAGGCTCCAGACAAGTGCAGCGCTTCATATGCACCAGACTTGCATCATCACCACCTACCTCTCCGTTGGGTCCTCCTCCCTCCCGTGACAAACGTGGCGCGTCAGGAACCAGATTTGCGAGGACTTCAAACGCATTCAGCTTCCATCCCGAGGATAGCTTTGCAATGTGCCGTTCACCGTCATGAGTTTCCTTTGACAAATGATGTTGTCCTAGTCCCCCTTCAACCTTTTGGCCATCTTCGTGCTTTCTCCCTCCATTGACTCCCCATTCACCAGCTACACATGAAAACATCCGATCTCGAGCACCACTTCCATTGCCGGTTGCGGTGCCAAGCCCATTCGCGTACGCATCTTCCTTCTTGATTTTACAAGAAGTCGAATCATGTCCCCTCGTAGTAAACGCAATTGCATCGCCACACTTCCCCAGTTTCTCTCTACCCGTTGGACTTCCGGCAAGGTCTTTCCCCAGCGCCGTAACTGCCGACCACAACTCGTTTCCCGCCCACGAAGGGTTCGTGAGCCATCGCAGTAACTCTTGTACTTCCTCTCTTCCCTCATAAACACCCCATTGGCAGCCTATCTCCTTTGCATCTTGGCTGCTGGCGCTGGAATCCGGCGACCTGCAATCCTGACTCCTTTCCACCAGCAAACAGGTTCCTTCTCCATCACGCTTCCAGAACCAGTAACCTCTCCCAGCAGCATCCTGGCCGAGGAAACGACCCCCAAACAACCACCTCTCATTTCGCGCACTTCCCCTGGATAAGCAATCCCATTCGAACACCCGCTGAATATCCTGCAACCCCACCCATTTAAGCCCCGTACCCTTGTCATCTGGCGCTTCCTTCGCGATGCTCTCATCTCTTCTTGCCTCTCTACAGGGCTTGTAATCCACCTTTCCTTGTGGGGGAATGCCAGCAATCTTCAGGTCATCAAGGCACCTATCCCTGCCCACATCTCGCCGGAGAGGGCTAGCCCAGTTCTCCTGATCATGGGTTGGCACATACCCACTCTGTGTCATCTGCCTCTTCCTGTGGGAGATCGCCCTCTCATCCCTCCCTCCATCAGGTGCTAGCCCATCCTCACCTCGTAATCTCTTTCCCTTTCCAGGTCCTCTCTTTCCGCAGCTTCCCAAATCTGGCCCACGCTCACCTGCTTCTAATTCCAGTATCCGGCGAACCTCCGCAACCTTTGAAGCAAGACTGCACAATATCTTCAGAAGGAAGACCCTCTGGAGCAAACACACAACAGAAACCTGTTAGATACACTCAGGACACCCGTTAACATTGGAGCGATACAGAGACGATTAGTATAGCCCGCGCGGGCCTGCGCAAAGATAACACGCATAAACTGTGAAATGCTCCAACCTAACAATAAAAACAAGCATTCCGATTCGTCACACTCATATGCGCTTTCTGACATCAATAGCACTGCTGCTCCTAACGCCGAGATTTAAGTATGGATTAAAAAAAAAGACATACGGGTTCCCGTGGCAATCACAAAGTCATCGGTTTCCTAACGTTCCTTTATTAGCTATGTCATATGTACAGAACAGTAAGGTTCTATTTAGGAAAAAAAGAACACGAAAAGTATGCCATAAGCCCTACGCATGAGAGGTTCGCAAAAAAAAAAGGAAAAAACAGGAAAACGGAATGCAGACACAGATGTTCCACTCAGCTAGAGACTTGAAGCACTTGTGAGAGCAATCAGAAATCCACCACTAATTCCAGAGAGAAAGGTACTTCCTCAACTGGCAGGCAACATGTCCAACCACGTCCCGGAAGATATACTCTCTTGCACAAGACAAACTCCATCCTTTTCCCCACTGCTCTCTCCATCGGCTTGCCTCTCTCTCTCTCTCTCTCTCTCTCTCTCTCTCTCTCTCTCTCTCTCTGTGCGTCTGTGTGTGTGTGTGTGTGGATCAATCGTGCTGCTATGATTGACACGAATAGCAATTCGCTCATGTATAGGATTGAAAAAAAACTCTTCCTTCAGGACACCCATTAAGATTGGAGTTATACAGAGCAGATTAGCACAGCCCCTTCGAAATTATGACACGCATAAATTGAGAAATGTTCTCGAGTCTAAAACGAAGGGACAAAAAAAACGAAAAAAAACAGGGAGGGAGGAAAGCATATCGAAGGCAGGTACGTGTGAAATTCGGAACGAAGGATGCCACCCAGAAAAGACAGAAACACGAAAAACAAACGATAAGAGTGGACACTTACCTCCTTGATTTCCAGCTGCCAATAGTCTTTGCCACCAAGCTTTTCAGCCAGCATGCGCCACGGTTCCAAGTTATGATCAGAGTCCACGCGCGCAGACACTTTTTCCTCCATCCTCCCGCCGGCTGCCCCTGTTGGGGCCGAGTTCTCTCTTCTCCCCTGCTTGACATCCTCCTTAGACTTTAACCGTAGTTCGGCTTTCTCCTCTCCCTCGTGTAACCTCTCACAGATCCCAGCCTTCACACACTCCGGGCAGAACCACCTCCCCGGGGGGACAGAAAGTAACGGTGGAAACAGGCAGTAGGTATGGTATTCCATGTTACACTCATCGCACAGCAATGTGTGTGACAGGTCTCCACACACACCGCATATTCGGCAGCCCCCGTCATCCCAAGGTAGCTCTGCAGGACTGCTCCCGTCACGATCGGGAAGCCTTACATCCATGTCAACACTTCCAGACCCCTTCGCAGCCCCGCCCTTCTCCGTACTAGGTTCTTTCATAGCTACCTGTTTGATCACACCATAGTACCATACACAGTTCCAACAGAGACAAGGTAAAGATAAGTCGCAAAAGTCCCAAACTGGGACACGGTAAGAATAAGCCAAATAAAAATGATGAAACGAGCAACATAAACTGAAGTCAAACGCCAACGGAAAAACACCAGATTTAAGCACTGAGGGCAAACTCAGGGCAAACTCAGGGCAGACTGACCCTAGGCCCTTGCAATGTTAGAATTGTGAAATCAGCAGCCAGATCAAGTCCTCAGAGGACTTTATCTGGCCGCTGAATCCACGATTCTGCGATTATAAGGGCCTAGCGCGAGTACACTCTCACACTCGGTCAGTTTTCCTTACTTCTGGATGTAAGATTCATACATAAATGTAATCAGATACATTTAAGATAGACGAAGTCTGAGCATGCCCTGAACCACGGATCCTTTGAAGAAAGCAACTGGTATATATATAGCCTCCTTGCGTCAAAATATGGATACGAATAGAGCAACCAGACTTTTTTTTTCTTTTTTTTTTTTAAATACAGTCTGTCTTCTCCTCATATGGGGGACAGCTGTATTTAGCTACCCTATTTTCTTCTCTCAATGTCTTACCTTCCTTACTGTACCTACCTTTTTTTTGCCTACCTGCTCATCTCAGTATGCGACCTATCCACCCAAGGTAACCCAGCACCACACAACCCAAGACCACCAGGCACCAGACACCCCGAGCGCAGACAGCAGGCCAAGAGACTATGGACTAGGGAAAGTAGCCAACAAACCTACCAGACAGCAGGCCAAGAGACTATGGACTAGGGAAAGTAGCCAACAAACCTACTCTATGCCTAATAATTGGCGAACAGTACAGCTTTAAATACCCTACCCGAATCTGAGCCATCTTACTGTTATGGGTCTATAGACTCTATATCTACCACCCTCTGCTCAGTGCAGAGAGCAGACCCAGGCTGCTAACACTTTGCATAGGCCGGAACAATGTTCCCTAACCAGCCAGGAGGCCCAAAGCCGGCAATCTCCGCTGGTGAAAACCGGAAGTATACCCCCAGGAGGTCGTGGGGATTGAAAGGACAACGTTGGGAATCGAACCCACGACCTCCTGAGCGCCACTTACGTGCTCAACTGACTGAGCTAGCCCGCTTGGGCTGAGCAACCAGACATTCTATTTGAGTACAATGCCAATAATAGGGCTCGTGTGGTGGTTCATCAATGTGCCCGGACCACGGGGACCAAAATTCACGGCATGCAATGAATAGAAGCCATCAAAGACAGTCCTTCGGGACATCCGTTAAAATTGGAACGATACAAAGAAGATTAGCATAGCCCCTGCGCAAGGATGACACGCATAAATCGAGAAGCGGTCCAAAAAAAAAAAAAAAAAAAAAAAAGTTAATCAAAAAAATCTGAAAAGAAAATATATTATGGAAAAAAATAAATTAAACAAGATTTCCCCGAGCATTACATCCAAATTCCTTACCAAATTTGAAATAAAAATAAAATACGATTCAAGCTTCAGTAACACAGTGGATGTACGGGACGCTGGACCCATTTTTCAGCGGGTCTATTGCCCCCGCACTAATTGAAGGAGCTTGGATCGCAAAACCGTCCAAAAAAAAAAAAAAAAAAAAAAGAAGCCATCAAAGACAGGGTCGAAGCATCTATGTGGGTGCTCAGCTCTCACTGTCTCTGCGATCCTCTCGATCCAGCCTCTCAATGAACCTATCACACGATGAAACCTGATCACACTGGCCCTCACTCCACTAGACAGCATTCTAAAGTCATCTCGACCGTACAGTGATCCAGATCCACTCTGACTGACCAAACTTTTTGAATGTATCGGGACCAGAAGTGCTTCCAGATAATGAATCTACCACCATGTCATGCCATAGCCACATACATCACGACAAAGAGCTACTCTGCCTTAAAACCCAAAAACAAAGTGCTCTGTGTTGGTCTCGTACAGTTTCGAACCGCAAACTGGTGTCAATGTGAGCATGTATTATAGGGCCTCACTCCGCTACTTACCAAATGTGTAAAAATGAGAACGAACGTTCCGCTAGAACATGGGAAGATGCACCGCCTTATTTTTTTTCATTTATGGTAGAGTAGTTGAGCGAGGCCGATAGCTTTTCCTTGCTTTTGGAAGGGACCACTACTCAGAGTTCAAACGAAGAGGGATTGAATTGTCAGACGCTACGCCTCATCATCATTCTCATCACTCAATCATAAGGTGAAATCTGACAATTAGCGACGCCAAGGTCAAAACTGAGGCTGCGAAGAAAGGCACGGCAGAAGATACAGTCAAATGCACAGGTCAAGGGAATATACATGCATGCCACACCCGCAACAATATAGGCAGAGAATCAATTCAGTAGCCAGCGCGGAGGATACATACATAGCAGAAAGACACCCTTCAACCCAATCACGCACAGACGAGGACAACAACACAGATAAACAAAAACAAAAAAGAAGAAGAAAGAAGGAAGAAAAATAAAAGAAGAAGACGAAAGCAGAACACAACAGTAAAGAAGATGATGAAGAAGATGACGAGGAGGAGGAGGAAGAAGAAGAAGAAGAAGAAGAGGAAGAGGAAGAAGAAGAAGAAGAGGAAGAGGAAGAAGAAGAAGAAGAAGAAGAAGAAGAAGAAGAAGAAGAAGAAGAAGAAGAACACGTATTTCGAAGAAGAAGAAGAAGAAGAAGAACACGTATTTCCTCCTCCCGTCAATCCCTTCCAACAAATAATGCCTTTGCTATCTGCTGGGGTAGAGCAGTGCTCCAAGAATTCAAGACATTACTTGCACCAACGGTACAGAGCGGCAACTGACCTTCTCATCGTAAAGCCGGTCGAACGCATGAGCCATTTTCCCTGCGAGCATTGCTTCTTGAGTTGTTCTATCAAATGTTGCCCTTACATTCTGCCAAATCTGGCCATTGCACCACAAGACACCAACATTTTATAAAACTCCATGCGCATAAGTTATTCCCGGGCCAAAACTTTTATAAAAATTCATGTTTATAAAAATTCAATGAACAACACGCGTTCTCACCTTCACAATCATGACTAATTTTCAAATTTTCACTAATTCGCCGACATGACATCAAGCAAAAAGAAAGAAGAAGGGTCAACCACGAATAATCTTCACTACCATGATTTCCGAGAAAAACAAAGGCAATATCAACAGCCGCTCACCATTTATAAACATGGATGATAAGCGAACTTGCAGGAAGAACACCCCCTGCCCTCCACCTGCGGACCCCCACGCCCCCACCTGCAACAACCCCACCTCCCCAAGGGGAAAAAAAGCAAAAAGAAAGACCATGCCAGCGCCACCTGCCACAAGTACAAGTCACAGATCTTCATTGGTTGCTTGTGCCTACACCCGTGGTTAACCAGGGATGGTTTTTTTTCGCCGAATTTTGCACTGAAACTGTCATATTGTCCTGATTTTTTGCCTTTTTGGGGTATGTCATCTGTCCAGTTTTTACATGTTTGTGTCAATAAGGAAAGAGCTCGCATTTCGTTGGATTCACTGAATGCTTCGTTTTATAACTTGGAAAAGTGTTTTTCTGTTAGGGTTTTATAGCTGCGTACGGATACGGGCCGCAAGGCCGACCGGCGCCTGCCCGGGGGAGGTCCCGGGCGGCCTGGCAGGGCGGGCAGCCCAGTTGGGGGCCGGGCCCCCCCAGCACACCTTGTTGGGGGGGTTTCCGACCCCGAATCGGTGAGATTTCGCCTCCCCAGGGCCTCCCGGGTCCGAGCACGCCGAGAAAACGGCGCGTCGGGCCCGTGAGGCCTGTTTTTTTTTTTTTGAATTTGGGACGGCCCTCTGGCAGTCGATCATCTATGATCGACAGCCAGAGGGCCGTTCGTTTTTGGAGGGAAAACGGAGGGCCCGTTTGAACAAGCGACTGGCTGGGGCGGCCTGCATTGGCTGTCCAAACGGGGCATCGATACCTGCTCCAGCCGCCTGCGTTCGTCGTCGAGTCGCCCGTTGTCGAAGTAGCTGCCCCTCGTCGCCATCGCCTGGGAGCTTCAATCGCCCGTCGTCGTCGAGTCGCCCGTCGCCCGTCGCCAGCGTCGTCGATCGCAGTGCTCCTGCCTGCCGACAACCCCTGCCGCCCGTCGACGTGAAGTGCCGGTCTGTTCTTCTTCTTCTTCTTCTTCTTCTTCTTCTTCTTCTTCTTCTTCTTCCCTCCTCCTCCTCCTCCGCTCATTTTTCTGCTTCTTCTTCTCACCTCCTCCTCCTCCCCCTCTCATCTTCTTCTTCTTCTTCTTCTTCTTCTTCTTCTACCTCTTCTGCTTTTCTTCTTCCACGACTTCTTCACTCCTCCTCCCCGTTTCATCTTCTTCTTCTTCTTCTTCTTCTTCTTCTTCTTCTTCATCTCTCGTTGTCGTCCTTCCCCACATCTTCTTCTTCTTATTCTTCTCTCCTCCTCTTCCAACTATCTTCTTTTTCTTCTTTTTTTTTTACATTCGTTAGCGATAGGTCGCGAGATAAACGACAGGTAAGGAAAAAAA
>BFEA01000090.1:1903058-1916830 GCA_003427395.1 Chara braunii
GGGGGGGCCGGGGGGGGAAGGGTTTAGAAATAGAACCAAAAACGAGTACTCACTCGAACGAGATCATCGACTTGTCCTTTGCTGCGTAAACTCCCACCTACTGTCCTCCCACCTGGCGGCAGGGTCATGCGCGGCTTTGACTTCCCTCCTCCTCCTCCTCCTCCTCCTTCTCCTCCGCGACTTGGCTGTTCCCCGCCATCCGTCCTTAGATCCTGCATCAACGCAACTTCTCTCTCTCTCTCTCTCTCTCGCTCGCTCGCTCGCTCTCGCTCTCTCTCGGCTTTGCCCCTTTCAACGGATGGCTAACGTTTCCCTCCTCGCCCCACCACCACCAGATCCGCAACTTCGTTCTCCCAAAACCACCTCCACCTCCACCTCCAATAGCCTGACCAAAGGACAGGTCACAACGAATCTAGGCTTCTTCTCAAGGCACACGCCTACCAACAGAATCTCTCTCTCTCTCTCTCTCTCTCTCTCTTTTCCCGATCAAGGGAGGTCAACCACCCACTCCCTCGGTTGTGATGGCATCAACCCAGCGATCGTCCAGGTTCAGGGAACCTTCTCTTCCATCCTCTCTCCTGCTTTGGCGAATACCACAAAACGAAGAAAAAAAATGGAAAAAAACTCCAAATGGACAAACCGCAAACAGACAAGTGCCTCACTCCACTGCTCAACATTCTACATGTACATGGACAAGTTTCTCCACCGTACACATTTGGATTTTGGAATGTATCGGGACCACTGCCATCTCTAGATACATTTAGAATGTTGTCCACTCGCGCCGGGCCCTAACCCACCATATGCAAGCAACTCTCCACTTCTTCCACCCATCCACTCTGCTTCACCTAGCAGCCTCTCTCTCTCTCTCTCTCTCTCTCTCTATTCCCGCGCGTGCATCTCCTCAGTGTCCCGTGTTTGGGACAAATTCAAATCAGGACCTGCCTTGACGCATTCGACAGCAATTACCCCCATAGTACCTGAATGTATCTGGCATAACTAAATTCAAATCAGGACCTGCCTTGATGCATTCGACAGCAATTACCCCCATAGTACCTGAATGTATCTGGCCGCAGTTACGCCTTGGTGCATCATTCGACTGCAATTACCTCCATAGTACCTGAATGTATCCGGCCGCATTTATGTCCAGAGCTGAGTCGAAAAGTCCTGGCTTGACTTTTGCCTTCATCACACTGCTAGCAGCCTTCTCCCTCAGTTACTTATTACGCACACACCGCCCACCTGTCTGTCTGTCAAATGTACCTTCCCCCAATTACGTCCAGAGGGCACATCTCTATCTAAGTGGACGAGAGGATCGCGTATTGTCTTTTCCCGCCCGCCCGCATGCATGCTCCGTCGAACGTACATGACCGGATTTACGTCCAGGTGCCTGGAAACGAAAAAAAAAAAAAAAAATCACGAAAATAACCAATTCAGTATCTGTTCACTGAGAGAAATGCCACGTCAGTAATCTTCTGTCCACTGCGGAAAAAAAAAAGAAAAAAAGCCGCTCAATAAATTTTTTTTCTTTTCTCAAGGGGTGGGAGAGGGGGGAACCCCTCAATAATCATCACTTCAGTGCACAAAACAATCCCAGCAAATAAAATAATAATTTAATCTCTACATGACGAGAAAATATATTACGGAAAATTTTAATCAAAAAAATTATGCGCAGATGAAAAACAAGCTGCTGCCGAATACGTGTTGCCTTCTGCGGCAAAAAAAAAAAAAAAAAAAAAAAATGCCAAAAAACAAACAAAAAAAAAAAAACACTCCCATCCTCCCATCTCTTCTGCTCTTCCTGTGTGAGATATGGACTACCGTCTTCCCCCGAACACAACGCACTCTCATTACGACTGCATCCAACTGGAAAGATGGCTTGTATCTGTCTCTTATACACATCTAGATGTGTATAAGAGACAGCATTATAACAATACAGAGAAGATTAGCAGGGCCCCTGCAAGCAAGGATGACACTCATAAATCGAGAAATGGTCCAAATTTAAATTATATAGAAAAAAAAAGCATGGCCCCTGCGCAAGGATGCCACACATACATCGAGAAATGCTCCAAATTATTATTAAACACACACACACACACACACACACACACACACACACACACAAACAAACAAACAAACCAACCAAAAAAAAAGCGGCCGCTCAGGTATGCTGGCAAATTTACCGCGTAGGTAAAATTGCAGAACTACCCTTCCTTTTTCAAAGGTTTCTATGCAGATGTACAGCCCGGTCCCTGCTTTCGTAAGAAGGGACCCGTCGGCCTGGCCTGGGGCCAGGGCTCCAAGGCCCACGGGTCCTCTGTTGCAAAACCAGGTACCGCCCGGGGTATATTTGCAACTGAAATGGTACGGACCTGGTCCGTATTTCTGCACAGATACACCTTAAAAGAGGCTGGGCTGCTCGCAAAGCTAACGTGTTTGTTTGTCACCATACCACCGCGGACAGGTAAAATTGCTACAAGACATTTGCAAACCGGTATTTCTGCAATTTGCCCACCTGAAAAACAAAAAAAAGCAGCAGGCGTAAGGGGGGGAAAAACAAACAACACAGAGACCACACCAATGCGGCGAGAGAGAGATAGAGAGGGAGAGAGAGAGAGAGCAGACGACAGCGGAGGCGCACGTGGCGAGTACCAGTGCTCCCGAAAAGAGAAAAGGAAAAAAAAAAAAAAAAAAAAAAAAACATGGGGCAACAATAACTCGAAGTAGCTGGAAGCGACCGATAGCTCTCGCCCCCCGTCGTTAGGTGCCGGTACTGGCAAGGTAGGACTGAAAAAGCGGAGACATCATCATGAATGAAAATTGTTGGTCGGTACTGGCACGTCCCCCGTCCTGTGTGTGTAACTTTTTCTTTTTTTTCCAGGGTAATTCTTTGAAGCCCAACCAATTCACTTACCTGTCAAAGGCTTGAAAGAAGCAGCCTTAATTGAAACAAAAAAAAAACAAAAAAACAAAAAACTCGGATTTCGACCTCTGCCGCGCACTTGCGGTTTGGTTCTGAGCAGGGCCCGTGCTGAATGTATTCATTCTTTTTCCTTTCTTTTTTTCTTATCAAAATCGAAGTATTTATTCCGGGGGCCAAGTCCCACATACACCGTTGAGCCAGTTCACCGTTGAACTACCGTCTTCCCCCGAACACAACGCACCCGCATTTTGGCTGTATCTGGCCGGAATATAGCTTGTATACATTCATTTTTAGGGTGCGTTATGTTCGGAGGAAGACGGTAGCTGAACGTGTGTGACCCCACGCGATGTCTGAGATGCATCGGGAGCTGCACACATCCAGCGGTTGTTCTTAGGTGTATAAAATAAAAAAAGACTTTCATTTTTGTTTTTTGGTTCAGGAAAGGTGCTGAAAAATCCCTCCGCCCGAATACAACGCCCCCTACCCAGCCCATCTTCCGTTGAACTCTACATACCCCACTTGGAGTGGAGTATGGGTTCAACGGTGCTTGTGTCATCATGACCTTGGGCCTCGCTGCACTACTCTCGAAATGTGCAAAACGAGATGAATCTTCACTAGAAACATGGCGAGATACGCCCCCATGATTTTTGTCTTTTGTGCATGTCGAGAGCAGTGCAGCGATGCCCCTTCTGTGGGATGACACTCTGACATCTGACAATCTGGGGGAGGACACTTTCTTTTTTTTTTTTTTTTTTTTTTTTTTTGGGAGGACACTCTGACATTCTGTGGGAGGACGGTCTGACAGAGAGTGTTCATGCTGTTTGGCTATGCAGCCCCAAACTCGTTTCTGCGAATGCACCAAGCCAGGAGTACTGTCTACGTTCATTTCACGTTCTTGCGGAGCCTTTCACTGAGGATGGTTGTATTTTCCATTTTACTTTTCAGAAAATACGGACAAAGATTTCTTTTTTTTTTTTTTTTTTTTTTTTGGGAAAGCATAAAGATTTCAATAGCATTTGGTTATTCATTGTTTTTTGGGAAACAGAGGGACAAAAGCTTTCAGCAGAATTTGATTCTCCTTTTTCGCCTTTGTTTGGAGTTTTTAAGCCGCAAAAACCGTGTCACCGTTGCGTTGAGCTACCGTCTTCCCCCGAACATAACCCACTCTAAAAATGAGTGTATATACAAGCTCTATTTCCGGCCAGATACTGCCAAAATGCGGGTGCGTTGTGTTCGGGGGAAGACGGTAGTTCAACGCTGCATGTGGGACTTGGCGCGGGGCCCAGTGCCAGAGACAAAGTTACATAAATTATACCAACAAAGAAAAAAAAAAAAAAAAAAANGGGGGGGGGGCGCAAGGCCTCCATTCTTTTTCCCATTTCTTTTTTAGGCTATTTACCATTTCACGGTCAACCTTGCGTACTCCTGGAGCAAGGTCCCCATTAGCAAAGAGGATTGGATTAAGCTCCTGAATCTGGACGTGTTTTGAGCAGAGATGCAGAAAAGCTGTTCAATCTCGAATTTCTGCACTTATCCAGGAACACGTCTAGATTCCGGCGTTCAATCCAATCCATGTTGCTAGTGGGACCTCTCCCCTGGGGCCTGGTCCCACCAGCAAAGACGATTGGATTTAATTTCGGAATTGGGATGCGTTTTGTGGAGAGATGCAGAAAAGCAGATCAGTCATAACTTTCTGGATCTCTCGGCAAAAACACGTCCAGATTCAGGAATAAAATCCAATCCTTTTTACTAATGGGGCCAGGCCCCTGCTTCAGCACCCAATGGGTGGGTATACCGGATGCTGCTTCTTTCCTTTTTTTCTTCTTCTTTTTTCCAATGGACCACCACGGATCAGATATTAAACTGATCAGGGCCGAGGTCCCATTAGCAAAGAGGATCGGATCGAATGCCTGAATGTGGACGTGTTTTATGCAGTGATGAAGAAAAGCAGTTCAATCTCGATTTCCTGCACCTCTCGACAAACACGTCCAGATTCAGGCATTCGATCCGATCCTCTTTGCTAGTGGGACCACGCCCCAGAACAACAGATACCACACTTATGATGGTAGGAGCTAACTTCTTCCCCCGAATACAACGTACGGTCATTCTAGCTGTGTATCTAGACTGAAAAATGCGTCAAATACAGCTACGATGACCATACGTTCTATTCGGGGGAAGAAGGTTGCCCAATACGTACCACCATCTGATTCTCACCCCCCAGATACGGGGGAGTCGAACTCGACCAGCCCAACTGGGGACAAAAAAAAAAAAAAAACTTTGCCAAAAGGCCTTTTCTTTTTTTATTTTTTCCCCTTTTTTTCCCCTTTTAATTTTTGGGAAAATTTGTCTGGCCCCTCCGACAGCCGATTTATTTATTAAATTATTTATTTATTTATTTATTTATATTTTTTTTACCTTGTCGCACCCTTGGGCCTAAAAATATTTCCGGCAGGCCCTTGTCGGTAGTGACTGCAACTTTCCAGGACGCCCTTGCCATTCCATGAAGCTAGGGCCCCACCATCATGCAACTGTAGCATTCGGCATGGTCATGAGAGCCCCCAAATGAAGAGGAAAGCCATGTGCAGGAACAAGAAAGCCACCTGTGCCTCTCACTCATAAGAAGGGCAGAAGAAGGGCAGAAGAGAGAGAGAGAGAGAGAGAGAGAGAGAGAGAGAGAGAGAGAGCAAGGAGAATGTGCATTGCAGGGAGGCCGCACAGGCTAAAATCACCCAGCCACAGTGGCCTACTGTTGTTGTACGTAAGCAAGGGCGCGGCAGAATTATGGGGCCACCGACAAATTTCTGTCATGGCCCTGTAGGTACCTCATAGGCCCGGTGGGAATGCCCCAGAGCGCCTCCAACGGTGACAAGGGCGTGCTAAAAAGATGGATGGTACCGATAGGGGCATCTCGACAAGGGCGTGCTAAAAATTTTCCCGCTGGCTTTTAACGGCCATCCGGTAGGGGCATCCCGCAAATTAGGGACCGGTACCGGTAGGTGCGTAACGGAAAAGATTTGAGACCCAAACGACACCGGGGTCTTATCCCGCAAATTAGGGACCTGGACGTGTTTGCGGAGATGTGCAGTGGAGGAACCTCCACACGATTCCGGCACATCTCCACAAACACGTCTAGATTCAGGCGTTGAGGATACTCAACGCTGCTACTAGTAGTGGTGGGACTTGGCCCCGGGTATTCGTGGAGCATGTGGAGCACTTGTGGATCCACTGCCCGGCAGCCCCTTTTCTTTTCTTTTCTTTTTTTTTCTTTTTCTTTTTTGGGGTGATCACAACTGTCTATATTTTTCTCTAAACTTCTGTTTGTTTAACTGAAAGGGGTGACGCCCTTTTCTTTTTCTTTTTCTTTTTTTTTTAACCTGAAAGCCTGGAGATATCATATCATGATTGAACTGACCAGATGAACGTTATTGTGTTCATCTGACCTGACTGCATCTAGATTCGAACTTGGGTCAGTTTCATCTGACGTGAGTGCATCTGGTCAGATTAACACAATAACGTCCATCATGATTGAACTGACCAGATAGATGTACGTTATTGTGTTAATCTGACCGGGAACTGCATCTGCATTCAACAATTTATTGGGCGTACCAGCTGAGCTACTGTAGCCGAATGGAAGACGTGCGTCGCATTCGGAGGAAGACTGTCGACTGAAAGTAGGTCAACGCCGGATGCCGTTGACCTCCGAAAACCAAAAGGCAGCAGTCAACATCACAAATATCCGTTGTCGTCAATGCAAAACATACCACGACAGGCCTGTAATAAAAAGTGGTTTGAAAAAAAAAAGAAATAGGCGGGTAGTGAAGAGGGCGAAAGATTGAAGTGTAGTGAGCCTGTAATAAAAAGTGGTTAAAACAAAAAAGAAATACGCACACACACACACTCACACACAGAGGACAGAAGTCTGTCAACGCCTAAGACTACCCGTCTTCCCCCGAACATAACGCACCCTAAAAATGAATGTATACAAGCTATATTTCCGGCCAGATACAGCCAAAATAAGGGTGCGTAGTGAAGAGGGCGAAAGATTAAAACTGTAGTGATTCTAGTCCTTTAAAAAATAAAAATAAAAAATTCTGAAATAGAAAAAGAAAGTATATACTGTAGTCCGGAAAAAATATATATATTGTCACATTGTGAATCAGAGCGCAAAAAAGGGAAAAGAAAAAAGGAAAAGGAAAAAAGGGGGAGGGGGAAGAGGTAAGGAAAGCTCCACATGTTCATAACCTCTTACGTACAAGGCCAGCCACGTGGATGACAGGTTGAGCGCTGGCTGCCCCCATCCCCGTGTGTCACAAGGACCCACTTGCACGCAGCCAAAAGGCAAAGAGGTAAAGAAGGGGWGGAGGAAACCAAACCTGACAGGGAAAGAAAGATAGGGAAAGAAAGATAATCCAATTATCACAAAGCAAATAACACATCCCACAGATCAACGTATCTTTTTTCTTTTTCTCTTTTTTTCTCTTTTCTCTTTTTTTCTTTTACGTCAACGCCGGATGCCGTTGACCTCCGAAAAAAACAAAAAGGCAGCAGTCAACGTCACCAAAATCCGTTGTCGTCAATGGAAATATACCACGAGAGAACTAGCGATAACGAACGGAACGAGTGAAGTGAATGCAAAGCAGCGTACAACCACCTCAATGTATGTAGACAGGGAAAACACCCAGTATACATTCGCACGGCCCCCACATTTTGAATGTATCTGGACCATTATCAACCCCCAGATACATTTAAACTTTAGTCTCAAGAAAGGAGCGAGGCCCATCCCATAGCGGGAGAAAGCGGGGGGGAGGGGGGGGATGTTCACGGCCGGACATATTCACGAACACACGAGTGATCCGCTGCAGAAAACACGTCCAGATACATTCAAAATCTGGGGACATATTTCACGTCCACCGACGGACCTATAGCTCTCAGTGGCTCAACTCCATCAGCTGTTAAAATGCATATGACCCCCGGGGCGAGGTCCCACTAGGTAGCAATGAGGATTTTGGATGAAGCTCCAGAATCTGGACGTGTTCTCTGCAGAGATGCAGAAAAGCAGTTCCATCTCGGTTTCCTGCACCTATCCACGAACGCGTCCAGATTCAGGCCGATCCTCTTTGCTAATGGGACCTCCCTCCGCCCCGGCTTCCAATCACACAGATACAATCAGATATAAATAGAATTAATCAAATAATCATGAGTTACCTTAATTTTTTTTTTTTTTTTTTTTTTTTGGGAAATCATGAGTTACTTGGGGCCCGTCAGCTAAACGATGACACCTCTTTTTGTATTTTTGTCTTTTTGTCTTTTTTAGTCTTTTTTTGACTTTTTTATTTCTAGTTTTTTCTTTTTAATAACCAGCGACCACTAAACGATAACACGTCAGCGCTTCCCAAAAAACGAAAAAAATGACACGTCAGCGCCATTGCCCTTGAAAAAAAAATGAAAAGAAATGGAACTGCGCGCCAAACCGAAAAACGTTTTTGCAAGAAGAATAAAACGCATGTGACCGCGAATGGGGGCACGACAGCTGGCGGATGTATGGTGCCACCATTTTTCGAGCTTTTTCCTCGAGTACTGCAGCAGTCGCCATTCTTCACGACAACGCGCGGATGAATCTTGCCAGTTTCTGCGTGAAAATACACTCGCCATTATTCAAACTTTTTTTTTTTTTTTTTCCTCCAGTACTACAACCGAGAGCATGAATCTTGCCACTTTCTGTGTGAAAATGCAGTCTCGCCATTATTCGAGCTTTTTTCTCCAGTGCTGCAGCAGTCGCCATTCTTCACCACAACGCGCGGATGAATCTTGCCACTTTCTGCATGAAAATGCACTCGCCATTATTCAAGCTTATCACCAGCACTGCAGCACCCGCCCGTTTACAACGAGAGGAAGTATCTTGCCACTTTCTGTGTGAAAATGCATTCACCATCATTCGAGCTTTTCTCCAGTACTGCAGGAGTAGTCGCCATTTCGCACGACGACGAGGAGATGCATCTTCCCGCTTTCTCTATGAAAATGCACTCACCATTTTGTTCAACATTTCTGACAATTAGCGGATGTATATTGCCACTTTCTGTGTGAGAATGCACTTTTTCAAGCTTTTCTCCCCAACTGCGCAATATTAGCGGATGTATCTTGCCACTTTCTGTGTGAGAATTCACTTTTTCAAGCTTTTCTCCACAACTGCGCAATATTAGCGGATGTATCTTGCCACTTTCTGTGTGAGAATTCACTTTTTCAAGCTTTCTCCACAACTGCGCTGCTCCTCCAGCGGTCGGTGAGTAATAAATCAGTCAAAGAAAACGTTCGGCTCTTCATTTGCCCGCGCTGCTTTATCTCACGTTCATGCACACGATCCCTGACCGACCGGTAGGTAGAGAGGTGGCGCAGAGGCCGACCGGTAGGTAGAGGAGGCGCAGAGGGCGACCGGTAGGCAACTTGCAGTGGCGAAGCCTTTCCCAGCTATACACACACAACGCCTGACCGACCGGTAGATACAGGAAGCGCGGAGGCGACCGGTAAGTAAACTTGCAGCGGCGAATCCTCCCGACTGCTCCAGGCCTCCCCCTCTAGACCTGCATACCGTCTACATAATTGCTGTATCAGACCGAAAGACAGCTATATACCGAGCGTCAGTTCTATTCCAGGAAGACAGTAGCACCCACCTTACCTCTAACTCTCTTTATTTTCCAAATGATGTAATAATTAATTAATACCGGTATTAATCGAGGTCCATAGAAAAGAAAGGCCATCAGCAGAGAGAGAGAGAGAGAGAGAGACAGAGAGAGAGAGAGAGAGAGAGAGAGAGAGAGAGAGAGAGAGAGACACACAGAGAGAGAGAGAGAGAGAGAGAGAGACACAGAGAGAGAGAGAGAGAGAAAGAGAGAGAGAGAGAGAGAGAGAGAGAGAGTACAAAAAGGAGCCGTACCTTTGGGATCCGAACCGCAGTGAGCAAAGCTACATGTGCGGATTCTTTTCTGCGTGTAACATTACAAGGACAGTTAAAAAAAAAAAAAAAAAAAAGGTCCGGCGACAGTCGCGCCATGGTGATCTCTTCAGCCGCCGTGAAGCGACAAGCCACAGCTTCAGCGGCGCGTTAAGATTCTGCACACTATTTCTCCTAATGCAAAGAGCTTTCCGCTTCCGTGATGCCTCCCCTGCAACACGAGAGAGAGAGAGAGAGAGAGAGAGAGAGTTTACCACTGATGCAGTGAATTCAACGAGCTTCCCACTGAATCTAAGTGCCCTCTTATTGTAGACCCCGCGATGCTCTCTATAATACTGGCAAGCATAAGGGAGGAGGGGGGGGGAGGGGAGAAAGGGGGGAGGAAAAAACAAAGAAACAAAACGGTGGTGATGACGAGTCCCATCATTCCCATGCACCCCTCTTCACTCCCTCGAGAGACACCAGAGCGACCTACCACCCACGGCGGTATCTGACGTGCCGTGCCAGAAGACAACAGGCTGTCTTGCTCGCAGAAGTGACGGACGGTTAAGGGGAAAAAAAAAAAAAAAAAAAAAAAAAGTCTTCCATCCACGGTCTAGAGAGAGATGCACGCCTCTGCCAGATCACATTCTGCTAGCGTGCGGCAAGCACAGCCTGGGCAATGGCTTACACGCCCGTAGTCGTTCCGCATGTGGATGTCTTCCCGAACATAATGCACATTGCCCATATCGTAGTCCGGATACATCCGCATTTCCCGTGCAATACATGGGTGTAGAGCAAAGGACAGCCGGGACGTGCCTTGAAACCACCATATCGTCGCTGCAGCGCTCGTTATCCATGGCGTACAAGCCTACAAGCGTACCGTACCGTAATTACGGTCAGGTACACTTAGAGATCACTGACCGCCCATCATCCTAGAATGCGGTCAGCGGTTCATTGACCGTCGCCCTCGTTATCCATGGCGTACAAGCGTACCTGACCGTAATTACGGTCAGATACGCTTTGACCGCCCATCACCTCTCAGCAAGGATGTCCTTCATCCAGTGACCGAGACCATCCCCCTGGACACCTCACCAGATCGCTGCCCGTATCCGACCGTCATTGCGGTCAGATTCATTCGGCCAGGTCCTCTAACAGTTCAGACCCAATGATAACAACGCCGGTCCACCGAGAGCAAACCAGAGCGTTCACCTGGCCGCAATTGCGGTAAGCTTCTGTCCCCAAAACGAAGAGTCGTATCTATTGAGCGTTCATTGACCGTAATGGCGCGGCCACATCTGCTGCTCACCGAGCGAAGGCACTTCCGGAATGCACATGACCGCAATTGCGGTCAAATTCTGTCCAGAAAACAAAAAACTCGTATCTACCCGTAACTTCAGCCACCTTTCATTACAACGTCGAGTCGTCGACCTGCTGCACGTCGAATGCACATGACCGCAATTGAGGTCCAATTCAGTCCAGAAAACAAAGCATCCGGCGGTACCTGTACCTGCGGCCACATTACTACGTCCTGCTGTACGTCGAATCCGACCGCAAATGCCGCCACATTCTTCCAAGCGAATCTTGCTGTAAAATACTCGTTGAATATGTGACGTTGACTCGACCACAATTTGCGGCCATGACCTTCCATGCGGATGTCAAATCGGACCGCAATCGCGGCTAGATACATTCTTTCGAGAGAATGTGGCTGCGGTTATGGATGATACCGCCAGCTCGGCAGACGCGGAATCCGACCGCAATCGCGGCTAGATACATTCTTTTCTTTCCAGAGAATGTGAATGTGGCTGCAGTTACGGATGATACCGCCAGCTCGGCAGACGCGGAATCCGACCGCAATCGCGGCTAGATACATTCTTTTCTTTCGACAGAATGTGAATGGGGCTGCAGTTACGGATGATACAGCCAGCTCGGCAGACGAGGAATCCGACCGCAATCGCGGCTAGATACATTCTTTCGAGAGAATGTGGCTGCGGTTACGGATGATACCGCCAGCTCGGCAGACGCGGAATCCGACCGCAGTAACTGCCACATTCTTCCCGTCTTCCCCCATATTGAACGCACGGTCATTATAGCTGTGAATTTGGCAGACCTGTCAGTCCAGATTCATCCAGATTCATCGAAAAATCACGGAACGTTCCATTCAGCGGACGACGGAGTTGCTGCTACTTACGGTCAGAAACGATGTCGAAATGCATACTCCTCCAGTTCGAATCCGGTCAGAAACGACGTTGAAATACAGACTCATCCAGTTCGAATCCGGTCAGCAACGACGTTGAAATACAGACTCATCCAGTTCGAATCCGGTCAGCAACGACGTTGAGATACAGACTCATCAAGTTCGAATCCGGTCAGAAACGACGTTTAAATACAGACTCGTTCAGTTCGAATCCGGTCATAAACGACGTTGAAATACAGACTCGTCAAGTTCGAATCCACATACGTTCCATCGAAGACAATAAATCATTTTCTGAATTGCCTGGGGCCGGCCACATGTATGAAACGAAGCTATTCCAATTGCTTACCTTCTTCAGTGCATGGATGATATCTAAAGCCCGTCGCCGTTCTATATATATACTGAAAAAAAAAAAAGAGAGAGAGAGAGAGGATGTTGAATCGGACGGCAATTGAGGCCGCAATCTTCGATATGATGTCGACTCCGACACTTAATATATATAGTCAAACAGAACTGCCCGGTAAACCTTAGTAGGCAGAGAGGGAGAAGAGGAAGGAGGACAACAAACAACAAACGAGGAGGGAGAAGAGGAAGGAGGACAACAAACAACAAACGAGGAGGGGCTGTGACAGACAATACAAATAACTGTTTCGTCGGAGTTTCACCTCCCTACTCATCAATCAGTAGAGGCTGAACCCTATAAAAATATTAAAAAGTGAGTTCAAAAATATATGTCAAATGAATAATTAGATATAAAAAAGCCCCAAATCGGCGTATAGCACGCAGAAGTTAGGCTCCCAGGCCTCTCTCGCCCCGCGCGCTATGGTGAGAACTCGTTTTTTTTTTTTTTTTTTTTTTTTTTTTTTTTTGCGCCCCTCGCGAGAGCCCAGTCTTCCTCCCGTCCTCCCCTCCTCGTCGCCTTTGCTCCTCGCCCATGCGCGAGGAAGGAGGAGGGGAGGAGGGGAGGAGGGGAGAGGAGGGGAAGAGAGGGGCAGCGGGGGTAGAGAAAGAAAAGAGAGAGCGGAGGGCGATACATACCAGAACACCGTGCGCCCTAATTATCTATTCCCCGAACACAACGCACCCTAATCATGTCTTTGCACAAAAGACAAATACTATGGGGGTGTATCTAGCCATGTTCTAGCGGAAGATTCATTCTCCTTTTCACAACGCACCTGATGATACGAATGCTGCACACTGCTGATGGGCCTCGCTCCTNCTCCTTTTCACAACGCACCTGATGATACGAATGCTGCACACTGCTGATGGGCCTCGCTCCTCCACTCACGACATGCACAAAAGACAAATAATATGGGAGTGTATCGAGCCATGTTCTAGCGGAAGATTCATTCTCCTTTTCACAATTCGTCAAGAGTAGCGAGGCCCAACATATCCTCTTCCCCAGACTGAAGCGACTTCCGCATCCTCCCCCGAACACAACGCACCCTCATCACAATTAACATAGACGCTATGTTTACGGTGTCCCGTACAATCAGTATGACGTCCATTTGTTGCGTTCGCGAGCCTGCGGGGAGGGAGGTAGGGGGTGAGGTACGCGCGACGGGACCTGGAAGACGGCGGCCTTCCCTTTTCTTTTTTTTTCTTTTTTTCCCCCTTTTCTTTTTTATTGAAGCACAAATGCAAAATATTTCTGTGCGCGTCGCCGCTACTACTACTTGTGTGTTCTTCCTCCGCACTTCAAAATCTCAGATTCTTTTTGGGGGGTGGGG
>BFEA01000090.1:1949580-1961092 GCA_003427395.1 Chara braunii
AGTAGAGCCTGATCGCCGTTGCCGCTGCTGACGATACCGTGAGTACGACGGTTGCTTAGAGCCGTGTGATTGCAGCCGCGCCACAGGGGACGAAGATGTGAGGTAAGGAGGAGTGACCGGACCGGGAGAGAGGTTGCTGCAGCATAGAGGAAGTAGTAACAAAGGGGTTATTGCTGCGATTCGGGAGTCTGTCAGGGGAGTTTGGTTCAACAGTTTGGCTTCAAGAGTTGACTGAGCTATTATATTGGCTGTCATTGCGGGGCCCTCAGGAGCTAAAAGATTGCAAAGCCCTCTCCAGTGAGCTTGAAAGCACCCCTCTTGGATCTGAGAGACTCAATATTTCTCCGTCTGCCCTTCTTACTCTAAGTCTAATCCTGTTTTGAGAGGAAGGCGGCAGGCGGGATTGCAACCTGTAGGTCCGCGTCAAGACTCTGTGGGGAGTCCACCCACTGATTGCGGGAGCCCTGCCGGAACTCAAGAGGAGTTCTGGAGGCAGGGAATCGTCAGGTAAACCATTTCCATCTGTACAACCTACTACCACCCATGTTTGTTTATCCACCTGCCATATGATTGTTGTATGCATGAGGTTGTCCCTATGGTCGTTGCTTTCTCTTCAGGAGCCAATCAGATTGAATGGAAGGAACATGTGAGAGTGAAGCCTAAGTTTCTTCTTTATTTTGGATGAAAGCAGACAAAGGGATAAACTGGGGGAAGGTGGGAGGAAGGAAGACTGCATGCGTTTGAACGGGTCAACCAAAGCCTGAGCATTGTTTCTACTGTGAATGGCTCAGGGCTATGTTTATTTGGGTGGTTTCTGAAGGACCAGGCATTGTTTCCATGGTGAATGGCTTGGTTGCTCTGCTTATTTCTGAGAGTTTGCCTGATGAAAGGGGTTTAAATTCTTGTTTTATTCTGAGGGAAGGTTTTTGGTCTAAGGCTAAACATTGTTTCGACTGTAAATGGTTTAGCCTGAAAACCGCGCAAATAAACTAAACTGAGTATAAAGGAAAGTACTTTATGTATATTTGCATATGAACTGGCAGCTGGGCATTGTTTCTACGGTGAATGGCCCAGCGCTAAGCCATATCGTTAAGAAGAAAAAAGGAAAAAATATAAAGTATAAATGGAAGTAACCAGGGCAAGCTGAACATTGTTTCTACTATGAAGGGTTCAGTCCCCTGCCTCTATTTGCCTTTCTTTTGAAGACAAAGTTAGAAAAATTATTAAATTTTGGTTATTAAACAGTTCAGGGCGGCTAGGCATTGTTTCTACTGTGAATGGCCTAGTCATATGCCCAAAAGAAGAGAGAAGTGGTTATGCAATCTGTTCGTGTATATCTTAAAGGCAAGATGGGCATTGTTTCTACGGTGAATGGTCCCGCTCTATGCCTTATGTAATATGGGTATAAGGATCTAAGAACTTAGAAGGTTCATAAACTATCTTATGGAAAGAACTTGGGATGATGAGAGTACTTACCTTTGTGGTTTGGTTTGCATGTGACTGAGTGAGATGACTAGTTTGTTTGGGTTTCAGTATTATAGGTAGTCGTTTTAGTTGCTCGCCACGTGCTAGAGCTATAAGGAGTTAGTGTGAATTCCTGCATTTTCTGTAGTAACGTTTTTTTTACTGAGATCAATGCTTGCATTTTCAAAGATTTTTTCTTACATTTGGCTTTGTATAAATCTAGGCAAACTACTTTCTCTACAGGAAGCGCTGCCGAAATTTCTACAAATCCAAGGAGTTAGTTAAATTTTGACTTGTCGAAAGTTCGACTTTGTCGTTCTCTTATTTTACTTAGTTAAAATCTAGGAAGTTTTTTTTTCTAAAGGGAGTGCTGCCCAATTTTTTGCTAATTCAGGGAGTTAGACAAAATTAAACTTTGGGAAGTCAAAGTTACTTTCAAATTCTGGAGCTAGCCTTGTATAAATTTTGGAATAACACTTTTTTAGAGGGAGTGCTGCCGAAATTTTTGCAAAATTAAGGAGTTAGTTAAATTCTGTCTAAAGTTGAACTCGAACTGTCTTTCGAGTTCATATTTGACTTACTATAAATTTGGGGAGTCTCCCTCTCTAAAGGGAATGCTGCCCAAATTTCTACCAATTCAGGGAGTTGGACAAATTTTGACTTTCCAGAGTTAGAGATTATTTCTGCTTTCATATATGGACTTGTATAAATTATGAAAAGACACTTTTCCTACGGGAAGCGCTGCCGAAATTTTCTTGATTTAGAGAAGATAGATTATATTCTGACAGGTGGCGATTCTGGCAATCCATCCTGAATAGGGGAGATTATGTCAGAGTCTACCTTTCTTTGGGCGCTGGCTTAATGGTAGACTTAAACTTAAGTTATCAGGCGAGATTTTGAGGGGAAGTGTGATATAGAGATTATTCTTCAGGGGCTTATGGTTTTAGCCTCGGGCATTGACCTATCTTGTGTTACAGGTCCTTTTGATCGTTTGACTTAGGATTTGGACTAGTTTCAGCTTGATCTCACGAGGATCATCTTCTGTTATCACTGATAATATGTCGGTTGGTTGATCGCCGACTTGTCGGCTCATGACACAACTTTGCTTTACAGGTATTTTTCACATACTAAAGAGAATGAAAATAGCTACTTGAAGTTGGTCTCCTTCGAACACGATGGAAAAATAAAATTTCAAATTATTCCATGCAGTTATGACACCACTTCATAATTTTGACTTAATATGTCATCTTACAAAGGAGTTCTACGTACTACACAACCATACATCCTTGAACCTAGGCAACTACTATTGTGCGGCTAAAATGATTTCGACTATCATTAGTCAGTGATCTTCGTCCGTTGTCGTGACAACCTTGATTATCCACTGCGCTGATATGACGCAACTTTGTTTATGAGGGTCCTATAAAAACAAACACTGTCCGAAGGGAAAATGGTGTCACGTTGAGAACCGCGGCTCTTTCAAACAATGACAAATGTGGGGTTGAGCCCCACCTCAATAGTCTGTTAATGATATTTTGTTGAAGAATATTCAGTTAAAGATCCCCGTAGGAGGTCAGAGCCACTTGCACACCCAAGCACCTTTCTTAGTTATCGTTCGTGATCCATTTCATGCCAAAATCCATAACCAGACAATATTTTGCAGGGACGAAAATAACAGACTTTGACCAATTCACCCCTTCCTCCGAAAAAAAAATGTACTCAGTGGGTTTTATTTTAAGCGCCTTGAGCAAGGTCTCAATGTTAGCACTTATGACAAACAGATCGTCCGCCAAAGTTTTCACTTTTCATTGTTTGTGTTGAACTTGCAACCCAATTATATCCCTATTGGACCTGATATTGCATACTAATACGTCTAACTAGATTACAAAAATTAATAGGGTTAACGGACACATTTGCCTTAATGATCTAGATAGCCTTAACGGTTTGGCTATCTCACTGTGTATCATAACCAACGGTCTGAAGGTGTTATAAAGACCAACAACAACAATGCAAAAATTGAGACCAAAAGTCATATGTTTTAAGGTGGTTAGAGCATAAACCCAATTTACTCGATCGTAAGTTTGTTATAGATCCAACGACAACACTGCTAAATCCATATTAGAATGTTGGATCAACTCCAATGACTCTAGGGCGGTCACTACATTATTAAATATCGACCTCTCTTTAACAAATGCAGCTTGTTCTCTATCAACTAAGCACGGGACACACACTTAAAATCTTTTGGGAAGAGTTTTTGTTATGATCTTATAAGAGACTTTAAACAGTGATATCGAGTGTCAATTTTTTATATATGTTTTGTTATCGTTTTTATATAGGACCAAAATTTCGCTATAGGACATGCTCTTTGTAATAAGTGTGTTTGTAAGTACCACACTGTAAATTTTCAGCAGATGTGGAGTTAAACTAAACTAGTGTCGAAGGTAGAATTTTATAGGCAACCTGTCCACAAACGGTTATCGCGTACCTGAAAATTTAGGGATGAAAAATTTGAAATGGCAAATCGATTGCGTTTTGTTTAACATGAATTCGGGGTGAGGGTGTGTTATTCATGGTTGACAAAGGAAACTGCAATGATGAATGTGGGGTGCGGGTGTGATATTCGTAGTGAAACTTAAAGTCTTCATTAATTTCATTACTTCAGGTCATTCACAACTTTCACTATCGTCCAAACAAAATAGGCGAGGGGAGGAAGAGGTAAGTCTAGACCTTCAGGAATTTCACCGCTTTAGTTCGTTTGTAACTTTCACTACCGTTCACGCAGGGGAGGGATGAACGATTTCATGCCTTTACAAATTTCACCACTTCAGTTCGTTCAAAACTTTCTCTATCGTCCATGCAGGGAGGGGGACCGATTTCATGCCTTTACTAATTTCACCACTTCAATTTATCCACAACTTTCGTTCTCGTTAAAAGTAAAAGGGTG
Organism: Chara braunii; assembly: GCA_003427395.1. Lineage (NCBI taxonomy): Eukaryota > Viridiplantae > Streptophyta > Charophyceae > Charales > Characeae > Chara > Chara braunii. The sequence goes on from BFEA01000090.1 coordinate 1,953,986, forward strand.
AGGGGTGGGGGGGGAAGGGTCAATTTCATGTCTGTATGTCACCACTTTAATTCATTCATAACTTTTACTATCGTTCACGCACAAGGAGGTGATTTCAAACATTCACTAATTTTACCTCTTCAGTTCATTCATAACTTTCATTATCGTCAAAGCAAGGGGGAGGGGCGGTGGAATCATGCCTTTACTAATTTCACCACTTAAGTTTCCTCACGACTTTCACTATTGTTCAAGCAGGGGGCGGGGAGGGAGGGGAAGGGCAGTTTTATGTCTTCACTAATATTTACCACTTCAAGTCGTTCACGACTTTCATGATCCTTCAAGCCAGGAGGGGGGGCGGTGGATTTATGCTTTCACTAATTTCACCACTTCATTTCATTCACAATTTTCATTATCGTCCACGTAGAGAAAAAAAGGTAGGAAAAATTTTATGCCTTCACTAATTTCACCATTTCAGTTCGTTCACAGTTTTCACTATCGCCCAAGCCAAAGGGAGGGTTGGTGATTACATGTCTTCACCAATTTCACAACTTTATTTCTTTCACGATAGTAAAAATTATTAATGAATAGAAGTAGTGAAATCAGTGATGACATGAAATTGTCCCCCCCCAAAATCCATGCGTGGACGAGAGTGAAAGTTGTGTACGAACTGAAGTTATGAAATAAGTGAAGACATGAAATTTCCCCCTTTTCTTCTTGGTTTAGACGATACTGAAAGTTGTGAACGAACTAAAGTTGTGAAATCAGTGAAGGCATGAAATTATTTCCGCCTCCCTTCTACATAGACGATAATGAAAGTTATTAACAATCTGATTTGGTGAAATTCGTGAAGGCCTTAAATTATTCTTTCCTCCCCTCCCGGTTGTTGGAACGATAATAAAAGTTGTGAATGAACTGAAGTAGTGAACTTAGTGAAGGCATGAAATTGCATCCCCCCATGCGTGGATAATAATAAAAATTGTGAACGAATTGAAGTGGTTGAATTTATGAAGGTATAAAATCGCCCTCGAGCCCTGCATGAATGGTAGTGAAAGTTGTGAATGAACTGAAGTGGTGAAATTTATGAAAGCCTAAAATTGCCTCTTACCCCCCCCCACCCCCGCTTGGACGATAGTGAAAGTTATGAATGACATGAAGTGGTGAAATTAATGAAGGCTTGAAATCCCCCCCCCCCCCTTACTTCGACGATAGTGAAAATTGTGAATGAACTAAAATGGTGAAATCATTGAAGGCATGAAATTGTCCCTTCTCCCTGCGAAGACGATACTGAAAGTTGTGAACGAATTGATTGAAGTGGTGAAATTAGTGAAGGCATGAAATCGGTCCCCCTTCCCTTTGGCTTACACGATAATGAAAGTTGTGAATGAACTGCACTAGTGAAATCAGTGAAGGCATGAAATGACATTCCCCCCCCCCCTGCATGGACGAAAGCGAACGTCGTGAACGAACTGAAGTGGTGAAATTCCTAAGGTATGAAATTGACCTCCCCGTCCCCCCATTGCTTGGACGGGAAGGCATAAAATTGCATCCCCCCCTGCGAAAGTTGTGAACGAACTTAAGTGGTGAAATTAGTGATGGTATGAAATCGCTCTGCTTCAACTTGGCTTGGACGATAGTGAAAGATGTGAACGAGCTGAAGTAGTGAAATCATTAGAGGCATGAAATCGCCTTCCGCCCTCCCTCTATGTGGATGAGAGTAAAAATTGTGAATGAACTAAAGTGGTAAAAATTGAGAAAACCTGAAATTGTCCCCCCCCCCAAATTTCTTGGATGATAATGAAAGTTGTGAATAAATTGAGGTGATGAAATTGGAAAAAGCATGAAATCGTCCCCCACCTTGCGTGAATGATAGTAAAAGTTGTGAACGAACTGAAGTGGTGAAATTTTGAACAAATGAAATCGCCCCCCTTCCCACTTGCGTGAAAGTTGTGAACGAACTGAAGTGGTGAAATTCATAAAGATTTGAAATTACCTCTTCCCCTCTTCCCCCCCCCCCCCTTTCGTAGATGATAGTGAAAATTAGGAATCAACTCAAATGGTAAAAACAGTGAAGGCATAAATTGTTTGTCGCTCTCCCCCTACATGAGCCACCACTACCCCCTCCGTCATAAATTAGGGGGAACCGGTAGCACAGGTCCATGAGAGCTACATGTCGCACAGTGGGGAGAACTGGTGGAGTGGTAAAAGTTGAATTACCCCTGCGATTTATTTAATGGTTCAAATGATTTATTTATTTATTTTATATATTTTTTCTGTGAAGATCACGACAAAATCTACGGACCCTTCAATTTTCAAAGTTGTTGGGTCATTCTTCTGATCGCAAAAAATCGCGAAAGTTGGGTTACGTTTCTCATTGGCTCATACATGGTAGAGTAGCAAAAATGAAAAATGAGATGAAACGGCGCGACATTTACTTCACCGTCTAATTTTTTTATTTTTTATTTTTTTGATATTTTTCCTGGAAAGATCACGACCTAATCTATTGAATATCAAAATTTCAGATTGTTTTGCTAAATTTTCTGAGTGCAAAAAATCGCCAAAGTTTGCGCTTGAAATTTTTTGGACCAGACCCGCTTGTGCCTGCAAGTCGCCGGCCCCCCTAAGAACCTGGTCCGTAAGGCCAGGAAAGTCCATTTTAGGTCGGCGATGGTAGTTGTGGTTTAAGTGGTGAAATTAGTGATGGTATGAAATCGCCCCCCCTTCCCTCTTAGCTTCGACGATAGTGAAAGTTGTAAACGAATTGGAGTGGTGAGATCAGTGAAGGGATGAAATTTCCCCCCTCCCTCTGAGTGGACGAGTGAAAGTTGTAAGGGACCTGAAGTGGTGAAATTCGTGAAGGTATGAAATTGCCTCTTCCTCCCCGCCCTTGCGTTGCCAATAGTAAAAGTTTTCAATGAGTTGTAGTGGTAAAATTTGTAAAGGCATGAAATTGCATCCCCGAGGTGGTGAAATTAGTAAAGGCATGACATCGCTCCCCTCGCCCCTGCGTAAACGGTAGTGAAAGATGTAAACGAACTGAAGTGGTGAAATTCATAAAGACCTGAAGTTGCTCCCCCCCCTTACATGGGCAGTGGTGAAAGTTGTGAGTGAACTAAAAGTTGTGGATAAATTGAAGTGAAATTTGTGGAATACAGAGCATCTTAGAAAAATTACAACTATTAAAATTTTGAAACTTTTCAAACATTATAGGTCAAACATTGGTATGAAGTGATAAAAATCAGGGCTGCGAAACGATAATTCATATTACAGTGAAAAAAAAAAATATCGCTAACCTTCTCTAATTTTATCCTTCCCTGCAGTTTTTATTTTGACCACTTCATTAGCTGCTTCTCACATCTCCTCTAAAATGATTGGTTGATCTTAGCCTAAACTTGTCTGTAGGGAGTAACGTCACCTGTATGTTGTGGAACTGATCATACTTTGTGGATAAATCCTTGTTAATGGTTTTGTCAACCTGCCTAGACGTGGACATATCTTTGAACTATGTGACCTCATAGTCACAGATCTAATTCAGATTGTCTGCATGCCTCATTACTAGACTGAAAAAATGATGTAGAACCACTATTGAATGCGACGAGGACTTCGAGGTGAGTTTCTGTAACGGTTCCTTGTTTATTTTGTCATATACCGCAATGCCTTCTACCTTGAGTCTTTCCAACCACACTTCCGACTTTCTCACCTGGTATGCCTTCCACTTAGCAATCACTCTCGTTCTCTCTGCTACCCTGGCATAAGTTGGGATCAAATGCATTTTCATTTTCTCCTCAATTCTTCATAGCTTTCATAAAATGTTTTGTTATTCTTCGTTTCGTTTTGCAGTGAGGATTCTTAAGGGTGTTGAGATGTTTGTCGTGTTTTTTGCAAATCACACAGACTGTGGCTGTGACGATGGAAGGGTTGATCGCCATGTCAATCTCTTGTAGATGCATGTCTCGGCGACCTTAGCAATTGTCGAGCACATCAGTCCTGCAAAGGGGAGCCTCCCGGCCGCGTCACGCCGAATTTTGTAGGACTCTTTCGCAGAGCGTTCCCGCTTCGACCAACTGCGCCAACCATACCTCTCGCAAACCGATGTGACAAGATAAAGTGTTGGAGTGTTTGTCGTGTTTTTTGCAGGTCACACAGGCTGTGGTCGTGACGATGTAAGGGTTGATTGTCGTGTGAACTCTCGTCTAGTTGCATGTCTCGGCGACGTTAGCCGTTGTTGAGCGGATCGGTTCCACAAAGGGGACCCTCTCGGCCTCGTCATGCTGGATTTTGCACGACTCTGTCGTAGAGCGTTCCTGCTCCGACCAAGTGTGTAAGCCATACCTTTCGCGAACCCCTTCGACAGGGTAGGGCCACGCGAGGTACAACTTACCTCCACTCGTGGCAGCTGTCATCATCCCTTAGGTGGGCGTATCCTTGACGAGCTACCGAACCATGTACAAACGTTTTTTGTATGTTATCGCAGAGGCGGTCCAACCGAGGGCGTTTCTCCTTCGATGTCGCATTGGGGGTAAGCGTGGTGTCGCAACGCGTGGCCTGGACGAGGTCGCAAGCGTCGGACCTTCTCCTTCGATCGTCCCTGAAGGCTTCATTAATACTCAAGTCCAGTAGAACTGCCCTTAAAAACATGGTTGGAAATACAAATTCATTCGCTCGTCTAACCTCGATTGAAATAGTCGTTGGACAATCTTCCTCGTTGGTCACTCTTCTAACCTCTGCGTTGACTGTTGACTCCTCTATCAGAAATCGCGTAGAGAGAGAGACTTCCTCTTCTGACATAGTCCTTATCCCATTGGGAACCCTAAGTTGAGAGGATACATACAAGGTTATTCGTATAACAACGTGCCTCCCCGTCTTGATTCTACCCAAGAGAAAGCGCCCTTTAGTACGGGTATTCCCCATCACTTATCAATTTCACTCTCTTTAGTTCTGCCAGACGAAATCGCCCACTCCAACCCATTGATGACTCTTAGTAACATTTTGACATTACAGCATACATGAGGCATTCTTGTAACGCTCTCTTTCTCCTGTTTTCACAATACCACATACAAGGACACTTCACCCGTTATTCCTAAGTTCTCCTACTATTTTTCTGCCAATTGACTTCTTAATCAAACCTCTGACCTATTCCTAACGATGTTGTATCATAATATAAACCAACACCGCTTAATTAACCAAGTTGAGCCAACGAGTACTTAGCAAATGATTTATTTAATTATAATATAAACAGTCGTACCTAACGCGCAGAGTATGCAATAACTAACAATATTAATCATAGTAAAACCCAAAATTTTCGTACGGCCCAATCTATCCTAAGTTTCTTATAAATTTTACTACTATGTATTATTGTACCTTTGATAACTTAGCAGTGTCGGGGCATATACCTTGACAATGGTATTTGCCTGAGATTTCAAACGTCGGACTCTATCTGGCTTTTTCGTTAAATTGGAGGACTTGATGAGACTGACGTTTGCTAAGAGTTTATTCAGACTAACCTATGACCAAAAGACTGAAACTTTTTTGAACTTTAGTTCGAACGCTTTTGTAATCCGAAATAATGGCAGTGGTCGACAGTTTTTGTCAAGGTCGCAGAGACACGCGGACATGGAAATGGTAGAGTTAGACCTATCCTACCTAAAATAATGACGCGCGGCTGCTAAGCCACGCGATTCATGGCCTAAGTAGGCTTAGAAGATTGGTCGCGCAGGGTATGGGGCCTCGACGTGGAAGGAATATTAATATTTTTTTTATTTCCTGGGCCCGTGGGGTTTGACTTCAATTCAGGGAGCCAACAGGCTGATGTCGAGACGTACCCGGTTGGGTGACCAATCAAGTCGTGGTCACGAGGCCAACGGACTTGATAGGGGCCAGCAAGCAAGGCCTGTTAGGCCTCAAGCAGGCGAGGTCTGCTAGGCCACAGGCAGGAGGGGTGACTAGGGCAAAACTCCTCATATAGAGGAGTTGCTCCTATTATTCCCGTAGTGAGCCAGCCCAGTCGGCAAGACACTAGACTCACATGCTGTTGAATAAGACATCGAACCCGAGGTGCACCGAAAAATGGGCTAGCTCCTTTTGGAGTTGCCCTCACTTTGCAGATGGTGCGGTCTATCTCACCGTACGATCGCAAAGATCACACGACTGAGATAGGCCATGCGGACTGCATAGCCACTGCACAATGATGATACTCATAAATCGAGAAATGGTCCGAATATTTTTTGGATCCCGTCAGGGATCGGTCTTGGGTCTGTATTTCAAGAGTTCGTGGGTGTTCCATGAATGGGAGGTGATTGTTGGTTATGCCAACGAAAAAGAAAAAAAAAAAAATCTTTTGTTAAAGCGCCAGTTGGTGCGATCACGATTGAAGGGGACTTGCGGTCCCCGTAAGTTGTGGCAGGCGTCCGCATTCACGAGCCGCTGTTTTGTTTTTTTGGCAAGTTCATTTTCTTTAGATTTTTTCTTAGATTTTGTTATTGGATTCTATTTTAGATTTTGTTTTGCTTCTTTTTTATAAGTCACGCCATTTCGTTTGACGAATGGGCTGACTTGCCATCGACAAGATATGCAAAGTCGAATAAACCTACTGCTACAACATGGAACTATACACTACCGATGTGTGTGTGTGTGTGTGTGTGTGTGTGTGTGTGTGTGTGTGAGAGAGAGAGAGAGAGAGAGAGGAAAAAAAAACAGATAGGTCTCCAATCCGACAACTAACCTCGTGGTACATCTTTTGATACGATGAGCAAAATTGAATAAACCTGCGGCCAGAACACGGGAATATACTTACGCCCGTTCGTTTTAACATACGGGCAGCAGGAGGAGTGGTCGTCAATTTTCAACGGGCAACCCTCTCATTTCGTAGGTAAATTTGTTTTTGTTTTTTTTTATAGTTTTTGAGATTTCGTTTTAGAATTTTTCTTTCGTTCTTTTCACGAAAAATTACGCCCGTTTGTTTTGGAAACGAGTTGCAGCTTTCAACGACGCACCTGAACTTGGCATTATTGGCGGCCGGGTGAGGGCGTGAGTTTGCACAGGGAAAGAAAGCCATGTTAAGTTTGACTCTAGTTCGACTCTGTGAAATGACTGAGAGGAGGGGGCGACCGTTCATTTTGAACGATAAGTTGC
>BFEA01000090.1:1961168-1989852 GCA_003427395.1 Chara braunii
AAAAAAAAAAAAAAAAAAAAAAAAAAAAAAAAAAAAGGAAGAGAGGGGAAACGACTGCGAATATAATTGTGGCCGTGGAGCACGTGCAACCCAGAAAGTTCTAGAAGTTGATGGGACTGCGCCTGTACGTTTTAAACTAACAACAATAAAATGACTGAGTATAGGCCGTTGATTTAGATCGAGGGTCAGGAACACCCACAAATTTTGCATGGTTATGGGCAAAGCAGCTGCCCACATGCCTTCAGCTGACTATAATAGCCAACGTTCCTACCCAGCAGCCTCACAAGTGTGGCGGTGTTTTTAGAACATTCACTTGAGTGAATGCTGGATGACTGTTATTGTGGGGAGATGTTGCTGGAGAAGGAGGGGAAGTCTGCAAAAAGTTGGAGGAGAAGAGAGGCAACTATAGCTAAGGGTTAGGAGTTTTTTTGCCCCATCCTTTTGCATGCGCTATGCGTCTGCGCAGGTGTCGTGGCCGTAAGGCTGCAACAGTAGCATTTCCAGTAGGGAGGTGTTGCCCGACTGGCGGCACGGCGACATCAAGGCCTTCCTAAGGGGAAGTGCTGCCCGTTTGGAGACATAACAGCGGCGACAGTTTTAGTGGGGCAGTTATACTACCAAAATTATGACGCAGGTATACCTTAAAGCGTAATTTTGGTGAGGAGGTGCTGCCGGAGTGTCGGCTTGTCAACAACACTATGTTCGAGGGGTAGCGCCGCCAAAATTTTGCAGCATGGTGGAACCGTTTTTGTTTTGTGTATGATTATGTGGTAGTCCCGCACGGCAACGTGGTACCAATTTTGATGGCATGACAAGCAGTAGTCCCGCCGTTATTGTTTTGTGGTGTGTAGCGATTATGGTGGATCCTAGTATGGCCTAGAGGTTGCGTTGGCGCTGATGCACAGTTGGGATTGTGCGACAATGGTGTGTGGACCAGCGGGAAGAAGAGAGTGTAGAGTGAGAGCACACGGTGATCGTCTCGGCTCGTGGCACATGCGGTTTTGAGCCAGGGCCACCTGTATGTTTTTGACCTCATGCGCAGCGAGCAATGTTTGAGTTTGGGACCATCCGATGCTGCGGTGGTAACGTGAGACCACCTTTGGACAATTTTCGAACCGAGTGAGACCAACATTTGGTGATTGGACGTGATGATTTGAGGCGGCAAGGATCTGCGACCTGGTTTGGGAGTATCCTTGGTGCTTAAAGTGCAGTTCGGACTGCGTTGGGACTGTCTTGGATGTTGGGGCGATGTCGGACTGGAGCATGGGAGCACCCTCTTTGAGGGTTATCTCATTCATACATCTCAATGGACCAAACATTGACACGATTGGGCACTTGGAGAAAGAGGCGAACCATAGTTTAGTGGAATGGTTACAACTTGTGGTGTTGTGGGTCATGTATTTTAAGCTTCAACGACAATTATTTTTTATTTGATTGGAGTATTACTCAGGTTTCCTGAGTGAGCCGATTCAAATTTCACTCAAGGTCAGTTGATTGACTCAATTTTCCCTTTACATATGTGTGAACCCACACTTTGCTTGACCCTGTTTGTTTTGAATATTCGAAAGAAAAGGTAGAGGAAAATTGTGTGACTCATGCATGTGAACGGAAAAGTCTGACTTGGGTATGGCGTTGCATTTAATTCCTTTGAATTTGTTTGTTTTGCATGATGTGCAAGTAGGTAGAAGGATGCTTGCAAAGGAGGTCCATTGAATCTACATGGGATGATGAAAAAGATTGTCTTCTCTCTATTAACCACATGCCTGGTTGTCAAAAGAGAGTGTGTTTCGAAAGTGGTTAATCCAATGTGTGTTGAAAAAAAATTGGATTTAAATAAAGAAGATAATATTAAATTGGACTTAGTTTTTTTTCCGATGATGACTTATTTTATCCCGAATTACCTTATCTACTTATAACCGTCAAAATGATTCTCATTCTTTATTTCCTTTGATTTTTTTCGTCCAAGTTACCTTGAACTTTAGAAAAATGCGAGTAATTGGAAGTTACTCGCAGTGAACACATTCTCTTTCTCTAGGGAGCGTCTGAGACGGGGTTCGTTGCTTTACGAGGCGGTCCTATTATCGATCTAAAGTGGATCGTTCTATGGGGGGGTACTCTGCCGATTCGATGGAGACGGCCCGACTTCTCAGATCCGAGTTTTGTGCTCGGACGACGAGGAGGAGTACCCCAAACCACTTTCTAGAGGGAGAGACATGCAACACTTCAAGCAATGCACGTTGTCGAGCGAATCGGCTCCCGCATTTTTCGCAAAGGCGAGAGACCTCCTGACCATGTCATGCAAAAGTAAAACAAAACAATACGAGAGACAACTTGGGAACGACGCAAAATAACCCGTGAATCGCTAAGGCGGAAGTGGTCTCGTCGTCCCTTCGCTGCTCTAGCCGGGTGTGCTAGCTATATATCTCGCAGTCCCCTACGACAAGATAGGTTCCCTTGGGGCATAAACTTTCCTTCCCTAAGGGGCTGTCACCACCTTTTAGGGCGTATCCCTACCGAGCTACTGACCCATGTGCGAAAGTTTTTAGATGCAATTGCAGAGGTAGATCGACCGAGGGTGTATGCTCCGTTGATTGACTCATATTCCTTGCACACCTGTGTGAAACCACAATTTGTTTGACCGTATTGTTTTGAATGTTCAAAAGAAAAGGTAGAGGAAAGTTGTGCAAGTCATACATGTGAATGGAAAGGTCTGACTTGAGTATGAGATTGTACTGATTTTCTCTTAAACTTGTTCTCTTTGCGTGTTGCGCAGATATGTAGAAGAATATTGTAAAGGACAAATTTTATGGAGTCTGCTCGGGAAGATGAAAAAAATTGTATTTTTTTCTACATTTGAACTTTTTGTTTGTCAAAAGGACTTGTTGTTTGAAAAATATCAATTCATTGTGTGTCGTAAAATTAATATGATTGAAATAAAACAGATAAAGTTAAATGGATTTAGTCTTTTCTCATGATTGACCCTTTCTATCCCGAATTACCTTATCTACATGTATCTGTCCAAATGATTCTCATTCTCTATCTCCTTCGATTCGTTTCGTCTAAGTGACCATGAACTTAGGAGAAGTGGACACATCCTCTATTTCAAGGAATCATCTGGGGTGGGGGTTTGTTGCTTTAGGAACCGACCCTTTTATCGACCCAGAGTGGACCGTTTTACAGGGGCATACCGATTCGGTGGAGACGGCTTAACTTCTGAGATCCGAGTTCTGTGCTCCGGCGAGGAGGAGGAGTATACCAGACCATTTCCTAGAGTGAAAGACATGCAACACTTCAAGCAATGCACCTGATTAAGAATCATTCGCAAAGCAGCCTGCTATCCAGAAATATTGAAAATGTACGGAGACGGGTGTGTGCGTGCCTAATCTTAGATCGATGGTAGGTTGCAATGAATGACTTTGGCAACGTGTCTCATCAAGTCAAAACTAAGGTAGACCGACTATCTTGTCGGTTGCATCAAGGTTATTATCGAACTCAACTCCTTAACATAGATAAGACAGATGAACACAAATCATGGATACCATAAAGAAAAAAAAAAAGTGAGTTTTAATATCATGGCGTCATCACCTCTCTCCCACCAGTACCTGATTCTACACCATCAAGGACTAAACTCAACCCTTCTACTCATATGCCACTCAAGTTGAGGACGCCACCTACACTTAGTTTCCTTAAATATGTTTCGAGCACTTATAGGTGCCTCAGTGCAATCGTCGTACGGGGTCGTAAACTTTCCATGTTCAAAAACAGGGTCAGGATTATCTCTGCATAACTCAGAACAAAAGTCCGAGGTGTACGGAGACCTGCGCCGTCTGTAGGTACGCAAAACCCGATAATATCAATAAAGCTAAATAACATAAAATAATAAGTACATAGCTAAAAATTAAAATTAGAATAAAAATAAAATAAAATAAACACAAACAAGATAAAAAAACCACAACATAATTTAACACTAGCCTCCGCACCTAGTTCATTTTTCAGTCCATATGCTGTCACGACGCGTCAACCAGTAACCCCTGCTATCATCTAGGCTCCGAAACAAAACCGACAAGCATCCATGATCTGTTTACCCGACGAAATCCCATGCTTTTACCCTGCGCTGCAAAACTTAACCTACCCGACAGTTTTACTGAAGAATCCGCGTACGAAGATGATATCTCGCTCTGCCTATGCGGTATTACACATAGCATCATGGTTGCGCTCCGTTTTTCTGGAACCAGTTGTGTACAATCCCCTCCATCGTTTCCCAAAACGTTTTCTGCTTGCGGCAGACCATCCATTGGAGCCCAGCGAGAACCACCTTGCCTGGGTAGTTGGACTTACACAGCTTCTCTACTAGCGTGAGGATGTTCAGTACGGTAATTCCAGGGTCATTCGAATTGTCACAGATTTTCAGGATCGTATTTGCAATCGTGGTGAATTTAATATGCGTGGGCCAAAACATGACAGATCCTTGAACGTCTTGAATTTTAGCAGACCGCTACTCCAAATTGTCTCGGCATTCTTGAACTTGTGAGACATAAGAATCGTAGACTCATCAGCAACGATCAGTCTTATTTCCAAAAAATCAATAATTTCATTACCGCTATCTGTCCGCTCGAGCAGTAATTATGTGTAGTTCTTATAACTTTCTTTTGACGGTATGTTTAAGGGCTAGGATTGAGTTGGGTTTCACACTTGGTTGAGATCGTCTTATTCGACAGATGTACCTAGGAGATCAACGCCCTAGGAACAAACGACGTTCGGGTTCACTTCGCGTTAACCAAGCATATCTATACTACAGCGAACGAGCAAACACCCTCGACTTATCTACCGCTGCGATTGGATCTAAACACTTTCGCACGTGGGTCAGTAGCTCGATAGGGATACACCCCTAAGGGTGGTGACAACACCTTTGGGAACAAAAGTTTATGCCCTGCAGGAACCTATCATGTCGTAGGGGACCGCGAGATGTATAGTTGGCGCACCTGGCTAGAGTTGCGAAAGCACGACGTGACGACGTCCGCCTTAGCGGTTCGCATTGTTATTTTGCATCGTTCCCAAGTTGTCTCTCGTATTGTTTTGTTTTACTTCGGCGTGACATGGCCGGGAGGGCTCTCGCCTTTGCGAAAAAGGCGGGAGCCGATGGGCTCGACAACATGATCAAGAATCATTCTCAAAATAGTATGTCTTCCAAGGAGATTAGGAATGTGTGAATACAGGTGTGCGTGTCTAATTTTAATTCGGCGGTAGTTGGAATGAATGACTTTGGCAGCGCGTCTCATCAATGCGCGGTTTGTGCTGGTGTGCGTGGATTGGGAACAAACCCGGGGTGCCGACTCTCGTATTTGACTTTCATCGTTACGATTTCGTCTACGTGATCGTGCATCATTATCTGCGCAGTTATTGTGCAGGATTGTGTTGGTTTAGTACTGTTCTAGCGTTGTTCTAAGGCTGCTTTATGTAATTATCGCGCAACGTGCGTGGTTTGTGCTGGTGTGCGTGGATTCGCGCATCACTCTGCTCATCTTCTTGTGCTATCTTGTGCTCCCTCGTACTATTCGCATTTGCAGGCCTCATGTATCGATTCGTGTTTTTTCATGGATTATTGTGAGTTCGAATTTTGTACTCCGTATTTATGTATTTTTTTTTCATAAGTTTCGCACTCGATGGGTTGCGCTATTAAATGTATCTGATGCCCGTATTCATTTCAATTCGCTTACCGGTAGGATTGTAAAATGCGATGTTGCCACTCTGTTTGACTCCGCTTATGAGTAGCGGCTAGATGAACTAGGTATCTCGAAGACCTGCCCGGTGCTTACGACACTGCGCAAGATAGTTGGGCGGCCTGAAGACAGCGAATCGTGCGTAATGTGAAGTATGCTGTACTAGTGCGGCCAGGGTTTGCGAGGTTATTACTAAGCACGGTGTGGATGCGAGCAGAGTGAATGCTTAGAGCATCAAGTTGGGTTGTGGATACAAGAAGCAAGGATAGGCAGGTGGCCTGAAGCATTGGCATTGGGAGTCTGCTACTGGTACTTTCGTTGCTTAGACGTATGTACGGGAGGAAAAGCGAAAGAGCGGCGAGAAGGGGACGTTGGTTCAATTGTGGACGCTACTGGACGAATATGAACGGTCAGACGAACGGACAGAGCAATCCGCCGCCACCAGGTATATATGGCGTAAGTATGCAGCATCCGAGTGGGTTGAATCAAATGGCACCCTCGAGTGCTGGTTCCGGTGCTAGTAACGCCGCCTATCAAGCGCACCAGCCGAGTGGGCATTGGAATGCGCAGACATGGCCGGGACCATGGCAAGTAACTGGTGCATGGGCGATGCCCCCTGCTCAGCCGGTGCCGATGGTGCCGATGGTACAGACTGCGCAACAGATGATGGTGCAACCTCCGGTTATGACTCCACAAGTTATAACGCCACAGGTTATTGCTCTGCAAGCTTTGCCGCCGGCTTTGCCACCGGCTCTGCCTCAGGCAAATGGCACTGCGCACCAACAATCGAGCAACCAGTTCCGCTCGATCCAGAATTCTCAGTCCGGGGAGAATAGGTCGCAACATGCGAGTAAAGTTGTGAATGTCTTCCCGGGACCGGGGAATCGCGCATATTTTACCAAGAAGTGTATGGATCTGCTGGAGGAGATTAAGACTACCAAGGTGTTAGATGAAGCAAAAAAAAGGATGGCGGGTAATAGGCGTGGAGGGGGGATCCAAATCTCTGGCACCTCCGGTAAAAGTCACATTGGGCAGATTCGCAACAGTGATAAGAGTGATGAGATGAAGGCTTGGGTCTCATCCACTCTGGGTGATTCGCTGAAACTCATTACTAAGAAACTGGAGGAAGTAGATGCTAAAGCTAGTGTGGCCGTGGCGGAGAAGGAAGAGCTCGTGAAGCTCAGAGCGGAAAAAGCAGCCCTGGAAATGGCGATGTGTAACAAAGTAAAGGAAACCAGTAGTGAGAAGAGGAAGAGAGTTACGGCTGCCCGTGCAGCCCCTGCGGTGCACGCACGGATCACCCCGAAGAACAGTGAAGCAAATGCGCGATCATGGAGCAGTTCAAAGTCGAGAACACGTAGAGTGGAGATCTTATCTGACGAAGACGGAGATGATGATGGGGTACAACAGAACTTGGCTCCGAAGCAGGAGAAGAGCAGCGACTTGTCGGAAGTTAAGAGATTGCTTTCTGAATTGGTGCAGGGCCTGGCGGAACAGAAAGGGAAGAAGCATGCGGTTTTCCCTGAGTCGGTACCTAAGCCAGGATCACAATCCGATGATGCAGAAGATGTGGACCTCACGCAGAAACCAAACCAGGCGGAAGAGGCTGACGCTGATGAAGATGGGCTTGCTGCATACATGAAAATGCGGCAAGACTTCTATATGTCATTACATTTTTCTCGAGTACAAGAGCTGTGTAAGCAGAGGGGAGTGCAATACGTTCGCAAAGACGCCGGATCCTGGGAGCTGGCACGATTGGACCTGCAGGAGTACGTGGATCAACTGAAGAACGAAGCCCCGAAGGTTGCTGCTGAGCCATCTCGGAACCATGACAACGAGGATCTGAACGATGTTGCCGGGAACGGTGCTGTTACCGGCAAGTAGCATATTCGAAGTCTCCGTTCCTTGAAACGGGCAGTTAATAGGATTTCTAAAATGAAGGAAATGGTGGATAGGGTGGTAATTCCCTTGCTTGACCAAGTCCACGCTCTGATTATTCTTCTTGCATGCTTACAGGGGTACATTGCCTGGGGGAAGGTATACGTGCGATTCTGGCTGCGCATGACTAAGGAGGAATGGGATCTCCTGTTGAAAGAGCATAGTTGTGTGTATGTTGTTATGTCTCTGAGTTATAAACTTGTCTATGTCGAGAAGACGATCAGGACCCTCAGAGAACGGTGGTATGAGCACTGTCGTGCTGTAGCTAGTGGAAGCAGGCAGCGTGTGCACTCCTGGCTTAGGAAGACTGGTTTCCATTCCTATGTGCCTATCTCCATTTGGTTTGGTGAGCAAGCTGCGATTGAGGGTTTGGAAACCAAGATTATTAAGAGTCATAAGTCTGGTCTCAATTCAAAAGGGCGAGGCCGAAGAAGCAAGCCCCGTAGGTGTCACGGTAGAAAAAGTGGAGTTGTCAGCAGGTTGGTGCAATATGATGTTAACGAACCATTGTTGTTCTGTTGTGAGGCGGTTAGCGCTAGACGGGAACCTGATCTTCTTAGAATCCTGAAACTGTTGAGGAAAAGTAAGAGGAAGGGTGTTGTGCTGATTTCGAATAATGCTATTAGTCAGTGGGTGAAAGCATGGAGATTGGTAAAACTGTTGTTTGGTGCTTCAAAGATTGAGGTTAATGGGAATAAGTTACTCCTCAGCGATGCTAAGGCCTATATTGAGAGAGGTGGCAGTTGGTTGGTCACTGCGCTTTGCATGACCAAAACCAAGACTGAGCAGGATAAAGCGAAATTAATTTTCTTGCTCCGGGTCCCATGGAAGTGTAAGGACTTGTACAGACTCTCACTTGAGGAACTTATCAGACTCAACAGTAGTGTTAAAAGTGTGGGGCAAAAGAAGGGGAGGCAAATCCTGCAAGGGATTCTGACAGGCGTTGGTAAGAATAAATTTGGGATAAATTTGAGGGGTAACATTACTGTAAAAATCCCATTTTGCACAACAGAGGATAAAAGGAAAGTTGAGGCAGTAACCAAGGACTGGGTAAAAAATAATGTATCACCAACATCGCTTGGTAACTTGTATGCAGGAAGGACGAAGACTGTGTGGATAAAAGTCCGTTCAGTTGGGGACCTTTTGCATAACCAAAAATCCTTTGCGCAAACACACGTTTTTGAATGTGTCTGCGATGGATTTAACTTGCCCAAGACAAATGGGCATGTAGCGGTTAAGCTTAGCGCGGTTGAGGATATTCACCCGTTCCTATTTAATGCTAAAAACGTTCATTTTCCTGGGACTGTGGCCAACAAGGAAATTGCTCGGCGGGCCTGTAATAATGCCTTGGATGGATTACGGGCAGCTGGTGTAGTTGCGGGAGAAATGCGTATTGATTGGCGAGCCGTGGTCCGCCGAGGTGAGTCTCAACATCCTTAGTGAATATGTCCACGGGGTTGGACAATCACTGGACGGACTGGTTCGGTCCCCATTGGACCGAAATACAAGTGAAACCTGGATTCAATGTCTGGTTTTGTATAAGGAAGGGTTGCGTAAGATGTACTTGGAAAACGAAAACTATGAAAAGGTGGCCTGTACACTGGAAGAGGTTGTTGAGAAATGCAAGAGGAAATACCAAAAAGTTGGGTTGGATAAAGTGGCAGCGTGGGATCGGAAAGGGGAGTTGCAGTTTGCATATGTGCTCTCAAAAGAGAAGGATAAAATGAAGAAACGACCAATTGTCCCATCCTTCTCAAACCCATTTCGTGCAGCTTCTGGGGTTCTTTCGACTGCGCTAAATGGACTAATTAGGCTTGTCAAAGTCCCACATTTCAACCTGCAGGCAATTGGGGAACTGAAGAACGAGATTGGTAAAATAAATGAGCATGCAATTGAGAGTGGTTTGGATTTTGAAGCCCGCACATACGATATCAAGGAGATGTTCACACAACTCCCACATAGTGAAATTCTCAGCGCCGTATAATGGATTGTTGAGGTGTGTGAAAAGGAAGGTATGAGATGGATACGGGTGAATACTCACAAAAGGCTGGCAAAGTTCGGGAGGTCGCATGGGGAGGGAGGTTGGAAATCAGTAAGACTGAGTATACTGATGGTGCTGACGAGTTTTCAGTTGGGCAACACTTATTTTCGAGTGAGTGGCTCAGTACTAAGGCAAAAACAGGGTATCCCGATGAAAGGCAAAACTAGCTCTCCCATGGCCTGTGTGATGTGTATGTTCGCAGAATATAAACTTTTAATTTCACTCGGAGTGGATGCGAATTTATCGCTGGAAAACCTGCTCGTAGTCTCGTTCTTCAAGAAGAACGACCCTATGTCCGAATGCAAGGTCAGGGAACGTTTCGACCAAGTTACGCAATGCTACCCAGACAAATTATTACTCGAAAGAACGGACACTGGGATGGGGATCCTGGATTTTCTAGAAACCAGACTACTGGTCGGAATGGAGCCAAAGACCATAACCATGTCACACAAGTTTAAGAACGCCGACTCAATTTGGGATACTGAAGATCCCCGGTTCAGGACTTACAAAGATTTCATATGGTTGGCCCACATAAGGCCAAATATGCCACAGTGGCTAACACCATCCTTCGAATTTCCAGAAACTCGAAGAGCAAAAGGGTAACGATTTGAAACGTACTTACCTTGGTTGAAGAGCTGCGAAAATTGGGGTACCCTGGGGAGGTAGTAATTGCTGGATTGGAGTGGATGGGGAGGCGCGAGCCGGGAAGTTTCTGACCAAGGATTGTGGAAATCGCACGCGCATGGCTTGGGGCTTCGTAACCTGGATCCCGTGTTGCTAACAGACAACTACTGCAACAAGATCAGATCTACTGTGTTAACTCCGATTCCGAGGTATCGAAAGGCAGTTTTACTGTCGAAAGTGACAAAGGGTGGATCGTGAAACGTGGTTAGCAGCTCTCCACTTGACATTCTAGTATGTTCTCGATAGACAGGAGCGGAGGACTTCAAGAGCGGAGGCTGAACACAGACTGAAGGCGCGAACTGATGAGTCTGACACGGGTTCTTCAGGTACCGTCCGAATCAAGACGAGCGTAAGGGCCATGAGGGTCCTTCTCCTGATCGCAGGAGGCTTATCTGGTCGCAATCTACGCCTAAGGCGTGTTTTCGACCATAATAGTTTTCGGGCCGACTTATCAAGGCAGGTCACCGGGCATGAACCTGGGAGACATTAGGGGAATAATTTAGAAAATGGATTGGGCTGAAGTCAGGGTATTTCGGAATAGGGAACGGAGGAAGGAGTGGAGGAAGTAGTATATATGGTAGTAGGGAGAGTGTTTTTTCCTCAACTTGAGTGACGTATGAGTAGAAGGGTTGAGATGCTCTGATGGTGTCAAATCAGGATGAGTAGAGAAGGAGTTGGTGACGTCACGATACTAAAACTCACATCATCTTCTTCTTACGAGTTATTATGTTTTCATGATTTCGAGCGCGTCTCATCAAGTCAAAATCGAGGCAGTCCGACTACCTTGTTGGTTGCATCAAGGTTATTATTGAAACCAACTTCTCGTTGGCGAATGTACGATTTTTGTCCAATTCGACCTGAGGTGGTCGGGATTGTATATCGATCTTGTGTTATTGGATGTATCAAATGATGATTTGAATTCTTTCAATTATAAGTTAAGATTGAATATGCATTTTATTGACTACAGTCCATTTCTTTTGATGTAATTATATGTGATTGATATAATTTTCATTTGACTTTATGTCTGAGGGACTCTGATTAATTTGTGGTTTCACTCTTGGTTGAGTCCGTCCTAGTCGATCGATGTCCGCTTTGTGTTTAGGAGAACAACGCCCCAAGGGACGGACGATATTTGGGTCCACTTGGCGTTAACCAAGCGTTTCCTATACTATAGTGAGTGAGCAAACGCCCTTGACTGACCTACCTCTACGATTGCATCTAAAAACTTTCGCACGTGTGTCAACAACTCGGTAGGGATACGCCCCTAAGGGTGGTGACAACCCCTTAGGGAAGGTAAGTTGTGCCCCGCGGGAACCTATCCTGTCGTAGGGGACCGAAAGATGTACAGTTGGCGCACCCGGCTAGAGCGGCGAAAGGACGACACGATCACGACCGTCTCGGTGGTTCAGGGGGTTATATGTCGTTCATGAGTCATCTCATGATTTTGTTTTTGTTTTAACTCATATGTGGCATGACCGGGAGGGCTCCAGCTCTTTGCAAAAAGGCGGAAGCCGATGCGCACGACAACAACTATACTGAATATCATAGTCTTTTCTTAAGTAGCTGATGTTCATAGTGGCACAAAGGTACACTTATATATTTAAGGCGCATCGTGCCATCAAGAACTTCAAAAGTATTGATGTGCCTTTAATACTTGTATCACCATTATATCATTCTTTGAGTTACGGATGTAGCGTGACAAGTACCCCGACTCCATTAGCATATCAAAACATTTTTCTTTATATGATTTCTTGTTATAGCATATAGGAGATCAGACCACATAACTCAATCTGCCATAAGAAGAAGAGCGCCAAGGCGATACATAATCGATGATATAAGGGTTTGCAACTTGAGAAACAAGGGGCGGATCAGGAATGCGAGGTGGTGGTGGAAGAGCAGGGCAAGAAGGTGGAGGAAGTACTACCAATTATCGTCGATGATGCATCATGGAGGAAGGAGGGGAATATGACATGGGGTAAGCGCGAGAAGGTGGCTTAAAACAAGGGAGCGGGACTTCATAGTGCTGCTTATATTTATACCGGTAGTACGTCATCCTTCCTCAGGATGGCGTACACTCTCACCAATCTTTCTGGTGATGGCGCACCCTGTCTCCTTTCCACTTTTCCTTCTCTTTTTCTTCCTCTTTCTTAGGCTCCTCTCTTTCCTTTGTTAAATCAACCGGTCTCTCAAAAGTTTTTCCTAGTTGTCTCTCTCTCTCTCCCTCTTCTGGTTTCTGATCCGCGCCCCTTAGGCGGCATAGCTGATGATTCTAGATGTAAGCACTTCAATAAACGAGTGCCTATGACGGTTGAGATGTGCACGTCAATCACGATGTGAATATCATCGGAGATTAGATCGGCGCATGAATGGTAATGTGACTTTATTACCGCTCACCCTTCCTTTGTATTTCTTCACAAATATAGTCGCGTATGATTGTTGGTTGAGCATTCACATTAGGCTATTAGGAATGGATGCAGTTGTGCCTCATTCAAAGTCCTCATGTTGACCAGGTCCGAGTCTTTGTTGGTTTTTCAGGTATCCTCTCATTAAGATGACGTTGCGCAACTATGGTTGCTAATGCAGGCTGACCAACCCTTCTTAATATACCGACATATCTCACCCTCTTATGAAATTTACGAAGATATAAGTAAGACCTCGTCTGAAATAGACAAACCACTCAAACCTTATCCATTCACCTCTCATACCCACTTTTGGTAAACGAGAAATTACATGGTCAAAAATATGTCTATGCATATATCATACAAAACCCCAGATAAAATTCATTTCCTTTCTCTTACCAAATTCTTATAAGTCGTAAAAAGAACTACGGTCGTTATCTTATTGTTCTCGTTTTTGCTAGGACTTCAATTAACCAAACCAAGGTCCGTTCTCATAGGATCCTGACAAACAACTAAAAGGTCCCCAACAACGGTGGCACCTGTCGCAACGCGCGGCCCGGACGAGGTCACAAGCGTCGGACCTTCACGATCGTGTCACACAAAAAGTTTAGTCACTCTTTTAACCCACCGTGTTCCGCTCCGGCCGTGCGCGCCAGTTATACCCATTGTGGTGCCTAACGACAGGCCTCGACTCCATGTGAGGACAACTTGCTTCTACTCAAGGGACTGTCACTACCCTTAAGTAGGGGTATCCCTGCTAAGCTACCAACCCATATGAGGCGACTTTTAATCCGTTGTGCTAGAGGTGGATCGATCGAGGGCTTTTCTCTTCGTTGCAGCACAAAGACTCTTGTGAAATAGGACAAATTCGTTCATTATGACTCTTTATCCCATAACTGTTAGGTACCTTCGATAACACACAAAACCCATATAAGCGGCCTACCATTCTAAAGTCTGCATAATGACTCAATATATGCACCTTTTTGGACTGCGGTACTGACTATGGGTCTGATAGTGCTCACAAATATACGAATGTTTACAACCCTTATAACCACATAGAGCTTTGGTGGTACTTAAAGGAAAGCTCAACAAACTTCTCGTTAGCTGACGTAGATTAAGCGACTAAGCTCCGTTACTTTTCTGTGGTAATGACGGTATTAAAGTAAGGGATGTCTTTTAATGTGATAGGGGGTTTCTAGCATCTCATAGCGGACGACGGTCTCACTATCACGGACCTGATTGTCCAACCAATGAAATTCAAAGAGGATCTCGATTCCTTGGACTGTTTGCTAGTAATCTCCCAAAGACCGAACAAAGACCTGACATGCTAACAATCTACCACTCTTTTTTTTGACTCAGACATAGATATGAGTATAATGGGGGTAATGTAAGTGAACAAGTCACATTCTCACAGTCATGGTGTGTCCAATTAGATGCATGTATCACTTGCAATGCACAGACAGATACCCAGAAGGAGACAAAACTTCTTTGACAAAAAACTGCACAAAATGCAAAACACAACACACATACTATGCGCTAAATGCAATCAACATATGTTTTCCATACTTGTCTCTCACTCCTCTTAACCATCTCTCAGCATTCCTTTCAATTTTTGTGGCGTATCTATGCCCAGTCCCCTCACTGGACACAAAGGACCCTCGAGAGTGATTATGACTTCTTAGTCATAATGACAAAAAAAAAAACTTTGCCTGCTTGTAGGGGTTCATCTTTAGGAGTGGGTATTAAGCCGAATGATCGTTGAATCAACTAAACCGATATGTTTATACGGGTGAAAGATATTCAATGCAGCAGATGCATAAACTTTTAATAAGTTTTTTTTACCTCATTATGCCCTGATATTCGCGACATGCACACACACATGCTACAAATTTCAACATCCTTTTTTTTTTTTCCTCTGACATTTCTTCCCCGAAGCTTACTTCTTCACGTTTTTTCGGTCTTACCCATCGAATGTTTAACCAAATGTTTAATTCTAACTTTTCCTAGCGATCTCTCTCTACTTGTCCGTAAGGGAAGCTCGCCGCTTGCTTTGTGCAAGTTAGTTTATGAGGTACCTATCTGGAAAATCCATTTTGTGCGCTCAAGTTTCATTCTTATCAGATTCTTCTTTGTTTCGACGCACACTCTTTCTCTTAAATTATTTTTTCATAACTGTAATGATTTGACTCCCCCTTATCAGTTCTCATTACTTTTCTTTCTTTTTCTTTAAATCATTTGGGAAAAATCAAGTTATTAGTTTCTAAACAAAAGTCACATTACTTTCGAGGGAATGATGTATCGTTCCAGTGTCTTCAACATTTTGTTATTTAAGCCCGTCATACCTCAGGCATTCAAATCGGTAGTAACATTACACATATACCAATTGGGAGGACACTCCTTGACCCTCTACCCAACCTCTTCTTAATACTAATCATAACATTATGTTAATCACACACACGAAACAACCATACGAGCACTCCTTGACCCTCTATCCAGTCACTAGTCAATACCAAATAGATCATTAAGTTAATCACACAAGAAGCAACTGGACGGACACTCCTTGACCCTCTATCCAATCACTTATCAATACTAAACAAATCATAAACTTAATCACACAAGAAGCGAGTGAACGGACACTCATTGACCCTTTATCCAGTCACTTATCAATACCAAACAAATCATAAAGTTAATCACACAAGAAGCCACTTGACGAACATTCCTTGACCCTATATCCAGTCACTTATCAATACCAAACAAATCATCAAGTTAATCACACGAGAAACGATTGGCCGAACACTCCTTAACCCTCTGTCCAGTCACTTATCAATACCAAACAGATCATCCAGATAATCACATAAGAAACGATTGGACGAACACTCCTTGACCCTCTATCTAGTTACTTATCAATATCAAGCAGATCATCAAGTTAATCACACAAGAAGCGACTGGCAGACATTCCTTGACCCTCTATCCAATCATTGATTAGTACCAAACAGATCATTGAGTTAATCACACAAGAAGCGACTGGACGGACACTCCGTGATCCTTATCCAGTTAATCATTACCAAGCAATGCAATACAAAGATCCACTTTATTCAACACAACCCAAGATAACCTTCATCTCACCCAGCGAAAAACTCATTATTCCTTAATCTCAAGTTTTTTTGGAATATTTTTCCTTCGTTTCTTTTTCATACACATTCATTTTAAATCCGTATTATCTATTATTATTCCCTTGAAATTCTTTAATTCCGAAGGATTCATACACAAAATACACTCACAATATCATGCGCATGAAGAGAGATAGTGAGATGGAATTGCAGAAGTTTGTGGCGTAGAAGGAAACGAAACATGTACCTGTAAGTTCTCTGCCTCCAAAGTTCTGACTGAACTCCGACAAAGCTCCCGTATTCGCTTTATGCTTGTATATGTATTTCACTGAGATAAATAATATTTTTTTACGCAAAGCAATTAAACATCAATTTTGATTATCAAGTAAACTAGTAGGCACAACTTTTATACAAACATCATTGAGTTGTAACATACCTTTATCACATCGAACCTATTGTCTTTTATTAACCTTGTTGGTACCACAAATAGAAGGGGCCCGCTTTGACCAACTATAGAAAGGTGTGAGTATTTTTACTAGAGTGTTCATAATCGTTCGTTAAACTACCAGTCCCCCTAACGTCAGATACCTCGAGGGTATCGGTAGCGTCGTTTCACGACGGGTACCGGTAGTACAGAGTGGAAAACCGAACGGGCCTCAAAAATAAAATTTGCGGCAAAAATAAAAAAAATTCTTGTGGCGAATATTTTATAGTCAAAATATTTGTTTTTCTTGATATTTTTCCTTGAAAGACCACGACCTAATCAACGAACCCTCAAATTTTTAGACATTTTGATGAATTCTTCTAAGCAAAAAAAATCGGTAGGATTGAAGTTGCTGGTAATGAACGGTCTCTGCCCCTCCGTACAACCAGACCTTAACTCACAGGGACTGGGGTTTTCGGCGGCGTGGGGAATGGTGGTTTAATATTGAATATGCTATAGAAAGTAGGTGAACATCTGACTCATACGTATGCTTAATAGGTTATCTTTATAAATTCAGATTGAAATCAAAGACGAAAATATTTTATTATTGTTGTGCATGACCTTTGTAGCGTGA
This sequence comes from Chara braunii, assembly GCA_003427395.1. NCBI lineage: Eukaryota > Viridiplantae > Streptophyta > Charophyceae > Charales > Characeae > Chara > Chara braunii. The sequence goes on from BFEA01000090.1 coordinate 1,978,119, forward strand.
TTTACCTTTTGTTATCTAGTATTATGATAGTGTTTTAATCATCAGCCTCAACTGGGCAGGTAATCAATTTTCCTTCCCCGTGATTATAACTTTGAATTCACCACCTTTGTTCTTGCAATGGCTTAGTCAGTATAAAGTTACAACCTTCAGTTACTGTCTGACTACTCAATATCCTACGGAAAACCCCTCACCATCAAGCACAAACCTATTGGCTTCACACGCATTTGTATCAAAATCATCTTTTCAGATTCATATTATCACCCAATCACTAATTTTCTTGACTCTATTTCATCAAAACATTTTGTGACGTGCTTATACAGTTCACCCAGTCTCGTTTATGTTATCGTTCGAGTCCAAATATCGCAACGTGGCGGCCTAAACAACTTTTCTTCTCCGCTAATCACATCAATAACCTCCACAACACTTGGCAAAGAGTTATCTAGTCCATCATCAACCTTTATTAGCATAACCGACCACAACTTTGATTACAATTATCCAATACAACAACCAACTTTAAGTTGAAAGTTGTTGAAATAACTTCAGTAGTGGTCATGAAAGGGTAACCCTCTACCTCTGTTTTCTACACTGATCAAGTTAATTTGTGACAGTTTGTGATCGTAAAGAAAATAATGCGCAAGGAACGTGAGCAAGAGCGCTGAACATGATTTCAAATCACGCAGTAACCCAGATAATCATGTACCAAGCAAAAAACCTAATGTACCGAGTTATTCAACCAAATAATAGCAAAACAATTAACTCAAATATGAATGTCGATATTTTATGTCCGCACCAATATAGTATCCAATGTCCCGCTTCTCTACTTTTGACGCTTAGCGCCCAACCTTTTAACTCAACACCTACACTTGCCTACACTACATTTATGCAAAGAAATTATGTCATTGTCGCATACCACACACAACGAGCACTCATACGCAATGAGGGGTCACTCGAATCCATGCAGGCGATCAGAGATGCAAGGTCCAGGTAAGTGCAACTTTAAAATTTCAATCAAATTTTATATTAAGCAGGTACATAGTCACTAATGCTCAACAGTTGTAGAGTTCACAAACCCAAATCTCATCCAAGGCAGGTGACTCTCTTCTCCCCTCGTCCCCCTTCTCTCTCGTTACCTTCTTCATGTCCCCGCTTATTCTCTCTCTTCATGAGGATTTTGACTCTAAATGCATGTGCCTCCACTCAGCTCTATCTCCTACTACTACCCTGGCTACAGCTAGATCGCACATCTTCTGCCTTCTTCGATCGTGAAGTGCCTGTGTTGCTTTTCTTGAGGAAGCAGTGACTATGCTCCTGCACCTTGCAAAAATGCTCGAGCGAATAGTTGCCAACTATAGGATTCGGTTTGACTTGGCTTGCTACAGATCGGTACCGGTCGGCCTGATCAACCAGCCGCAATCATTTTGTCGGTCTAGTTGCTTCTAGACTTCCGCCTGACATTCTGCAAATTTTGGATTTGAGACTGTTGGAGGGGATTTCCCATGTTGGTCTCCGGGCGAATTCTTACCGTCCTACGATGCCTAGGCACCGACCCTAGCCAAATTTACGCCTCCCGATCTCTGAGCCCCCGTCCTATTTTGTGACTCGAGTATTTTCCTGTTTACTATAAATATCGTGGGGTTATTCTCGCTATTAGAACATTTACTCCCGCTTTGTCAAAACGTGGCGGGCCTATCCCTGAAACGGTTTTTCGTCTTTACGATAGCAAATACACTACTTGGGCTTGATCCCTATGCCCCTATCGTATCTATTTACAGTACCAGTTGATCCGTACATGTTTGAACCTGCGACTTGTGTTATGAAAGTGGATTGTTTGTAAGTTGTTGATAGCGAGGTGTTGTTGATAGCGAGTACCCGGGTGTCGTATCTTATGGAAGTTCTGGGTGCAGATACCATTTGCTACCTGATGAAGGTAGCGAGAATAAATAGATGATGTATATCTTTCCCGAATGTTTAACCTTTCTTTTAACTGGCTTCCCCGTTTTACAGTCATGATAATAATCATAACCGAGTGTTTTCTGCCCTCAACTGTGCTTAGATATGGAAAGCAGTGAAGCATTTATTTAACCAAGTTTGCACATAGGCCACGAATGAGGCCTAGAATAGTGGTTAATACAACATGGCACAATCTTAGCTTCTTTTTGTCGAAAAATTGCACTTTGCTGGCTTAATCTTTTTTACATTTAATTGCAACTTACATTGTGCACGTCATTACGATCGTAAGTATTCAGTCAATGTTTTACTTCCTTAGAGGTCTTTTTCACTCATGCTCATACTCAGATTTGTCAAAACAGACCATGTTGCATTCTTACGTTGATCATCCTCTGTTTATTGTAGCCTCCTAGTCGAAGATTTTAGCAAACGAGAGAAGGAAAAAGTACGTGAAAAGGGGAAAAAAAATAGAATGAGGGCTAAAAGTCATATTACTGTTCACATGCACCTATACAACATAATAACCCACGTTCGTACTTCAAAACAAACAAATAAATAAATAAATAAATAAATAAATAAATAAATAAATAAATAATGATAATTATTAAGCAATGGGGCCTACCTCAATGGCTCGAACGAAGTGTTTGTTGTCAATCGAAAAAGGTGAGTAATCTCCTTTCCCGCTGCCTTACCCTCACTCTGACTTTCTTCTTCCTTTTTACATTTAATTGCAACTTACGTTGTGCACGTCATTACGATCGTAAGTATTCAGTCAATGTTTTGCCTCCTCAGAAGTCCTTTTCACTCATGCTCATACTCAGATTTATAAGAACAGACCATGTTGCATTCTTACGTTGATTATCCTCTGTTTATTGTAGCATCCTGGTCGAAGATTTTAGCAAATAAGAAAAGAAAAAAATACTTGAAAAGGAGAAAAAAAAAAAAAATGAGGGTTAAAAGTCATATTACTGTTCACATGCACCTATACAACATAATAACCCACGCTCAATGGCTCGAACGAAGTGTTTGTTGTCAATCGAAAAAAGTGAGTAATCTCCTCCCCCGCTGCCTTACCCTCGCTCTGGCCTTCTTCTTCCTTTTCTCAACCCTCTTTCCTCCCTTCACTTCGTGATTTCCCCCTTCCCTTGCGTGATCTTTCTTCCCTCACTCCTCCTTACTCTTCCTTTCCTCACTTTTTTTGCCCTTTTCTTCTTTTGCCAGTCGGTATTTTCGTATTTCTCACTTTTCCTTCGCCTTCTTTCCCTCTGCTCGAACTGCACTAGCCTTCTTTCGTCCCCGTAATCCTGTTACTATTGAGTTCAACTTTGATGTCGACGTATAACCCGCACTATCCTGGCCGGATGCTTTCGAAACAAGAGGTGCATTGTTTCCAGGGGGGTGATCGATCGTTGTTGTCACTCCGAACCAATCATACCTTCACCTTTTTTTTTTTTTTTCTCTTCTCAGACTCTTCCTTCTCTCTCGTTTGCTCCTCCCCTAGTCTCGTCCAATTTTTATGCGACCATTCACGTTCCCTTGTTTATTTTACTGTGTATTATGTCACCAAGCCTTTGTCCTGGATGAGACCTCTTTCGGCAGTCGGAGCTTTGCTTTTTCGTTACTCCTTTCTCCATTTCCCCTCTCTTCTTTTCTTCTCTCCTTCCCTTCTTCGTGTCATTCTCTCCTCGAGGTCCTATTTGTTTTCCCTACCCTGATCCCAACGTGCCTTTCACGTGACTTCAACTAGGTGCTTTCGGAACGAGGCTACGAAGGAAAACGACCCACATTTCCCTCTATGACTAGCACCCCAACTATCCCTCGAGTAAGACCCTTCTTCTCATGCTCCACTCCATCCCTCTTTGCTGCTAATGTTCAACCTTTCGCTGCCTTATTCGTAATTGTCATTTCGTATCATGTTTTGTCCCACGTGACTCTTTGCCCACTCTCCTCTTTTTCGTTCAAGGCTCGCTTACCAATCCCATGACAGATCCCCACTTGTACTCACGATGTTGTCTTCCCCTGCTTGCTGCCCCTTCTACTACCGTCGGTCTTGCAAGCTTGCTCTTGCCATTGCTATGGCTAGTAATCCTACTATACGCCTTGCCTTTGCCTGCTTTCCCGTGCCTCTAGCACATCGGTATTCTCTCTTCAGTGTTCATGCTATTGTGTTTATCATGTGTGCTTTCTCCGTGTTAGCATGCCCTTGGTTGTGCACATTTCACTGCTCACATTCGTGATTTGTTTCTCCCTTACTGCCTCACCTTCCCTTCGTAAGCACCCTTCCTACTATGCTGCCCGTGACTCTCCTCATTTGACGCCTCGCTCTTTCCCTAAAACGTGTCCAAGTCCTTTTATTTCTTCTTCGCATTTCCTGCAATTTGTTTTCTACGGGCATACCAGTAGTAGTAGTTAGGATGAATTTGCCTCCCAGCTTGGGACATGTTCTTTACGATTTCTTTTCAAATCTTCAGCCAGTGCGAATGGAAAAAAAAAAATTGTATGCTTTGAAAGAAAAATGGATAACTGAAAAGAGGGAAAAAAAAAAAATCCTCCGCTTTCTCCGTTGTGCCAATTGTCGGTGAAGAAGGTAACTCGTTGCAAGCCCAACTACTCCTAACCAGATGGTAACGGGATCGAATCTCACTTCTCGTGAGTGGGATGAAACCGAATGTAGACTTTTCGTAAAAGGAGCTAGCCAAATAGCAGGGCAGGGGTGTGATCCCTAAGTTTTTGTCTTATTAATCGAGTCTATTAGCTACTGGGCTAGCTCCTGCTTTAGTTTTGAAGCAGGGCAACTAGCTTATGTACAACTTTATTGGGCCTTCGGGCCAAGTTATTACTTTGCCTTGTTTTACCCCGGTCAGGTGACCTAGGTCTTTATTAATTTCACTCTTATTGGTGTATGTAGTTAAAAAACCGTCTGATGTGTGTGCTCATGTTTCATTTATTATAATCATCTCAGGCCCAAGGTCATATGTTATCATATGGAGTTTCAAGGATGTCGTCGAGCTTTAGGCTCATCGGCATCCTATTTCCTGAACATATTTTTTTATCCCGTCAACGGTTCATTCCGCTTGGCTTTTTTTTCGGACTACTTTTTGTCCCATTTCCGACTTTTGCGATCCGAGGGGTTTTAGCGTTGTCACGCCGACGAGTTGTCGTTCATCCCACGTCTGACCATTTTCCGTTAACCAACCATTTCGATTTTTGTGGTCGAAGGGTTTTCTGCATATCTCACCAAGGTGCGTGCTTATCATCTCGGATTCGACCGTTCTTCCCTTTTTGGTTCTGTCACGCAGCCTCCTCTGTTCAGGCGGTCGAAGGGGGTATCCTAATTATTTTAGCATGCGGCATGTTAGTGTACGTCGTCGTATGACCGAATAAGTCGCGCCGTCACAGACTTGTTTATTTTGTTTACGAGCTTTCGGTCTTCTTTGGTCTGGATATCCGTTATTAAAAGTGACCTTGACGACCACGTATATCGTTTCCTTCTCACCGGCTCCGTCATGGCGACCGACGCCGTGGTTGTGTCAACTGTAAAAATGAGGGCAAATACCCTTGTAAGGGTCTTAGCCCCGATAGTGGTTAACGTCCGAATCGAACCCGTGTGTGAATCGTCACTCGAGGCGCCGATCTCCCGAATGTGATCCCACACCAATCGACTAGGACAGTTAGTCTAACCACACGATACACTTCATAAAAATAAATCCAAGCTTCACATATAAATCTCGCCTAGTCCCTTATTTGCTTTAGGCCCATAACCTTCCTACGGCAAAATAAACAACAACAACATGCGCGAGTCTCTGAATAAATAACTCAGCGATGTCGAATTTGTCATATCTGGTAGTGTACTATGTGGTACCTTAAACCACGTTGTCCTGAATGATTTTGAGGGTCACTTTCAACACTCAAGTGTTGGCTGACAGGTGTGTCGAGGGATTAATGCCATTGCGCTAGACAATCACGCAGACGATTGAAGGCATACCCTCTGCAGCACACTATTAAAAGGAGCGGTAGGTGGACTTCGACTCTTTATAGCGGCCACACGCCCTTTGACTCTGGGGGCAAGACTCCCTCTTCGGAGGCCTTGAACAGGTAAAGAGGTTTGACTTTGACAGCCACCAAGGACCTCAACGTCCAACTATAAAACTTAATAAGCAGAAGAAAAAAAAAAAATCAGTAAATAAAAACAAGCAAATATATCAATATCCACGCATCATCCACAACTCGAGATACACTAGGAGTAAGGGATAGTCCATCACGTATGTAGATCGTGCGACATGTGGTTGTCATTCTCACTGCCTCCCTAGTGTGGCTTGTACATGAAGATTCAAACAGTAATTTGCATAAAACATAAACCACATAGAAAGGCACATTGCCATGTACAAATGTGGTAAACTTTATCATTCCTTGCAACTCACACCATGCCTTACACACTCAAGCTTCAACCATTGTCAAACTTTCCATAATAAACAATAAGTTATTTTAAAATGACTATTAAAAGAAGTCTGGGTGACACCTCTAAAGAAACATATAAAAATCATCAGGCTAAAACTTTGAGTTCAAGTACATGGGTAAGTAAAGTTCTGTCATAAACCGACCTTTTATCAAAAGATAGCATAAGTTGATCATGTAGGATTAGTCTGAGGCTATTTAAACCACCAATCAAACCCAATGAAAATGACTTGCAACATAACACAGGTCAACGCCCAAGCTATGCTTGAGTGGGTGTGAAACAACCATATCATCCTACCGTAATTTTGACAATTATCCGAAAATATAAAGAATTTCGGCAACATCTCCCATATGAAAACTACATTCGCGGAGTTCGTATATCACTAAATATTAAAAACTCATAAAATTTATAACCCCAAATGATCAAAATTTTATTTAACTTATAAGATTAACAAAAATTTGGGCAACACTTTCCATAGGAAAGTACGATCTAAATGTTTATAGTAATCCAAATATGAAGTCGGATAAAATTCATAACTTTTTCCAAGGTGAAATTGTCTAACTCTCTGAATTAGTAAAAATTTGGGCATCATCTCCTTTAGAGGAGGCAGTTCCTCAAATTTCTACTGACTCATAAATATAAAGTAGACAAAACTTATAACTTTGTGTGTAGGAATATGTCTAACTCTTCGAATTAGTAAAAAATTGGGCAGCACCTCCCTTAGAAAAGATAGTTTGCCAAATTTATACGAATCATAAAATAAGTTAAATTATTATACTATGTAAAGCTTGAAAAATCATATAACTCCTTAGATGGTGTACAAATCTAGGCAGCATTTTCCTTAGAGGGAAGTGGTATCCCAATTTATAGAAGTATAAATCTTAAGGTGAAAATGTGCAAAAATCAAAACTAACTCCTGTCACTCCAGCACATGGTAAACACTTAAGAAACTGCCTATCAAAGATCAGACTCATAGTAAGTTGAACTCATACTCAACCACATTTAAGTTTATATCACGATGGGTAAGTACTCTCACAAAAATCCCAAATTACTTTTCTCATAAATAGTTCGTTCTCTCTCAGTTGGATAAATTTCAATACGCTAATTTACTTTATGATATAAAATACTAGATCATTCAACTTAGAAACAATGTTTAGTCTCGCCTTAATTATAAAAAGAATACAAGGCACAGTGAAGTTTTTCTCTTCATTGGGTGTATGACCAAACCATTCAACTTAGAAACACTGTTTAACCGACCCTAACCGTTCAATAACTCAAGTTTAACGTACTTCTCCGACCTTTTCGATGTCCAATAAGGCATAAGGATGAGTTATTCAACTTAGAAACAATGATCAACCTTCCTAGTTTACCTTAAAGTTATTTATGTTCTTAATTTCAGACTCCCTTCTTTAGTATATGTAAGACTTTTCAGACCACGTCACTCAACTTAGAAACAATACTTAGTCTCAGCCTAGGTCCCCTCAGAAAAAAAAACACAGAAAGAGTTGAGTCATTAAACTTATAAAAGTACTCAACCTTTACCTTCAGAACTTCAACAAAAGCAATGACACCTTGAACATTCAACTTAGAAATACGTTAGGGTCCGTTCATAAACCTCCCCAAAAAGCATGTAGACCATGCCATTAAACTTAGAAACCATGCTTGACCTAAAAAACAACGCACTAATGCCCCAAAAACAAATTCACAGCAACCAGACCATTCAACTTAGAAACAGTGTCTGACTCATAAGAAAGCAAGTCAAAAAAATATAATAGTAAGTCTATTCAACTTAGAAACGTGCTTGACCTTTTTGTGACCTACAATATCAATCAAAACCACCTTTCTTCTACCTTGCCCACTTCAACCCCTTTTGTCTGACTTCAAGTGATTAGTAAAATAAAGATTTTTGCATACAGTTCATTTACTCAATTTGATTAGATCCTAAATAAATAAAAATAAACATGGTAAGGGACTTCACGTATTCATAGTTAAATATTATAGAGAGATGTAAAAGATAGGGGTGTAATAGGCATACAAAGGAAAATAAGTATACATGTACGTTCTCTGCCTCGAGAACCTCGCCTTGGTTGCAGCAGAGCTCCAGCAATCGGGAGAGCAACCTTTCAAAGAGGCCTTCATACGGATCACAGGTTTCCAATCCCCCCTCGCGTCATCCTCTCGTAGCCAACGGACTAAACTTAGAGTAAGAAAGACAAAAAAAGAAATATTTAGTCACTCAGATATAAAGGAGGTGCGCTCAAACTCATGGAAGAGAACTTTGTTATCTTGAGTCACTTGAGGACCCCGCAATGGTGGCAAAAAAAAACGCAGTAGGACGACCGAACCGCGGCCCAAAGTGCAGGACAACTGTACTTCAACGAACTTTCAAGTCGCAATAGTAACTCCCTGACAATGCCTGATCTGCCTTCCAAAACGTAATATCGCTACTTCTGATCGAACCGCAGGAACACAACCTAAAAAGGTCGTGTTCAAATATAACACATCAAATAGACCCCCCCTGTGTTGTATTCAAATTGCAGACAAAACACAAAATGCATACTAGCAAGTAGTAGCAACAATCAATGAAATACTCAACAAGTAAGGTAGCGAAAAACTTTATCATCAACACTTCAGTGGAAAACACAACTTCCTATCATCGCAATAGTTGTTACTGATCAACAACTACTTGTCAACAACGGTCTGCTTCCACCGCAAACCACCTCACCACATCGCAACATTGATTAGGAGAAGCAACAATTTCGTATGGTGAAGCATACCAACCAGCAGCTGCTAACACAAATCAGTCCGCCTGTTGCAGAAGCAACAACAATTTTGATGAAGAAAGAAGGTCTGTCGTTTTGTTGCCCCGTCTCGAAGTTATCTGGATTCGAACTTGAGTTTGTACTTCATTAAGTTCGGGGACGTACCAACTGAACTAGCCCCATTGGCCTAGTACAGTTTGTGAAGAGCTGGTCGTGCTAGCCCCAACTTGCCACGAACGACAACGCAACCGCTACCGACAGCGACCTAACCACCCAACCACCATGACGGACTTAGAAGGATCCGAATCTTTTCCACCACGAAGACGAGTAACACGAGTTGCATGACTACCAGCCTATTGGTGAAGAGTTCTAAGACGGACACGGTAGTGAGCACAATTACGATCAACACAGCGGAGATCCTGACAGCGGACACGATGACAAGAAGCAACACTATCATTGTCCTGATGATGGCGATCTAAATCAAGTTGAGCGGGACGGTGAAGATGCGTCCGGTTATGGCCAGGATCCTCGCCTGCTACTCACCTAAACGTGCAAAATGACAATGAAACCTCTACTAGAACATGGGTAGATACACCCGCCAATGTTATTTTTCGATGATGACACACTCATACTAGCTTCGTGGTCAACGAATCCGACTGTAATTGTGGCTAGGTAAGTGTCCCCCTCCTTTAACCTTCCTCCTCGATTCCCACTGCATCCCCTCTTTCAAGTTCTTACCTCCTTTTTCTTTCTGTCTGTCTGTCTGTCTCTCTCTCTCTCTCTCTCTCTCTCTCTCTCTCTCTCTCTCTCTCTTGTTGCCTTCGCTGATGCTCCTTCCTCGTTCTAACCTACTTATGTGCGCCTGTATTAGGTAAAGCGAATCCATCGCTATATGACAACTAGGTGCATCAATGTGCAAGAATCGAGCACGATGTCGAATGACAAGACCTTCGTGGCATCCATGATGACGAAGAGGACTATCACCACACGAGTAAGAGTCTGAAGATGAACTTGATGATGAAGAAGACAAAGTCGATGACGAGCGGAAACAATCGACTATAGTCATTCCCTACCTCTACAAACATGCAAAATAAGAATGAATCTTCAGTTAAAACATGGAAAGGTACATTACTTATATGGACTCTAAACGGCAATGTACACCTACCACCTATACATGTGCTTACTCATCAATGAACCTGGCCAACAACTTGGTTAGGTGGCTGCATTATCGTGAGGAGGAGTAACAATGTGAAGAAGGCAACCATGAGGATGACCAAGCGTTGCTGGCAGGTAAGCGCTCCACTCCTTCTGCTCATCCTTCCTTCCCTCTGATTGACCTTCACAGGTCGTGCGTCTTCTTCATTAAACGCATCTCGCCCACAATCCCCATGAAATACATTTGCCCCCGCAAACTACTCACAAAATCGAATGTGAATGTAGCTTCACATGGTTGTATCACTGGTATCGACTGCAGGCATAGTACTAACGAATTCAGGAAGGCGAACGTGGAGAGGGAGAGCGCCGATCTCGACTATGAGGAAGGCCACAAACGCGCGTCCGTGACATGCCTAATAACAAGCCTAATTATGGACCTTGCTCGTTGCCCACCCGATGTCGGGGCAGAAACCCTGACAAGGTTATCTGCCCGATGTTTTTAAATGTCAGACGATTTCCAACTTGGTAAAAGATTATCCGGGCTTCATAACTTGATGAGATTAACATTTGCCAAAAGTTTATTCAAATTAGCTTATGACCGAGAGACAAATTTTATTTTTTGAACTTATAGTCTAAGTGCTTTTAACTTCCGAGGATTGTAGCAATGTGATCAGACAGACAAAGTTCCTGATAGGGCAGTGGAAACATGCGATCGTGGGAATGCTAAAGTTATACCTACCTTACCTAAAATAATGAATCTCAGTCGTGCAATTCAGGATGTAAGGAGGCTAAAAGCAGTGACCATGCTAGGAAATGGAGCCACGACAAGAGAAAAACGAGACATATATTATTTTTATTTTTATTTTTTAATTGTTGGGGCCTCGAGGTTAGATTCCGCAATAAGAGTCTGTTGTGCCGGAAACTTCGACCTGGCCGATGGAGTCCCTACCCAATCCATAGGCAGATGGCTGGGCATGAGGAGGGTTGAGGCAAGCAGGGTATGGCACACCATGCATGACCTACTGAGCGAAACCCTTTAAATAGAGGGGTTGCCTTTTCAACTTCTGTAAAAGGAGTTAGCCCAGTAGGCTAACGCATCATGCTGTCATGCCGGAAATATGGGGAACGAGACCTCACCGCGCTACTACGAGTGCTAGCTCCTTTTGGGGAGTTCGTCATGGGTTAGGGCATTACAGCGCAACCGATTTCCACAACATGATCACGAAGATCGCACGACTGAAATCAACTGCGTTTGATAAACATGACCCTGTACAAAGATGACACGCATAAATCATGAAATGATTCAAATTATTTTTCGATTCCCGAAGGGCATCGAACTCAGGTCTACATCTTATCAACCGTGGCTGAAAAGCCATGAGAAAAGACCTACCTGTAAAAAAAAAAAAAAAAAAAA
>BFEA01000090.1:1990022-2007122 GCA_003427395.1 Chara braunii
AAAAGTGACCCGCCAGCTGGCGGGCAAAGAAAACGATGGGGACTGCGACTTTCGCTCATTTTAACGGGCGTTCGTTTCTCTTCAAGGTAAGTTTTTTTTTTTTTTTCCTTTTTAGTTTTTTTTTTTATATTCTTTTTTAGATTTCATTTCATATTTTCTAGTTGTTGTTTTTTTTTATAGATTTTCCCCCTTCTCTCCTTTTGCTCTTACAAACTGCCTTTGCTCCCGTTCGCTTTGACGAAACATGTCGAGACAGGTTTCATCAATGGGATGGGCAACACACCTGCCAACAATTGAGTTTTCAACCTCGCTACTGGCCTCATACTATTTACATCGATAGGATGAGCAAAATCGAATGAATCTACATCTAGAACGTGGAAATAAACACCACTACACTTATGTGTGTATGTGTGTATAGGATGAGCAAAATCGAATAAATGTACCACAAGATCATAAAAATATACACTACTGCACTTGTGTGTGTGCGTGTGTGTATGTGGATGAGAGGCTGTTCGTTCATTTTTGAACGACGAACAGTCAACTCATAGGGAAAAAAAATAAAAAATTTTGAGGCGCCAGTTCACGTTGGAAGAAGTGACTGAGGCATTTAGTCCCTAGCACATCAGGCGACGCTGTGTTAAACGGGCAATCGTTTTCAGATAATTTTTTTTTTCCTTCCTTTTCTTTGTTTTTTTTTTAATGTAATTTTCATTTTCTTCTGTTCTGTGTTGTCAAGCGCATCGGTCCGACACCGCATCAGGGCAGCGCGGGACCCTCCCGGCCGCGTCACGCAGGAGTTGGTCTAAATCCTTCGTCGCAGATGATACATGTGGAGCTTCCTTAAGCCGCTCCGGCTGAGTGCGCCAGCAATACCTCTCGCGGGCCCCTACAACAGGATAGAACCTACGCGAGGCACAACTTACCTACACCTTACGGGAGCTGTCACCTCCCTTCGGTGGGCGTATCCCCGTCGAGCTACCAATCCACAGTACGAAAGCTAATCAGTTGCAATGGCAGAGGTGGATCAGCCGAGGGCGTTTCTCGTTCGCTGTAGCATAGGGGGTACGCGCGATAGTACGCCTCTATCGGACCCTCACACGAACCGGCATCTTGGGGGCTGAGGTCCCAAACGCGGTTCGTCGTCGGTCTACTAGGACGCATCCCACGCACCACGCGCACATCACTTTACGAAATCGAAAATAAAACACACACACACACATACGAAACGACACAACACAAACAACGCGACACCGCTCCTAGCCCCTCGGTAACCAACCCATAACTTTCCAATGCGGAATTCGGATAGGTGTTGCGCGCGAAACTTAATATAAAACCGCGCGAATGCAGGGCTAACTCATATCGACTCGCCATGCAGACGTACGCAAGCAGTCACAATGATGGCGTACTATATAGTGCCCATAATCGTGCGGCCCTAGTTAATCTCGAGGGTTGCCTTCGACATTCAAGTGTCGGCTGACACACGCCATGAGGGTTAATCTCTCGACGCTGGACAACCGCCATGCGTGGTTGAAGACCACACACCCCCTTCTGCACTCTGTACACAGTGGGTGGTACACAGGTCCATACAAATGGTGGCAGTCATTTCCTGCGGCCCTGGGGACGAGTTTCACTCCAGGCCTGGACAGAAGTCAAGGGGTTTGACTTTGACGGCTGCCACAGACTACAACGTCCAACTATAAAAATTAACAAGCAAAATCATCAAATAATTTGAAATAAATAAATAAACATCCCACCACATATATATCAAATCAGATATCGAGATAACAACAAAACAAAGGGGAACGTAGACCCATCAGGTTTGCAGATCGTGCGACACATGGTTGTCATTCTCACTGCGTCCAAAGTATGGCTCATGTACCAAGCGCCCAAATACTAACCTGCATAAAACACAGACACACACAATAGTCACATTGCCATACACCAATGTGGTCAACTTTACTGTCCCCTGCAACTCACGCCACGCCTCACACACTAAAGCCCCAGTTATAGTCAAAATCTCCATAATTCTCACAAGTTCTTTATAATGGTCATTTAAATGAAGTGTGGTTAGAACCCTCAAAGAAACATATCAAATTGCAGGGCTAAGGCAATCAAGTTGAGGTACAGGTGTAAGCAAAGTTGTGTCGTGAGCCGACAAGTCGGCGATCAACCAACCGACGTGTTATTAGTGATAACAGAAGATGATCCTTGTGAGATCAAGCTGAAACTAGTCCAAAAACTAAGTCAAACGATCAAAAGCACCTGTAACACAATACAGGTCAATGCCCTAGGCTAAAACCATAAGCCCCTGAAGAATAATCTCCATATCACACTTCTCCTCAAAATCTCGCCTGATAACTTAAGTTTAAGTCTACCGTTAAGCCAGCGCCCAAAGAAAGGTAGACTCTGACATAATCTTCCCTATTCAGGGTGGATTGCCAGAATCGCCACCTGTCAGAATATAATCTATCTCCTCTAAATCAAGAAAATTTCGGCAGCGCTTCCCATAGGAAAAGTGTCTTTTCATAATTTATATAAGTCCATATATGAAAGCAGAAATAATCTGTAACTCTGGAAAGTCAAAATTTGTCTAACTCCCTGCATTGGTAGAAATTTGGGCAGCATTCCCTTTAGAAAGGGAAACTCCCCAGAATTATACTAAGTCAGATATGAACTCGAAAGACAGCTCGAGTTCAACTTTAGACAAAATTTAATTAACTCCTTAATTTTGTAGAAATTTCGGCAGCACTCCCTCTAGAAAAGTGCTATTCCAAAATTTATACAAGGCTAGGTCCAGAATTTGAAAGTAACTTTGACTTTCCAAAGTTCAATTTTGTTGAACTCCCTGAATTAGCAAAAATTTGGGCAGCACTCCCTTTAGAAAAAAAAACTTCCTAGATTTTAACTAAGTCAGATAAGAGAAAGACAAAGTCGAACTTTCGACAAGTCAAAATCCAACTAACTTCTTGGATTTGTAGAAATTTCGGCAGCGCTTCCCATAGACAAAGTAGCTTGCCAATATTTATACAAAGCCAAATGTAAGAAAAAATATCAGAAAATACAAGAATTGATCTAAGTAAAAAAAATGTTACTACAGAAAGTGCAGGAATCGACACTAACTCCTTATAGGTCTAGCACGTGGCGAGCAACTAAAACGACTACCTATAATACTGAAACCTAAACAAACTAGTCATCTCACTCAATCACATGCAAACCAAACCACAAAGGTAAGTACTCTCATCATCCCAAGTTATTTCCATAAGATAATTTATGAACCTTCTAAGTTCTTAGATCCTTATACCCATCTTACATAAGGCATAGAGTTGGACCATCCACCGTAGACACAATGCCCAACTGACCTTTAAGATATACACAAACAGGTTGCACAACTACTTCTCTCTTCTTTTGGGCATATAACTAGGTCATTCACAGTAGAAACAATGCCTTGCCGCCCTGAACTGTTTAATAACCAAAATTTAATAATTTTTTTGACATTGTCTTCAAAAGAAAGGCAAATAGGAGCAGGAGATTGGACCATTCACAGTAGAAACAAGGTTCAACTTGCCCTGGTTACTTCCATTTATACTTTATATTTTATTTTTTTTTCTTCTTAACGATATGGCTTAGCGCTAGGCCATTCATCGTAGAAACAATGCCCAGCTGCCAGTTCATATGCAAATATACATAAAGTACTTTCTTTTATACTCAGTTTAGTTTATGTGCGCGGTTTTCAGGCTAAACCATTCACTGTAGGAACAATATTTAGCCTTAGACTAGAAACCCTCCCTTAGAATAAAACAAGAATTTAAACCCCTTTCATCAGGCAAACCCTCAGAAATAAGCAGAGCAACCAGACCATTCACCATGGAAACAATGCCTGGTCCTTCAGAAACCAGCCAAATAAACATAGCCCTGAGCCATTCACAGTAGAAACAATGCTCGGGCTTTGGTTGACCCGGTCAAATGCATGAAGTCTACCTTCCTCCCACCTCCCCCCAGTTTATCCCTTTGTCTGCTTTCATCCAAAATAAAGAAGAAACTTAGCCTTCACTCTCACACGTTCCTTCCATTCAGTATGATTCGGTCCTAAAGAGAAAACAACGATCATAGGGACAACCTCATGCATACAACAATCATACGACAGGAGGATAAACAAACATGGGTGGTAGTAGGTTGTACAGATGAAAATGGTTTACCTGACGATTCCCTGCCTCCAGAACTCCTCCTGAGTTTCGGCAGGGCTCTCGCAATCGGTGGGTGGACTCCCCACAGAGTCTTGACGCGGACCTACGGGTTGGAATCCCGCTTGTCTCCTTCCTCTCAAAACAGGACCAGACTTAGAGTAAGAAGGGCAGACGGAGAAGTATTGAGTCTCTCAGATCCAGGAGGGGTGCTCTCAAGCTCACTGGAGAGGGCCTTGTAATCTTTTAGCTCCTGAGGGCCCCGCAATGGCAGCCAATATAATAGCTCAGTCAACTCTTGAAGCCAAACCGCTAAACCAAACTCCCCTGACAGACTCCCGAATCGCAGGAATAACCCCTTTGTTACTACTTCCTCTATGCTGCAGCAACCTCTCTCCCGGTCCGGTCACTCCTTACCTCACACCTTCGTCCCCTGTAGCGCGGCTGCAATCACACGGTTCTAAGCAACCGTCGTACTCACGGTATCGTCAGCAGCGACAACGACGATCAGGCTCTGCGATCAGGCTCTACGACGACAGCCTCTGCCCACAGGCTCGCACACGGCTGGGGGCTACAATATCACCCTCCCTGCGGTTAACAACATTCTCTGCACAGCTAACAAGGGCGGCAGCAGGTTGTGCGCAGTAGTGTGCAACAGCCATCACGCAGTGAAAAGCAACATCGTGCGGCACTTAGTAGTGGCCTACGGCGATAGCCTCTACACATTCAATTAGTAGCCGCGACCTCTTCTCGCTCGGTCAACGGACACAGCAGTCCGCACCAGCCACAGTACCCAACAGTCTCCCCTATAAACAACACAAACGTCCCCAGCCGAGTGGCCCCTATCTCGATATGCCCGGCTCAATGGGTAGCAGCCTCTCCAGGCGAGTGGCCCCTATCTCGATATGCCCGGCTCGATGGGTGGCAGCCTCTAGATCTCGCCTCTTCCTCTGCCTAAGTAAGTGACCTCTCCCTCTCTGTTTCCCTCTCTCTTTCTCTCTCTCTCTCTCTCTCTCTCTCTCTCTCTCTCTCTCTCTCTCTCTCTCTCTCTGGACTGCAATCGCTGCGCCCGCCCGTTTAACTCGAAGTCGGGTCCTTCCTTATCACCCCCGTCGACAGGACACGCAAAACTGAATGAATCTATCCGTGGCATGCGGACAGGTTCATTCCACACTAAACCGAGCTACTCTCCCGGGCGCAGCCCCTACAAATCATAGCACTTGAACCATCCCACGATTTTCAGATTCGATCCCATCAACCGCTCCGCAGCACTCAAAATCCCCCGAAACACATTCTAATTCGCTCGATTCTATTAAGAATCGAGCGATATCTCGATTTTCACTCTCGTCATCTCCAACATATCTCAACTGCTCTGAGCAACGATTCTCTCTACTAATCTCTGATCCACTAATCTTCTACTCAAACTTACTGCAAATCTGAAATTGCCCTACTAACAATTTATACCCACCACTTTTAGCTCACTCGGTCCTACAGGGAGTCGAGTGGATTAAAACAAGCCTTGCTCTGCCATAGCCGACGGTCCGTAAGGTCCACGCTGTCTCCTTCGGCTACTAACATCTTTTTTACTGACTTCTACCCTCATCCGATGACAGATTCGGATTCGCCATGCCTAAAAACCCCTGTCTAGCCTCCTCTCCTGCTTGTATTCATCAACTAACGAGCGAAGTCGAACGTTTTTCCCACCACCTCGATTCTCGGGCGCACCTGGCGCGAATCCGCGCCGGGTTCATTCTCCCATTTTCTCCCTTCTTACACTCTCCGCGCACCCGTTTCTCTTACTAACCCTCATCCTACTAACTTTTATCTAAAACTAACTCCGTGATCCTTCTCGCAGCCACTAAAAACCCCAGTCTACGTTTTCTTCCCACTCGATTTCACCAAGAATCGAGTGGGATGTCGATTCTCTAGTCCCCGTCACTCCTTCTCCCGCCATATCCCGGCGCACCCACCTTCTCACTAACTGCCTATCTTACTAACCCAACCACCAAGCTAACCTCACCCATCGCTTCGCCATGGCCGAGAACCCCCGGAGCCGTCTCCCTCTCGCCCAGACCAAGGAGGAACCGCGGACGCTCCTTCTCCTCTCCTGCGCCTCAGCCCGCTACTCCGCCATCCCCCGCTCTCAACTGTGCACGCACCTGGCGTGGTTAGCTGGCCAGGTTCATCCGCCTCAAGCAGCGTTTGCACTTCGCTGCTCTCGGTAGCACCCCTCCGATACCCTGCACACCAAGACACTTCGCCTTCTGCATGCACCTACCACGACTCCCTATCCCCGCTCTTCCGCCACCATCGCCCATGCACCCGGCGCTGACCCTCGTCCGCGTTCGTGCATCCCTCTCAACGCCCGGGCCCATTCGTCACTTTGCCCGCCACTTCTACTACGCAGCGCTGGCCGCTTGCTCCACCTGCTGGCCAAGATTCTGCCCGTCGTTCGTCATCCGGCCTAATGCCCGTTACCACGGCCGTCGGACAACTTCAGGTCTAAAGGGCTTCCTGGGAGTCGACCACCAGGTAAGTCCAGCCCTCACTCCCTCACCCTGTGCTATTGCCCGTTCTCCCCGCGGTGTGCCGCCCCGCTGTCTGCCTCGTCTACTTCGACCTCGACTATACCCGACCCGCCAGCGCCCCAGAGCGGCCCGCCCATCAGACCCCTTCGTTTTCGCATGAACCTGGCGAGGCCCACGCTCAGGTTCGGCCCTTCGGCTCTATGCCCCAGTCCCACAAAGGGAAACTTCGAAGGGGCCAGCTACTAGACGGCTCGATTAGTCTCTCGCCTCTCTACCCCAGTCCGCCCTCTCGGGTCCCCAACGGGCAACCCGCACATACGCCATCCTGCAGTTGGGGGCGCGGGCCTACTGCGGGCCCACAACACGGTTCCATACGGTCCGCAACCTGCCGTAGTACCGCCGTGGGCCTTGCCGTAGCGCCCCGGGCATAGTCCGCCAGCTCGCGGGTCCCAACGACCCGCTTACTCTCAACTTCTCACAGCAAACCGCGGAGGGCGGCTAGTACACCCGCCAAAGGTCGCGCCGCTGATATTCCTCCCTCGCCATGGGCCAAAATACCCACCATCCCTCCAAAGCACCGTACGCTTAAAGTCCTCGACTGCCGTGACGACCATGGAGTCCTGCGTCACGTCCGGGCTACACAAAATGTCGGAGCTTACAGGAATTTAGTACAACAATTATTTGATATAAAATACAAACAGACGTCGTGCGTCCCGCTGGCCCGTGGCGCCGCGCACGCCTAGACAGCGCACAGCCGCGCCTCGCTGTCAATACCCCCCACGCCGCCACTCACGCCTCTCACCCTAACAAAAACCCCTGCTTCCACTCGCGCGCACGCCGTCAGGCGGGTGACACCGCACTTGCGTGACTTGCAAAAACATGCCAAATACCCTTGTAAGGGTATTTGGTACGACAGTCTTCCGGGACCTTATTAAACGACATCCCCGTCGCACCAAACATTTTTTTTCAACTATAGTTTCTAGATGACGTACATAATACTCCCTCGAGTTCTCAACTTCAACTGAAACGGTCCTCTAGTTATATCCACCCTAGACCTCGTTTCCTTAAGATAATTCGTGCAGAAGTCAAGGGCCGAAAATACCATTCGATTCGCGATCAAAAATAGAAATTTATAATAGCCGAATATTCGGCTTAGGCACAGAAACGCTTCAACCTCTAATTCAACGAAGTGGATAAACCCACTTTCCACCCACTATAATCACGAACATGAAGTCGTCCAATGCCAAACTTAGGATTACAGCACTTCCGGTCTTTTTGAGCGATATTTTATCGCGCCGGACACACTGACCACCCCACCACTGACTAAGGTTCTGACTCAGCGTCGGGTCAAATTTAAGGACCTCATCTTCAGGTAGGCTCTTTTCTTTTCACCCATCAATTACTCAAACTCAGCCGATCTACACACTCTTTTTACAAGCTCTCCCTCAAAAGAACACTCCATTGTGGGATTTACTTAGACACCTCTATCTTTGAGTTAATCTAGAAGATTAAGGTGTTTGACCCCATCACACATACCACAAGTGTACCTTATGGGCAGAGCCCCGTTAAGCCCAGTCTCACAAGGCACTATTACCATTCAAAAGCCACTCATTTTGCTAACTCATCAAAGGTATGGGTGATGATATTCACTTAGTCTTTCAAAATAAAGAAAGTCACCCCATTTCCCCATAAATCCTACCTTTATGAGTGAGATCCTTCACTTTTGTCACATATTCTATCAATCAAACCCATAGGTTTCGCTTAGTGAGCAATTCTCACAATCTTCCTCCAACTAAAACTTCAATGCCACTTCCAATCAAGACTATAGCCGATTGGAGGACCCCATAACCAGGTCGATCCTTCCTGCCGTAGATGACGCTCCCACCGACTATCGGTCAAAACTTTTAGCTCTTCTCAAGGAGTCTTAATCATGGAAGTCC
The DNA here is from genome assembly GCA_003427395.1 of Chara braunii. Lineage (NCBI taxonomy): Eukaryota > Viridiplantae > Streptophyta > Charophyceae > Charales > Characeae > Chara > Chara braunii. Next base: position 1,998,672 of record BFEA01000090.1, read on the forward strand.
CCGTCACAGACTAGACCGTTTGTGGCCCATAATAAGTTGAGTAAGGGACTCACAACCAGCCTTACGAGTTTTTACGTGATTACGCAAGCGGGGATGCCGAATTGAACGGTTCTTTCCTTACCCCCTGCCACACACAGAACCACCCGGGACTCACAGCCACTGGTCGGGTAAGGGTTTTCTTACATGACAGGGTTTCCCTGCCGCAGATGGCACACTTACTGGCAGCTGAGGCCCATAGAGTGAAACTGCCGATTTGGCCGAGGATAATACTCTGACTCCATAAAAATTCTTCATAAGCCACCCCCTTCCTCTCGAGGGTGAGCCTTCCATAATAATTTTTAAGACTCCTCCCACTCTGAAGGAGAATCACCCATAAAAATCTCTCAGTCATCCTCCCACTCATGGATGAATTTGTTTACAAAACCTTAAAAACATTCTTCACTTGAAAATCCTCCTCAAACTTTATCAGGCCGCCCTTGGGCATAACCTCTCTCTTAATGTGATTTTCTGGACTCTTTGAGCCTTCCAGAAATATCCCACAAATAATCACGCTTTCTTCACTTCACCATTAATTAAAGTAATACACTAAAAAAACTCACAAGGCCACTTTGGTGAGAATGCCAATGACAACCGAAACACGCTCGATCCTGCAGCTCGAGGGGACCAAAACCCATATCCAAGATGGTTCTCAGAAGAAAGTCAGATTATCYCATGTCTCACACCCTTACAAATTCCAAGTCATCACAAATTCATATCTCGATCAAACCAGAGACCTTGTATAGTGTATCACACAGGTCATATACGCAAAATAATATCAAATGTTCTCGCACAATTGGGTATGCGCTTATCGTACAGACGACAATTTCTTAAAAAATCTCCACTCGTATTTGACAAAGCTGAAGCCGGCTTAAAGAGAGGATAATCAGATCCAAAATATACGCACAACCCCCAAGGTAAAAACGCACCCTCGATATCAGAATTGTATACAAGGGAGGACCTATGTCTCATGAAACTCATAGGCTCGGAAACAGAGGCAACATAAGCAAATAATCGCTCCTTAGTTCCATCAATTGAACCTACCGCGCTGTCACGACCTTTCGAGTGTCTATCTATTAGTCACTTAAGATCGTTGACGCCATTCTCATCTAGGCAGACAACTTCACCCCTCAATTCCTTTCTTTGCCATCTTACATCTGCGAGGGGCATGACTCACCTTCCCACAACAAGCACATACTATCCTCGCCCACCGTTCTCGGCCCCTTCTATTCCTTCGTCCAACTCGACTTACAACTGACGATGTTCCCTTGTCATTACACTCCTTATTAAGATCAAACGCAGTGTGCGGCAGGGTTATATCAGCTCCTCCCTGAACTCTTTGCTCTTCTATTCCCTCCTCGCTTGGAGCGTCAAGCGTTCTCTCACAGGTATGGATCGCGACAACTCTTACTTAAGTCGGTATCTCTTTTATCTCACCTCCCGACTCATTCTTCTTCTCTCTGCTCCACCTGCGATTTTGCCTGACGATCTCAGCGTCCTTCTAAGATCCATCTCCTTTATCCTCAGAGGTGCCTACTGCTGGATCATTTGACCCCTTTTCTAGCTCACTCTTCTCATTATCCAACACCTTCTTTCTTTTCCTTGCTTCCCGCATGGTATGACAGAGGTACTGGTCGAAATCCTCTTGCTCAAGGTGCTCGCGGATCTTATCCCATACTAGTCTCCCCTCTGTTACACGAATAAAATCTCGTTGTTCTGCATTCGTGAAGTTCATGAGGAAGACAACGCATTTGTCATGTTTTGATAGTGCATAGACCTTACACGATGCGCGCTCGTACTCTGCTAGGAATGCCCTACTGACACATAACTATACCGGTCTATCTTCTCGAGATCATCCGTGGTCAACTGTTCCTCGCCTAGCTGGTATTTATTCCACATGTCATCATAAAACTTCCTCCATGATGACCCCGCTCTTCTAACCAGCCCACTGACTTCCCCCTGCAGACTTACATGGATATACTTTACAACCTCCTTCAGCATCTGCTCCTCATTCCATTTGCAATGAGCTGCTATCTGCCCAAACTTTTCGAGGAAGTCAGAGACATGATAACCCTTAAAGAAGTCGATCTCAACCTTGGGCAGACTGTCTCGCTCTCAATCTCGCATACCGAGTAGAGAGGCAAGTTCCTCGACCCCAATCCTTCCCTGAGGCTCCTCCACCACGAGCTCCCTCGACCCGATCACCTATTGAACAACAACGAGCGGCGTTAGGGTCGAGCCTCGAAGGAAGTTACGCAACTAAATCTAATACAAAATATATCCCACTAAATTCATTCTGTTCTCATCATGAAGGCACCTATAAGAATCTATTCAGAATAACAGCGTTACCGAAGAGAGTCTTTAAATAAGTATCCACTTAAAACAAAACATAAATATTCACTAATAGGTCCTTTCAATCCTAACTCAGGCATTAACCACTTATAATTTCTATTATCAAGGCGGGACACAATATACATATGTCATATAGGTGACTACTCCAAACACGAATACAAAATGCAGTACAACCCATGATAAATAACATATACTGATAACAATAATTTTTACGTTATAAACACAAATTATTCGTAAGGGTTGTAACTCAAGGGCACAATATGCTCTATAAATAGCCATATGAACGCAACTCAACTGCCAGTCATATTAATAAGATAAACCTCAACCACGTACTCCATATTCTATAAGGCAAAAATAAGACTAGCAATGAGTGAATAACATGATACAATTATTACCCCTTCAATTCTTAAGCGAAGCATATATTAAAGAGGGACGGTGTAATCCTCATAAGATAACATCCTGACTCCTGAGCCCCGCTCTAAAGATCAAGCCTCACCGCATCCCTCTCTGATTCCAGCGATGACACCTCACCAATCCTGTCGTGGCCAGATGGACAACCCCATTCACACTTATCAAGGCAACAATGAGCGAACTCGCACCGTTACAAATATGGTGCCCCTACTTAGCGAGAGACGAGTCTAGGTCGCTACCCCAGATCTGCTCTCACTAAGTAGTAGCTGTTTCACTTGGCCATCACAGTTTCGGTAAGGTAACAAACCCTTTCCTCTCTTCTCAATAGATAATGTATCTACTCTCCTATCATAGGAAAGTCAACAACACCTCACTATTGAACCAGGAATGTAATTTCGTTGTGGGTCTCACTATCATTCATGAGACTGATAACTGCTGCCTTAAGCTTCAACAAGGGAGTAACAATTCAAGAATGCACTTCCACTGAGGACAAATTATACGCACCGACTAACCCCTTTTCGGAAGAACCACCTTCCACAGAAGCAAGTCACCCCATTCACCTCTGGTCCCATGCCAGACGTGGGTTTCATGCAGAATCTATGTCCTCGTGGAAGGTAATCCATACATACGCCATCAATCTAACATCAAACAAAACATAATGACAACACATATACAGAGACAACCAACCAAACAATCACAAATGCCATATATACATATATCACAAATAATTAACACATAGGTCTCTCTTCGGACTAACCAAACCGCTATCCTAATGGCCATTACTTCTCGAGATTTATCGATAGTTAGCCAGACAATTCGCAAGCAACTCAAATCATCACCAGCCCACACTACCGAAGAGTCTAAGCATCGTACTGGCCACAGTGCCTATCATATCACATATCCGCTTGGGCTCAAGGAAACATTTTTACAATTAGACTCTTCACTTCGCACTTTATCAGTCATCCCCTCGACCATGCCGCCTTCGTATCAACAACTTTCTAACATAGGGGTCATATGAACAGGGGAGATGCTCCATCTTAACTTGACTATCCCCAAGGCAAGCTTACCACAACAATCACATAATAAGTCGACTAGCCTTGGATTCCAATCATAGGTATACTTAGCAATGTATGTGCCACCTTACTCATTCCTAGCCGAATCGAGCCTTCAAAGCAGTATCCAGACTCCTCAATCATTAAAGTCAAAAAGTCTTTCAACTCCATTTAATTGCCCACTAGGCAGTGCTCACATCGCATAGTCATTGTGCTCATCGATCTCAAACAACCCTTATTGCGTCACTCAAACCCCACTCGCAGAATTAACCCTCACTTCGTACGTTATCCCATACCATATACGATCAACCACTCCTCCTAACCCAGTCAATAGAGCAGAAGCGGTCATTGTCAGCGGATTATCAACCTGCTTCGAATCAAGGCTCGATTTCTAGGGACCTCTCAGGCTTTACGGTACTTCCAACGATAGTCAAAATATTAGCCAATCGCTCAAAAAAGTCTATAAAAACTTCTCATTTGCCTATTTCTCACTTTCATACCCGGATGTCGTTCCACCAGGGACAACGGTAGGCAACCATTATCCCCGGCAACGGCGTCACCTGTCAAGCGCATCGGTCCGGCACCGCACCAGGGCGGAGCGGGACACTCCCGGCCTCGTCACGCAGGAGTTGGTCTAAATCCTTCGTCGCAGATGATACATGTGAAGCTTCCTTAAGCCGCCCCGACCGAGTGCGCCAGCCATACCTCTCGCGAGCCCCTATGACAGGATAGGGCCTATGCGAGGCACGACTTACCTACACCTTACGGGAGCTGTCACCTCCCTTCGATGGGTGTATCCCCGCCGAGCTACCAGTCCACAGTACGAAAGCTAATCAGTTGCAATCGCAGAGGTGGACCAGCCAAGGGCGTTTCTCGTACGCTGTAGCATAGGGGGACTCGCGGTAGTCAACCTCTATCGGACCCGCACGCGAACCGGCATCTTGGGGGGCTGAGGTCCCAAGCGCAGTTCGTCGTCGGTCGACTAGGACGCATCCCACGTACCACGCGCACATCACTTTATGAACACGAAAATAAAACACACACACACACACACACATACGAAACGACACAATACAAACAACGCGACAACGCTCCTAGCCCCTCGGTAGCCAACCCATAACTTTCCAATGCGGAATTCGGATAGGTGTTGCGCGCGAAACTTAATATAAAACCGCGCGAATGCAGGGCTAACTCATATCAACTCGCAATGCAGGCGTACGCAAGCAGTCACAATGATGGCGTACTATATAGTGCCCATAATCGTGCGGTCCTCGTTAATCTCGAGGGTTGCCTTCGACACTCAAGTGTCGGCTGACACGCGCCATGAGGGTTAATATCTCGACGCGGGACAACCGCCATGCGAGGTTGAAGACTACACACCCTCTTCTGCACTCTGTGCACAGTGGGTGGTACACAAGTCCATACCTGTGGTGGCAGTCGTTTCCTGCGGCCTTGGGGATAAGTTTCACTCCAGGCCTGGACAAAAGTCAAGGGGTTTGACTTTGACGGCTGTCACGGACTACAGCGTCCAACTATAAAAATTAATAAGCAAAATCATCAAATAATTTGAAATAAATAAATAAACATCCCACCACATATATATCAAATCAGATATCGAGATAACAACAAAAGAAAAGGGAGCGTAGACCCATCAGTTTTGCAGATCGTGCGACACATGGTTGTCATTCTCACTGCCTCCAAAGTATGGCTCATGTACCAAGCGCCCAAATACTAACCTGCATAAAACACAGGCACACACAATAGTCACATTGCCATACACCAATGTGGTCAACTTTACTGTTCCCTGCAACTCACGCCACGCCTCAAACACTCAAGCCCCAGTTATAGTCAAAATCTCCATAATTCTCACAAGTTCTTTATAATGGCCATTTAAACGAAGTTTGGTTAAAACCCTCAAAGAAACATATCAAATCACAGGGCTAAGGCAATCAAGTTGAGGTACAGGTGTAAGCAAAAATGTGTCGTGAGCCGACAAGTCGGCGATCAACCAACCGACCTGTTATTAGTGATAACAGAAGATGATCATCGTGTTATCAAGCTGGAACTAGTCCAAATCCTAAGTCAAACGATCAAAAGGACCTGTAACACAAGACAGGTCAATACCCCAGGCTAAGATCATAAGCCCCTGGAGAATAATCTCCATATCACACTTCCCCTCAAAATCTCGCCTGATAACTTAAGTGTAAGGCTACCGTTAAGCCAGCGCCCAAAGAAAGGTAGACTATGACATAATCTCCCCTATTCAGGGTGGATTGCCAGAATCGCCACCTGTCAGAATATAATCTATCTCCTCTAAATCAAGAAAATTTCGGCAGCGCTTCCCGTAGTAAAAGTGTCTTTTCATAATTTATATAAGTCCATATATGAAAGCAGAAATAATCTCTAACTCTGGAGAGTCAAAATTTGTCTAACTCCCTGAATTGGTAGAAATTTTGGCAGCATTCCCTTTAGAAAGGGAGACTCCCCAGATTTATACTTAGTTAGATATGAACTCGAAAGACAGCTCGAATTCAACTTTCGACAGAATTTAACCAACTCCTTAATTTTGTAGAAATTTCGGTCGCACTCCGTCTAGAAAAGTGTTATTCCAAAATTTATAGAAGGCTAGGTCCAGAATTTGAAAGTAACTTTGACTTTCCAAAGTTCAATTTTGTCTAACTCCCTGAATTAGCAAAACTTTGGGCAGCACTCTCTTTAAAAAATGAGACATCCCAAATTTTAACTAAGTCAGATAAGAGAAAGACAAAGTCGAACTTTCGACAAGTCAAAATCCAACTAACTTCTTGGATTTGTAGAAATTTCAGCAGCGCTTCCCGTAGAGAAAGTAGCTTGCCAATATTTATACAAAGCCAAATGTAAGAAAAAATCTCAGAAAATGCAAGAATTGATCTAAGTAAAAAAAAGGTTACTACAGAAAATGAAGGAATTGACACTAACTCCCTATAGTTCTAGCACGTGGCGAGCAACTAAAGCGACTGCCTATAATACTGAAACCCAAACAAACTAGTCATCTCACTCAGTCACATGCAAACCAAACCACAAAGGTAAGTACTCTCACCATCCCAAGTTCTTTCTATAAGATAGTTTATGAACCTTCTAAGTTTTTAGATCCTTGTACCCATCTTACATAAGGCATAGAGTTGGACCATTCACCGTAGAAACAATGCCCAACTTGCCTTTAAGATATACACGAACAGGTTGCACAACTACTTCTCTCTTCTTTTGGGCATATGACTTAGGTCATTCATAGTAGAAACAATGCTTAGCCGCCATGAACTGTTTAATAACCAAAATTTAATAATTTTTCTGACTTTGTCTTCAAAAGAAAGACAAATAGGGGCAGCGGATTGGACCATTCACAGTAGAAACAATGTTCAACTTGCCCTGGTTACTTCCATTTATACTTTATATTTTTTTCCTTTTTCTTATTAACGATATGACTTAGCGCTGGACCATTCACCGTAAAAACAATGTCCAGCTGCCAATTCATATGCAAATATACATAAAGTACTTTCCTTTATAATCAGTTTAGTTTATATGCGCGGTTTTCAGGCTAAACCATTCACAGTAGAAACAATGCTCAGCCTTAGACCAGAAACCCTCCATCAGAATAAAACAAGAATTTAAACCCCTTTCATCAGGCAAAACCTCAGAAATAAGCAAAGCAACCAGGTCATTCACCATGGAAATAATGCCTGGTCCTTCAGAAACCGACCAAATAAACATAGCCCTGAGCCATTCACAGTAGAAACAATGCTCAGGCTTTGGTTGACCCGGTAAAACGCATGCAGTCTACCTTCCTCCCATCTTCCCCCAGTTTATCCCTTTGTCTGCTTTCATCCAAAATAAAGAAGAAACTTAGCCTTCACTCTCACACGTTCCTTCCATTCAGTATGATTGGGTCCTGAAGAGAAAGCAACGACCATAGGGACAACCTCATGCATACAACAATCATACGACAGGAGGATAAACAAACATGGGTGGTAGTAGGTTGTACAGATGGAAATGGTTTACCTAACGATTCCCTGACTCCAGAACTCCTCCTTAGTTCCGGCAGGGCTCTCGCAATCGGTGGGTGGACTCCCCACAGAGTCTTGACGCGGACCTACGGGTTGCAATCCCGCCTGCCTCCTTCCTCTCAGAACGGGACCAGACTTAGAGTAAGAAGGGCAGACGGAGAAGTATTGAGTCTCTCAGATCCAGGAGGGGTGCTCTCAAGCTCACTGGAGAGGGCCTTGTAATCTTTTAGCTCCTGAGGGCCCCGCAATGGCAGCCAATATAATAGCTCAGTCAACTCTTGAAGCCAAACTGCTAAACCAAACTCCCCTGACAAACTCCCGAATCGCAGGAATAACCCCTTTGTTACTACTTCCTCTATGCTGCAGCAACCTCTCTCCCTGTCCGGTCACTCCTCCTTACCTCACACCTTCGTCCCCTGTGGCGCGGCTGCAATCACACGGTTCTAAGCAACCGTCGTACTCACGGTATCGTCAGCAGCGACAACGACGATCAGGCTCTGCGATCAGGCTCTACGACGACAGCCTCTGCCCACAGGCTCGCACACGGCTGGGGGCTACAA
>BFEA01000090.1:2007257-2038761 GCA_003427395.1 Chara braunii
GTATCGTCAGCAGCGACAACGACGATCAGGCTCTGCGATCAGGCTCTACGACGACAGCCTCTGCCCACAGGCTCGCACACGGCTGGGGGCTACAACATCACCCTCCCTGCGGTTAACAACATTCTCTGCACAGCTAACAAGGGCGGCAGCAGGTTGTGCGCAGTAGTGTGCAACAGCCATCACGTAGTGAAAAGCAACAGCGTGCGGCACTCAGTAGTGGCCTACGGCGATAGCCTCCACACATTCAATTAGTAGCCGCGGCCTGTTCTCGCTCGGTCAACGGACACAGCAGTCCGCACCAGCCGTAGTACCCAACAGTCTCGCCTATAAACAACACAGACGTCCCCAGCCGAGTGACCCTTATCTCGATATGCCCGGCTCAATGGGTGGCAGCCTCTCCAGTCGAGTGGCCCCTATCTCGATATGCCCGGCTCGATGGGTGGCAACCTCTAGATCTCGCCTCTTCCTCTGCCTAAGTCAATGACCTCTCTCTCTCTCTCTCTCTCTCTCTCTCTCCTTGGCGCTGGCCACTCCTAGCATGCCATCCGAGACTGCCCCCGTCTCAGCTGTCTCAATCTGTCTCGCTGCCGCCCCCTTGGCGCATCGTTCTCCCTTGCTTGAACGCGTTGTGCTGGCTGAGGTGTAATATAGCTGACTACTCATTCTCCTCTCCCACATCCGTACCAATGTCGCCCCCGTACCAATGCCGGTTCCAAAGAAACGCTTTAATTTACCGCCGCCTGCACTGTTATTATACCGCTCGGTGTCGAGTGTCGTACCGTGCAACAATGAGTTGTAATAATACCGAGCCTGTCCCGAACCAGAGTACCGTGCCCGAATCGACCCAGCGGTAACACCCAAGCAATGAAGCCCAATCAAAATAGCACCGGTGGTAATCCCACTCCAGGCATCTATCCCGCACTCACTCACAACACCCGGATTGGAACAATGTGGCGCTTAAGCAAATCAGGTAAGTTTAGCAAGTCAAGCGGTAATCTCGATTATCGGAAAATTGAGAGAGTTGTTAGAATCAGGGTAAATAAATGATTCRGMATTAAAAYCCCTCGCGAATAACTAAGTAAAATCGTGGGTTTCCTCCTCGTTTTATTATTTTTAATTATTTTCCTTATTTCTTAGTTCCATTATCGATAATAACAAAAATAGAAGCAATCTTGTCAAAAATAAATTCCGATGGAGTTCAGTTAAATAACGAAAATTCTTTGTTTTCTTTTTCTTTTATCGCCTTTGATCCCTCTTTCTTATTTTTCACTCTATTGTCAGAAAGTCCAATAATTGAGGGCGGTCCCATTAAAAATCAAATATCAAAGATTTTGAATAAATTAATGAATATTCCGTTTTTCTCTTTTCTTGTTTTGTTTTTAATTCATGTTTTCTTTTTTAATTTTGATACCAAAATTGATGATATCCGAGGCCCCACTTCTGCGTCAGTTGTGGAGCGTAAAAGAACCACGCCCAAGCCCATCTCCATCTTGCTGTTCAGCAGGCGTCCGTCCCGGAAACAAGCTAAAGACGGCGGTATTGAGATAGACGCCGCCGCGGTAAGGTAGTCCTTCTTATCAATTTCGAGAGCTAGTCTCAACGGTCGTCATATCTAATCTTAGGGGTACTCGGGGTGCCCCTAAATTTTGCTGCATGGTCAAACCTGAGTACCGTCATTGCACGGACTTGTCTTTGAGGCTAAGTTCCTAAACCGTGGATTTCAAGCGGCGCACTGCTTGTGGCCGCCTGACAACGGTTTCATACGGTCCGCAACATGCCGTAGTACCGCGGTGGGCCTTGCCGTAGCGCCCCGGGCATAGTCCGCCACCTCGCTGGTCCCAACGGCCCGCTTACTCTCAACTTCTCACAGCAAACCGCGGGGGGCGGCCAGTACACCCGCCAATGGCCGCGCCACTGATATTCCTCTCTCGCCGTGGGCCAAAATACCCACCATCCCTCCAAAGCACCGTACGCTTAAAGTCCTCGACTACTGTGACGACCATGGAGTCCGGCGTCACGTCCAGGCTGCGCAAAATGCCGGAGCTTACATAAATTTAGTACAACAATTATTTGATATAAAATACAAACAGACGTCGTGCGTCCCGCTGGCCCGTGGCGCCGCGCACGCCTAGACAGCGCACAGCCGCGCCTCGCCGCCAATACCCCCCATGCCGCCACGCGCGCCTCTTACCCTGACAAAACCCCCTGCCTCCACTCGCGCGCACGCCGTCAGGCGGGCGACACCGCACTTGCGTGACTTGCAAAAACACGCCAAATACCCTTGTAAGGGTATTTGGTACGGCAGTGTTCTTTTCATTGTTCCTACCTGTTTGTTTCGGAAAACCGTTGAAAAACGAGAAGATATTTCCGAAAAAAAAAAGAGGGAGGAAAAAAAAAAGGAGTCTATGGAATGACGTGTGAGGGAGGTTGCACTGTTTGCAGCTGCATTTGATATTGGGTCTGTGTTTCAACATACGAGGTACCCTTGGGGCACCACGATTTGACCTACCTCGTTGGCATGGCCAAAATGACGGGAGGAGGAGGTTTTTTTTTTTTTTTCCATTTTTTCCTTGCTGAGGGAAAACGAGGCTGTTAAGAAGCAGTAGAGGGGGAGTGTGTGTGTGCACCTTTTCACTGTCGAGGCCATGTTCTAAAGTGGTTTGCAGCAAACCAGCTAGGGGGCTGGCTATGAGTTTGGCCAGGTTTAGAGGGAGATGCATTGTTGAGGTTGGGCCTCATCAATAACAGATCAACAAGGGAGGGGCTGAATACAACCACCCCTTGGTGCACTTGCAGCAGAAAAGGAGCCAAATCCTTTTCCTGATAGATGGACCTAACCTTTTGAGTTGTGTAGGGTTGGTAGATGCCCTTGATCTCACTTTAGAGATCAAGGGTTCAGACTGAGCCCGAATTTCTAGCTTAGGGTTCAGGCTGCTGTCACCACCTCCCTCAACTATATAAGCAGCTTATTGCCTCCCGCTGCCTTATTTGCTGGGAAGCAAACGCTGCATCTGCTGACTGGAGAGGCTGTAGGAGTATGAGAAGAAGAGAGGTGTTGTGGGAAATGGTGGTCTGCAAGTGTTGGGGGAAAAGGTGCTCTGCAAGTGAGGGGGGGATGTTGTTGGGATAAGTGGTGGTCTGCAAGCTAAGTGAAGGAGAGTTGGTGTTGGAGTGGAAAGTGGTCTACATAGTGGAGAGAGGTGCTGGCCAACTCCATAGTGGACTGCGTGGTGAACAGGGGGAAGTGCTGCCGAAACTTTGGGTGATCGACAAGGTGTGTGAAGCTGATGAAGGAGGTAGCTATGGTGGATGTGTGGGTGATCAGCAAGTAAGTGAGAGTGGTGGTGAAAGGAGGACACTCCATGACTTTAGTCGGACACTCCACACCATGGTCGGACGTCAACGGACATAGCTATAAGCTTGGTGACCGGATACCCACGACGTCGGCGGTCATAGCCAGGTGCGACTTGCTGGCGAAAGTTTGTTGTTGCAATAAGGATTGGAACATAAGCTGGAGGTGGCCGGCAACCGTTGATGTGAACTCGGTGGCCATAACCAAACGAAGGAAGCGACATTTTTTTTTTATCACAACAAAGAGAGTTGTAAAGATTGTTTGAACGTTAGTTATTCAAGGTCAGTGGGCGACTCGAGTTTCTTTTTCCCCTTCACCCCGCTTGCTCTCACACTTTGTATGACCCTTCATTTTTTTTTCTAACGTTCAAAAGGAAAGAGCAAGGGTAGTGAGGGTTGTGTGTGACCATGGTTATAAGATATAGATGGAAAACCTGACTGCATGTAGGGATTGTTTTTTTTTTTTTTTTCCCTCTCCGGACTTGTGATGACTATGGTGTGTGCGGTTATGTGGAGAATGAAAAGCATGTTTTGAAAAATCGAGAACAAACTGTTTGGATGAGTTTTTTTTTTTTTTTTTTTTTCCTGAACTTCATCCAACGTGTGGCGTTTGAACTAAGAAAGAATTAGAGGCACGAGAAGAAGGGAGTCTTCAAAGAACCTAGTCCTTGCTCTGAAAGCAAACATTCTATTTCGAATGCCTATCTCCTTTTTATATTCTCTCGTCATTTTTTTTAATTTTATTTTTGTCTTAGTTTCCAAGTCGTGCAGGAGAATGAGATGAACAGTCCACGTTGGGCTTGATAGTGTTTTATTATTTTTGATAATAGATCGATTTACGATTCAATTTCAATCCATTTTCCCGATTCAATCTAAGGTTTTAGTCCGTATGGGTGGAATTGTTTTTTTTGTTTTTCTTAACCCAAATTTTTATTAAATGGCGAATTAAAAAGGATAAAGTGCTTGAATTTGAAAGGTTGGACAATGGTTGAATCTTTGTCTGGATAAGGCAAGAAGTGTGAGTGCAGAGAATGTTTGAAATTGACCCCCTGCAGTGCGTGTTCTATCGATGTTGAATCTTTGGTGTGATTGCAAACATGTTTTGTGAGTTGAAGTTTATATTTGACTTTGTTTACGATCATATGTAAATTTCGGAACGAGTCACGCTGTTGATCGTAAGAGTGATCGCCTCATGCCCTATGACCTCGTTATATGTATCTTTTGTGTATTCGTGCGATTTACCATAACCGTGTGTAAAGATCAAGCATACTTGTATTGAGAAAAAACAAAGATCCCTTTTTACCTTTTGCTTCTTATAATTTGTATAGGTGGGTGTTAAGGTCCATGACGATTATCAAAGTTAAACCTTTTGACCTATTTCCAAACCTCCGAAGATGGAGCCCCGTACCTCGGGTTAGAGGCGTTTGGACACCATAAAGTAGCGAAGCCTGCCTACCGCTCACCTGTGCAGGGTACAGAAAAGAGTAGGTCTCGCAATCGTACTTGCGATTGTCTAACAACGTGAGATCAACCTCTCAAAACGTGTGTCAGACGACAATTGAGTGTCGAATGCAACCCTTAAAGTCATTGAGGGTTGCTTGATTATGGGTAGCACATAGTACGCCATTATTGTGACTGCTTGCGCATTCATGCACGGCTAGTCGATATGACAAGGCCTATGTCTCCACGATATTTATTCAGAATCGTAGGCGTATCTTTCGTTTATTTTGTTGTCAAAACATTATGGGTCGGATATAAAAAGGGATTAGTCGTAATTTACGTGTGAAATGGAGTTTTATTTTGGCGAGGTGTATCACGTGGTTAGACAAACCATCCTAGCCAACGGCGTTGAGTCGCTTGGGACATCAACCCCCAGAGCGTATGAGGCCGATTAAGGTGTTCGACCATGCTCGCCCTCTACATTACAGCGGACAAGAAATGCCCTCGGTTGGACCACCTTTACGATTTCACTCGAGCAACTTTCACGTGTGGTTCGGTAGCTCAACGGGGATACACCTGTCTAATGGTGGTGACAACCCTTTGGGGAGAGGTAAGTTATGCCTCACGTGACCCCTATTATGTAGTAGGGGGTTCGCAGGAGATGTGACTGGTGCACTCGGTCACCGCGGCGAGAGCTCCACTGTGAAGAAAGTCCTGCAAAATTCCGTATGACATGACCGAGAGGGTCCCCCTGCGAGATTAATGCGTTCGACAACGCAATCCTATACCGGTCGACTAGGACAGTTAGTCTAACCACACGATACACTTCACAAAAATAAATCCAACCTTCATTCATAAATCCCACCTGGTCCCTTATTCGCTTTCGACCCATAACCTTTCGATGACAGAATAAGTGGTGACGTGCGCGAGTCTCTGAATAAATAGCACGATGATGCGATCTTTATCATATCGACTAGCCGTGCATGAATATGCAAGTAGTCGCAATGATGACATACTATGTGGTACCCATAGCCACGCAGTCCTCAATGATTTCAAGGGTTGTTTTCGACACTAAAGCGTTGGCTGACACGCGTCTTGAGGGGGTAATCTCATGACAATAGACAATTGCGAAGGCGATTGCGAGTCCTACCCTCTTCTAAAGACTGCTAAGAGGAGCGATAGTAAGACTGCTAAGAGGAGTGGAGGCGTGGAGCAGGTCAAAGGGTTTGACTTTAACAGCCACCACGCACCTCAACGTCCAACTATAAAACTTAATAAGCAAAAGTTAAAAAATTTTCATCAGTAAATAAAAACCAGTAAATATTTTCATATCCACACATCATTCGCAACTAGAGAAAGACTAAAAGGGGTTAGGGATAGCTCATCAGATATGCAGATCGTGCAACCTGTAGTTATCATTCTCACTTCCTCCCAGATGCGACTTGTGCATCAAGCTTCAAACACTAACTTACATAAAGCTTATACCACATAAAAAGTCACATTGCCATACACCAATGTGATCAACTTTACCATTCTCTGCAACTCAATCCACACCTTACACAATCAAGCCCCAACCATTGTCCAACTTAAAAAAAAAAACATCTAGTTTTTTTAAAATGGTCATTAAAAGAAGTTTGGGTAAATACCCTCAAAGAAACATATAAGAATCATGCGGCTAAGGCTTTAAGTTGAGTTACAGGTGTAAGTAAAGTGGTGTCGTGAACTGATCTGTTATCAAAAGATAACAAAATTTTACCATTGTAGGATCAGTCTAAAGGTAGTAAAACCTCAAATCAAACCGAATGAAAATGATTTGCACCACAACATAAGTCAGCGTTCAGGCTATGTTTGAATGATTGTAAAATAATTATATCATCCTACCGTATTTCTGACACTTATACGAGAGTATCAAGAATTTCGGCAACACTTTCCATATAAAAGTACTATAAAAAAACTTATACTAATCCGAATTCGAAGTCGGATAAATTCTAAAATTTTTCAAAGGTAAAATTGTTTAACTCCTTAGATTAGTAAACAATTGGGCTACATCCCCTTTAGATAAGCTAGTTTCTTAAATTTCTACTGACTTAAAAATATGAAGTAGAAAAAAACTTCTTTATATAAAAAAATACGTCGAACTTTTCGAATTAGTAAAAAATCATGCATCACCTCCTTTAAAAAAAGTAGTTTGACAAATTTATACTAATAAAAAAACAAGTTAGACTATTCTAATATGTAAAACTTGAAAACTCATATAATTCCTTAGATCTTATACAAATTTAGGCAACATCTTCCTTAAATTGAAGTGATATCACAATTTGCACAAGTCTACGTCTTAAGGAGGAAGTATGCATAAATCAAAACTAACTTCTGTCACTCAAGCAACATGGCGAGCACTAAAGCAACTACCTCTCAAAGATCATACTTAAAATAAACTGAACGCATACTCAACCATATAAAAGTTCATATCACGATGGATGAGTACTCTCACCGAAGTCTCATGTTGTGTTTCTCAAAAACAATTTGTTATCTCTCAGTTAGATAAACTTCAATACCCTAACTCACTTTAGGATTTAAAATACTTGACCATTCAACTTAGAAACGACGTTTAGTCTCGCCTTAATTATAAACAAAAAACATAGGACACAGTAATATTTTTCTTTTCATTGGGCATATGACCAAGTCATTCAACTTATAAACTCTACTTAGCCGACTTTTACCATTTAATAATTCAACTTTAAAATACTTATCTGCTATTTTGATGTCCAACAAGGCATAAGGCTGAGTCATTCAACTTAGAAACAATGCTCAACCTGCCTAAGTTACCTTTTTTATATTCTTAATTTCATACCCCCTTCTTTAGTGATATGGTATTCAAAGATCATTCAACTGAGAAACCCCGTCTGACTAGCTTATTTTCATAAAATATAAAATATATAATATAAAAAGAACTATTATCAGATTCTCATTTTATGCATGACTTTTTCGACAAAGTCATTCAACTTATAAACAATACTTAGTCTCAGTCTAGGTCCCCTCAGAAAGAAAATACAGAAAGAGTTAGTGTTTCAACTTCGAAACAGTACAAAACCCTTACCTTTATAACTTCAACAAAAACAAGGACCCCTGGGCCATTCAACTTAGAAAGATGTACAGTTTCTGTTCAAAAACCTCTTAAAAATCATATAGATCATGCCATTCAACTTGGAAATCATGCTTGGCCTAAAAAACAACTCATCCATGCAATAAAAACAAATTCACAACAAAAACGAAAAACTTTTCCAGAATTAAATATTCATTCTATAGTAAAATTACAATCTAAATTTTAAATTTTTATTCCATCTTTAAAAATATCATTTCAATTTTAAAATTTTTCATCTTACTTCCAAACTTTCATTCCAAGAATAGGGTATGCCTTCTTATTTGGACTGCATGGTAGAGATGGAATGAAAGTCTGGATAAGTTTATGAAATATTTTAATTGGACTGTAATTCTAAGTAAGGATTTTCAGTCATAAATAAGTTAATCCAATCTAAATTAGAAGATATTTGTTGTAGTAGAATGAAAATTTAATTAAAACATTTCATAAACTCGTCCAGACTTTCATTCCATCTTGAACAAATAGTTGTACTTAGAAGGGAAATATCATATTTAGACGGGAACTTATCAAATAAAACTGAAAATTTTTGAATTGGACGAACATTGGAATGATAATTTATAAATAGGAAGGATTTTTTTTTAATAGAATGTTTTTTCAACTTTCATTTCTCGTGGGAATTTTTATGTTAAACCAGACCATTCAACTTAGAAATAGTATCTAGCCCATTATAAAGCAAATCAAAAAAATATAGCAGCCAGTCCATTCAACTTAAAAATATGTCTGACCCTTTTTGTGACTCACAATCGCAATCAAGACCACCTTTCTCCCACCTTCCCCCAATCACCGCCTTCTGTCCGACTTCAAATAATAAGTAAAACAAAATTTCATTCATTCAATTCCCTTATTCAATTTGACTGCACGAATTCAGAGTCAGACATTATAGAAAGATGTAAAAGATAGGGGTGTAATGAACACATATAAGAAAAAAACTATACATGTAAGTTTTCTGTCTCCATAACCTCGCCTTGGTTCCAGTAAAGCTCCCTCAATCGGGAGGGCAGCCTTCCATAGAGGCCTTGGCATGGATTACGGGTTTCCAATCCCGTATGTCGCCTTCCTTTCGTAACCAATGGACTAGACTGAGAGTAAGAAAGGTAGAAAGAAAAATATTACGTCACTCAGATACAAGGCAGGTGCGTTCAGACTCACGGGAGAGGGTCTGGTTGTCGTGAGTCGGTTGAGGGCCCCACAATGGTGACAAAACAAAACGCAGTAGGATGCCCGAACCACGGTCCAAAACGCAGGACAACTATACTCTAGTAAACTTCTAGTTGTAACTCCCTCAGAAAGCATGATCTGCCTTCCAAATCGTAATATCGCTACCTCTGACTAAGTGCAGGAACACAAACTAGAAAACGCGAGTTCGAATAGAGCACACCCTCGGTGTTCTATTCGAGTAGCAGACAAAACACAACATGCATACCATCAACGATCAATGAAATACTCAGCAAGTAAGGTAGCGAAGAACTTCAACATCAGCACTGCAGAGGAAAATACAACGACGTCCTATGATCGCAATAGTTGTTACTAGTCAACAACAACCTGTCAACATCGGTCTGCTTCCATCACAAACCACTCCACCTAATCGCAAAATTGATCAGATGAAGCAACATTTTTGTGTGGCGAAGCATACCAACCTGCACCCGCTAACATAGATTAGTCTGCCACCTAATCACAAAATTGATCAAAAAAAGCAACATTTCTTTGTCGCAAAGCATACCAACCAGCAGTCGCTAACATAGATCATACCGCGTGTTGCAGAACCAACTACAATTTTGATGAAGTAAGAAGGTATGTCGTTTTGTTGCCCCGTCCAGAAGGTATCTGGTTTTGAACTTAACTTTGTACTTCACTCAGTTCATGGACGTACCAAATGAGTCAGACCAATTGGCCTACTACAATTTGCAAAGAGTTGGTTGTGCTAGCCCCCACTTGCCGCGAATGACAGCACAATCACTTTGGTCAGAGGTCTAACCATCCAACCACCATAACGGAAGAATCCAGATCTCGACCACCACGAAGGCGAGCAACACGAGTTGCACGACTACCACCCCGACGGCGAAGGGCTCTTAATGGACAAGATAGCGAGCGCGACTACGATCAACACGGTGAAGATCCCAACTGCGGACACGATGACATGCAACAACACTATTATTATTTCGAACGATGGCGATCTGGATGAAGTTGAGCGGGACAATGAAGATGAGTCCGGTCATAGGCACGAACCTTGCCTGCTACTCACCTAATATTTGTAAATATTCCCGCCAATTTTATTTTTCTATGAGGGTACACTCACACGAGCTTCATGGTCAGCGAATCCGACCGTAATTGTGGCTAGGTAAGTGTTCCTCCCTCCTTTAGCCTTCCAGTTCGACTCCCCATCCCCTCATTCAAGTTCTTACCTCTCTCTCTCTCTCTCTCTCTCTCTCTCTCTCTCTCTCTCTCTCTCTCTCTCTCTCTCTCTCTTTCTCTCTCTCTCTCCCTCCCCTTTTTGTTGCCTCGGTTGATGCTCCTTCCTCACTCTTACCAACCCACAAGCGTTCATTCAAGGCAACTCTCTCTCTCCTTTTTGTTGCCTCGGTTGATGCTCCTTCCTCACTCTTACCAACCCACAAGCGTCCATTCAAGGCAAGGCAAATCCTCTGCTATTTGAAAGCTAGGTGCACCAGCTGCTGGAATCGAATACGATGCCGAGCGGCAACTCCTTCATATCATCCATGATGACGAAGAGACTATCACCACGACAAGTACGAGTCTGCAAACGACCTTGGTGATAAAGAAGACGAAGTTGATGATGAGCAAAAATGCTCGGCAAACATGCAAAATGAGAATAAATCTTTCGATAGAATACGAAACGATACATTACTTATATGGACTCTACTAAACGGTCATTTACACCTCCGACATCAATGAATCTAGTCGACATCTCGGCCAGGTGGATACATTATCGTGAGGAGGAGCAACACCGTGAAGAAGGCAACCATGAGGATGACCAAGCATTGCTGGCAACTAAGCGGTCCACTCCTTTCGCTCGACCTTCCTTCCCTCTGATCGGCCATTACAGGTCGTCCCTCTTTTCCATTAAACCCATTTTGCCCAAAGTCCCCGCAAGATATATGTGTTCCTCCCAACTACTAATAGAATCAATTGCGAGTGTAGCTTCACGTGGTCGCACCATCGGTCTCGACTGTGGACATAGCGATAACGGGTTTAGGAGGGCGAACGTGGAGAGGGAGAGCGTTGATCGTGACCATTAGCGAGACCAAAAATGTGAGTTTGTGACATGGCTAACAAGCCTAATCGTGAACTTTGCTTACTATCCACCCGATATGCAAACAAAGTATCAACCTTCCCCTGGAACATGGAAAGATACACCGACAAGGTAAGTTTTTTTTTTTTTTTTTCCTCTCTCTCTCTCTCTCTCTCTCTCTCTCTCTCTCTCTCTCTCTCTCTCTCTCTCTCTCTCTCTGCTGCGTTCTGTTTCCCTTCTTTCAGTTCGTCTCCATCTCCTTCTTTCCTTCATCTCTCGTTGTCTTTCTCGTTTCTCCTTCGCTTGCGCCCTTGCTGCCGCACGCTTATCTTTGCGCGCTTCCTCCCTTTTGCGCTCGCAGAGGTACATACTGGGGATAAATCTTCACGTAGGCACAGGACGATCCATGCACTAGGTTTCCGTTGTCATGCCCGCTGCTCAAATATAGAAATGGGAGTGAATCTCACACTATAAGTTGGCCAGATACACCACTGACTGAACTGTTTCGTGCTGCGCCCCACCACTAGGCATCATTTTTTTTTCTCTTTCTCTCCTTCCACCATACGCATCCTCTCCCTCTTCACCCCTTTCTGCCTTCCTACCAACCACGTACCCATTCCAACTGTACCTTAGAAGTCGTCCAGAAGTGGAATCTT
Source organism: Chara braunii (assembly GCA_003427395.1). Lineage (NCBI taxonomy): Eukaryota > Viridiplantae > Streptophyta > Charophyceae > Charales > Characeae > Chara > Chara braunii. The sequence goes on from BFEA01000090.1 coordinate 2,019,115, forward strand.
CGAAACGTGGTTTGACTTGCCCGCCTCCATCAGGGGTGATCACTGCTCTTCCTGTACGGCCAAACCGACCCACGTATAACCTCTAATGCCCACACCGGCCTAATTAGTATCCTAACACAAAAACCAATGTTGCCATTGCACTCGCCCCGCCCCAAAACCTTAGCGATGACTTTTACTTTGTCCGTTTTCTTTAAGGAACGGGCGAGCTTCGCGTTCGTCCTCGTTCTTCGCCTCACAATTCCCCCGTTTTTTTCCTTTCTCGTTTTCGTTAACGTCAACCCCCTTTTCGCCCCTCTCAACGCTAATCATTATGTACTCTGACAGTACTCAACACAAAAGGAAAAAACTTAAACTTTCGGACGTTTTCATGATTTATGTGTGTCATCCTTGCGCATGGGTTATACTAATCTTCTCTGTATCTTTCTTATTTTAACAAATGTCCACTCCCGAGACCAGGTTCACGAAAGCGGCCGAGCCCGATAACTCAGGAGTTTTTTTCACCTAATTCCATCAGGATTCCAACTCAGGTTTGCCTTTCAATCATTCACAGGTGTACCAATTGTGCTAACACCATTGGTTCCAACGGCGGTTCCCAAAACAATACGGGTCCGGTCCTGAAAACGTTGTCGATGGCATCGACTCCTATTTTTCTCGAAAAAGACGAGAGTCCTCCCGTCCATGTCACGGAGGAGTTAAACAAAAGAAAAATTGAGAGACAGCTTAGGGACGACGCATAAATAACCCTGCGAACCGCCGAGACAGGCGTGGTTGCGTCGTCCCTTCGCCGCTCTAGCACGATGCGCCAGCCATATTTCCCACGGTCCCCTATGACAGGATAGGTTCTTGCAAGGCCCGACTTTCCTTCCCTAAGGGGTTGTTACCACCCTTAGCGGTGTATCCCTACCGAGCTACTAACCTTCATGAGAATATTTTTATATGCAATTGCAGAGCTAGGTCAGCCGGGTGCATGTGCTCATTTCGTTGTGGTATACGCACGCTTGGTTAACGCTAAGTGGACCCGAACATCGTCCGTTCCTTAGGGCGCTGATCTCCTGAGTACGAAGCAAATGGTGATCGACTAGGATGATATCAACCAAGCGTGAAACCCGCAACTCAATCCGATTCCCTTAGACATACAATTCAAAAAAAAGAGAAAGTTACAACGATCAAATATAATTATATCGAAACAAACTGCCAACAGGAAGTTAGCTTTGACAATAACCTAGATGCAGCCGATAAGGTAGTCGGGGTACCTCAATTCTGACTTGATAAGTCGCACTGCCAAAGTCTTTCATTCCACCCTACTGCCGACCTAGTAAGACTAGTTGCACACACAACCATCTCTATATGTTCCCAATCCTTTCGAATGACAGACTGCTTTGCAAATAATTGTTGATCAGGTGTATTACTTGAAGTGTTACATATCTCTCCCTCTAGGAAGTGGTCCCTCGTCCGAGCACAAAGCTCGAATCTCAAAAGTTGGGTTGTCTCCACCGAATCGGCAAAGTACCCGTCCATAAAATGGTTCACTTTGAGTCAATAACAAGGTCGGCTCCTAAAGCAACGAACGCTTGCCCCAGATCCTTCCTAGAGTGACAATATGTCCGCCGCAAGTAAGTTTCAGTTTTTAACTTGGACGAAAAAGTTGAAGGAGATAAAAAATCAGAATCATTTGGACAGGTATAGGTAGTTAAGGTCGTTCGGGATAGAAAGGGTCGATCCTCAGAAAAAGGTCAAAGTCCGTTTCACCTTATATGCTTTATTTCAATCGAATGCATTTTATGGTGCGCATAGCATTAACGTTTTTCAAAACAACGAAAATTTTTTGACATGCAGGCATGTGAAACGTTAAAAGAAGAAAATAATTTTTTCTTTTCTCAAATAGACATCAATCTCCTTTGCAAGCATCCTTCTACCTACCTACACAGAACGCAAAGAAACCACTACAGTCCCATACTCAAGTCAAACCTTTTCACTCACATGTATGACTCACACAACTTTCCTTCACCTTTTCTTTCGAACATTCAAAAGAAACAGGGTCAAGCAAAGTGTGGATTCACACAGATGTGAAGGAAATTTTGAATCAATCAACTGATCTTGAGTGAAGTTTGGTTCGACTCCCTAAAAAAAAAACGAATAATATCCCAATCAAATAGAAAATATTTGCGTTTGAAGTCCAAAATATGCGGTCCAACTTTCTGAACATCCCCAAAGCAGTCTCAACTGCAGTTCCAATCATACAAAACCTCCAAGGACTACCCCAAACCAACTCGCCGATCCACACCACCTCAAATCACAGGGTCCGCTCCCAATTGCTACGCCAACCGTTTATGCCTCAACCTTATATTGATCCTGACAATGGTCTCACACATTCTCACACCCTCGCTCACAATATCCGTTCGTATTGTGTCCCACAAAAAACAATAAAGGTTACCCCAACGAAAATCGCATGTGCCCGCGTACCAAGTTCTGCGGTCCCAAAATAGTCGTGCAGTGGCACCAACAGATCCACCCTACCTCAAATGTCGATGGTACGAGTTGAACTGAAGAAAAAAAAAAAAAATCCCACGGCCTCAAAACATAGCATTTGGAGCTAGGTCCAAGATATACATCAGCGTCGTTCCTCCTCTAGACCACGCTGAAATACACCATAACCGCTGCACACCACAAAAAATAACGGCGGGCGAAAAACTAATCGCAGGTCACTGCCCTTTGTATTGTCAAAACTGGTACCACGGTCGTTCAGCAAAACCATCGCTTAATCATACAAAAAAGAAGGCTTCTCTAAGCCACAACTTTCCGCAACACCTCCCCTCAAAACATTGTCGGTGCACCGAAAAAACCCCTTAAAAGTGTTGTCGTTGTCGTGCTATCAAACGTACAACATCTTCCCACACAAACTAAGAAAGTTAGTATCGCGCAATAATTCGGGCAGCATATTCCCTCCAAAAATAAATTCGCCGACGTGCGTAAAATTTACAGCGTGACCCCTCTAAAAATATCGCCCCGATGCTGAAAACGTTCGGAAGCATAGTCCTCCTTCAACATGCCCCCATTGTCGTGCTGCCAACCGGGCAACACCTCCCTGGCGTGCGCCGCTCACCACACAATCTAACTCCGTCACAACCTAATGGCCACAACACCAATGCAAGGGCGGGGCAGTGAGCTCTCAACCTCTGGCTATAGCTATCTTTTTTTATTTCCCTCTACTTCCCTGCAAACCTCCACCAACAGCATCACCTCTAACAGTGTAATAAAACTCATTTTGCACATGAAGTGCAAGTGAGCAGTATCAAAACCTCAACAATTGTTAGGCAAGTGTGGGTGTTGTTGGCTTTTATAACCATCTGAAAGGTTGTGGACAACAACTTGGGTTGGACCCTTGATCCGAACTCACAAACAAGGGTCAAAATCTTTGATGTTCCCCTAGGGGAATAAGGTCTTCCAATCCCTGAAGCATTTGGCCTTCCCGTCAGGCGACATGCTTCAGGGAATGGTTGTACACAGCCATTACCGAACCTATTTAAAAAACGAGCAGACTCAACCCCAATTACACTCCCCCCCACAAACACACACTCATCTAACCACTACCACGGCCACATACGTGGTCATTTCCCCTTCTTTCCTTTTTTTTTTTTTTTTTTTTTTTTTTTTTTTTTTTTTTTTACTTTTCTTCTCTAATCTCTTTGTTCTCTTGTTAGGGGGCAACTCAACAGTCGCACCTTCCCTTAGTTCTGTCACAGAGTAGAACTAGAGTCAATCTCAACAGGGGCTTCTCTCCAACACGTCTGTATCTGGCGCAATAAGGGGGTCAGATCCAGGTATGCGTCCAATGATCGCTGCCCATTTCAAAACGAACAGCCGCAGTCTTATCWCGAAACAAAATAAGGGGGGGGGGGGGGAACACCCTAAAAATTATAAAGAAAATCTAAAAAGAAGAAGAAAACAAAACTTAAGTGCGGTGTTGGCCGCAACCCGTTCATCGAAATAAGCGGGCACTTGCACAACACGTAGAAAACAAGGGGGGGGAGAGAAAAAAAAATGTGGTTGTGTATATCTTCATGTTTTAGCAGTAGATTCATTCAATTATGCTCATCCTCTCGATGGAAGCACCATGAGTTTAGCCGCTAGGCTGGAGACTTCATGTTCTCTCTTTCTCTCTCTTTCTCTCTCTTTCTCACACACACACACACACACACACACACACACACACACTCACGCACACACAAGTGTAGTAGTGTATATTTACACGTTTTAGCGTTAGATTCATTCGATTTTGTTGATCCTCCCGATGAAAAACTCTCCCCTCAGCCCGTTCCTCGAAACGAACAAACGCTCAGGCAACTCGTATGAACAAAAGGAGAGGGGGGGGGAATCTAAAAAAATGGAGAAAATCTAAGGAAAAAAAACACTAAAAAAAATCTTAATATGAAATCTAAAAAGAATCTGACAAAGAAAATAAAATAAAAACTTACCTTTGAAGTGAAAAAATTACCCGTAAATTCAGGCGCCTACAACCTCTTTCTTACCCGCCATCTGGTTGGTGTCACTTCGTAGGTTTTAGTTTCCCTTTTCTATTTTGTTTTATCTCGTTCGCTTAGAGACAACGATTACATAAAAATGCGTGACTTTTCATCCACGCCATGTTGAAATACAGACTCAAGTTTGATCCCTCACAAAAATCGAAAAACAAAACTAGGACCATTTCGCAATTTATGTGTGACATCCTTGCGAAGAGACCATGCTAATCTTGGCACTGTGTGACCGATCTCAGTCGCTTAATCCGCACATCGTGTAGTTGAAATCAACCGTGCGAACACTCTCACCTCTGTGGACTGCTCCTTCAAAAGGAGCTAGCCCAGTGGTACGTTCAGACTCAATTTGGGTATTTGTTGGGTGACAGTCTCATGCGTTACCTACTGGGTCAACTCCTACTATAGAAGGAGTGGCCGCCTGTCCGTGGCTTTGCAAGGTCTGACTGCCTTACCGGTTCGCACGACTGGCTACCTTACCTACGGCTCGGACAAGAGTCCAGCCTGGTAAGTTAGGTATGGATAACCCAACCTATGATACGAAATTACAAATTTACGGTCCTACACATCCGAGGCCTATTAAAAAAATAAAATTAGGGTATTTTTTCAGCTCCTTGGCCACATGCTCTGCTTGGCCGTTCCCTTTGGTATATTTAGACCCTGAATCGCACGAGTTAACAGCCGCACGATCTTATTTTGAAAATAATAGGTTAAAATTTATTGTTTCATAGGCCGCACACCCTTGTGGCCTCGTAAAAAATGAAACAAATCCAATCACACTGCCTACCCCAGACGTCGACACACATCCGAATTAGAACTATTTTAGTCTCCAGTCATAGGTCAGGTCTGAATAAACTTTTGACAACGCGTCATCCTCATCAAGTCAAAAGTTTCCACAAAAGTTGGAAAATGTCAACATTCAAAAACACCAACCAGATACCCGTATAAGGGTTTCTATTTTGACAAAGGGACTTTAAATTCAAAATAAACTAATACTCAATAATAATAAAATGAAACTTAAGAAAAATAAGAGCGGAGGGGGAGGAACTGCCGACACCCCCTCGGTCCCGCCAAACGGACCCCCAGCCGGGATCGGTAACAAAATCAAGGGGGATGGTTCCACCGAGTCCTCAATCCATCAGTCCCTTCAATATACTTCGTTGCTGCTTTGTTGCTCGTCGTTGACTTCAATCCTTGAATATGCTTGGTGAAATTCCTACATCATAACCAACTTGAATAGCGATAGGCCCAAGACTGACTTTGGACACACAATTCTCTTTATAAACGGTACTGGTATTGTGGTCGGCCTGCAAAATGCACCAAGGCTACAATGGCCTACGGATCGCTCCCGCTGCTGCCGAATTCCCACATCTACGATAGGAAGGCTCGAGGCGATGTATTTGATGCCAAACACACTGCCCACCACGTTTAGGGCATGCATCCCCTGACCTTTGACACCACACATACCCAAGCCTCAAAGGTGACACACTTTAGTAGTCAAGAACGCTGCGAACATCGCTCGTCAAGGCAAAAACTCAAGCTTTTCCCGCAGGTACGGGGCTTTGCCGCCCACATTGAATTTCTACCTTATGAGCCTTGGCGCTTCTCTTACTCGCATATCGGTTCTCTCTACCCAATTCTACTAATTCTTTGCCAACACCTCGTTCTAGCTACACAAAACGCCGTCAAACTAAACTTGACGGCGCACCGTATGTGGCTTGCAAAAGGTACATTACATATCCTTGTAAGGGTATTTGGTACAACACCGTGTCATAGATCGAGAACAAGTAAGGTATGTGTGTGTGTCTGAGTGAGCATGATGGCGACGCATTGTCGGGCGTGGCTGTCCCACACCTTGCTGTAGGTGTTGGATCTCACTCTCGTGTCACGTAGGATTAAGTTATTGCGTTTGAGTCAACAGAGATCTCACTCCAACCGTGCATGCCCGCTACACCTCTCACAGTTCCATGCGATAGGATACAACTCCGAGATGTACAACTCTCCTCTACCTGAGGGTTATCACCACCCTTAGGTAGGTGTATCCCTGATGAGCTACTGACTTACGTGTGAAGAATTTTACTTGCAATCACAGAGGTAAGTTAGCCAAGGGCGTTTGCTCCATCATTGTAGCATAGGCATACGCGCGGTCAAACGTCTAAGACTGAGCCGTATATGTGTCGGGCATCATGAGGTTGATCTCCCGAACCAACTTACGATCCAAGTCAACTTGACTGACGAACTTCTGCACGTATGCCATTTTAATTTATTACCCTTAACCTAACAAGTTATTCGTGCTAATTTTTTTTTTCAATCAACACACATATAATGAATAGGCTTTAGAAGTTTAAACTTAAGGGAAAAAAAATATTTTTATATTTTTCACAAACAAAGACAAACATAGAATGCACAAATTTTTGGCTTAATAAAAAAAACATAGTTTTTTTGCCTTTCAATTATGCACCACAAATCAAGATAGATTTATGAACTTTCAATGACAAATGAAATGTATAAGACTCTTAACCGTGCCAAATATCCTGATTTGTTCAGCATTAAGAAAAAACAAAGATCGAATAACCAAACAAAATGTAAAAATGTTATGAGTCATTGAAGTGTCTGAGTCGAGGCCCAGTAGACTATAAGTTTGTCAATATAAGTTACGTAGTGAATAACTTACAGATGGTCGCTTTATTGACCTACAAACAAAAACCAAACGCGTTACACAATTCTAATAGGGTCAACCATTTGTTAACTTTCACCCACATTTCACTACACTTTCAATCCTCTCAATCAGACATCTTTATTTTTCGACTTAATCACTTAGTTTTATATGACTTTAGTCTTTCAAGGGCGTTTTTTTTACCGAAAATATACCCTTTAGACAATGACCCGAAAATATGAAGTGTCTTTTAGTGCAAGGATCGATGCAAAATGTGAGTGTCAGGGGTCAGTGAGTGTTGAGTAGACAAACCGACCGTTATCATAAGGCAACACCATGTAGTATTGTATAAACTCATAATGACTCATTTTGGAAGTTAAGGTGACATGCAATCGCACACACGTCAACACAGTCTCAACACCCTTTGCCATCAATATGATCATATATGAAATTTTGTAATATGAATTTCAAATTTAACGGAGGACTATAATTTAATCCGACTAACTATAAGTATGTAATATGAAGACTCTCACTGAAGTCGTCATCCTCATACATATTAGCCAATATATATTCAATCGAGCAGTATGACGACTTACAATGGAGTCTCTATCATGCTGCTTTATGAACTTGATCAACCTATCCTGAGGAATGTACAAGGAAGATTCACAATGTAGTATTTTTTTTTTACTCTCTCCATTTTTCATAGTTTGGGCATACGGAAGTAGTAAATTGACTCGCCCTGGAGTCTTCCACCACTTGCTCAATACCAGGCAAATCGAGTTCAAGCAAGTAGTCAGATGACTCACACTGGAGTATCTAACCACCCTTTCAATATAATTCAATATGCACACACACAAGCAGTATGATAACAACGGATAATCAATATACATATATTGCAAACAAGTAGTATGATAACTCACACTGGAGTACCCCACTACCTTTAAACACTAAACAAATAGTAGGATAGTTCACGCCGGAGTATCCCACATATCACATTACATTTTTAGCACAAGTTAGTGAAATTTTAAGTTAGTAATAGGATGACCCTCACTAGATCCCCCTACTATATTGTGTAGTCTAACTTACAACACGTAATAGGATGACTCTCACAGGAGTCTCCTACTATGTTTTGATATTGTGCAAATTAATTTTTAGACATATAATAGGATGACAATAGGATGACTCTCACTGTAATATCCTACTACCCGTTCGAATATTATGTAAACTATATTCAAACAAGTAGGAGGATGACCTTCACTGGAGTATCCTACTACCCGTTCAAGCAGATGGTATGTAAGAAAGCAGACAACAAGCAGTCGGATGACTCACAATTGAGTATCCTACCACTTTTTCACTCTTAGTTAGTTAAGATTCAAATCAGTAATAGGATAACCCTCACTGGAGCCCCTCACTACCTTTTGAATGAAACGTAGTGTAACTTCAAACTAGTAATAGGATGACCCTCACTTGAGTATCTTACTACTCGTTCGATGTTAAACAAGTTGATTATATATAAACAAACAGACAAACAAGCAGTAGGATGACTAACATTGGAGCATCGTACTATTTTTTTTCAATGCAAATTAGTTTAGATTCAAGTTGATAATAGGAGGACTCTCATTGGAATATCGTAATACTTCATTAATATTGCGTTGTCTAACCTTAAACAAGTAATAGGATGATCCTCACTGGAGTATCTTACTATCGGTTCAATGTTAGTCAAACAGGTTGCATTTAAATAAACATTAGAATAACTTGTACTCGAGTAGCCCACCACTTGTCAATTCTCACGATTCTTACCTTCCTTAAATGCCAATCAAACTACGGTCAAACAAGTAATACATCAACCCGCACTGAGGCATCTCATTACTAGTTTGACATGTAGGTGATCAATAAAATGACTCACACTGAATACATTGCACTATCCGCCAACTATAAGAATGTCAATATATATATGTACACACATATGTATAAACGATCTGCACATAGACAAGCGGTATAATGACTCACACCGAAGTTTTTATCCCTCTTGCCCAATACCACATAATGCACAGAAAAATTTATGTCGTACGAGTAGTAGGATGAGTTGCACTAAAACATCCCACCGCTCTTTCAATACAACGCAAACCACATGTTCAAACAAGTAGTAACCTAAGGGCAAATCACACTGGAGCACTCCACCACCCCTCAACTTTTGGTCATCCTACTTTCAAACAAGTAGTAAACCGACCCTCACTAGAGTACTCGACTACCCTTCAAGTTGATCATACTAAGATCAAACAAGTAATAGAATGACCCTCACTGAAACCGCCTACTACCAGTTCGATATGACACATTCAATTTTTACGAACAAACTACATATAGGCAAACAATAGAATAACTCAAATCGGGGCATGCTATAATTCTTTCAGTATTGTACAAATAAATTTATGCAAGTGGCAAAATGACTTATACTAGAGCCTCCATCCTATCATGTTCTCCCAATCCCAAATAAACTATGTTCCTTCTTGATACGATTAGGTTCTTTCTTATCTTCAGGCAATGTTCGTTATGTACACATATATCCTTTTTCCTTTTGGCAATTCTTTGTTCTGAAGAAAATAAAGAAAACGTATATATAACAGATACTCATACAAGTAGTCTAATAGAGGGTTGTACTTGCAAGGGTAAATGGGAAAAGAACTACCTGTACGCATCATTTGGTTCCCTGACTCCGGAGTTCGACCTGAATTTCGGTAGAGTTCCCACAATCGAGCGGAGTCTCCTTGCCAACTCGTTGAGTGCCTATCTTCACGTTCCCGCTTTTCTCTCTCGTCATCCACTTTTTCTCTCCCTCTCACACATGTACATGAGTTTCCCACTAGCTACCACATTCTCACGACGAACATTCTCTCTCTGCCTGCCCTCTAGGTACCTATGTTCTACTTCTGCTTCTTCTTCTTCTTCTTTTCTATTTTCTTCATTCACCTCCTTTCCTGCAAGTTTTTTCTTCTTTCTCGAAGTTCTCTTTCTCGTTTCTCTCGGTCATTTCCCTGGTTTGTACATAGTTGAACTCGTAATTTAAGATAAAATTCATATACTAATAATAACAATAATAATAATAATAATAATAATAATAATAATAATAATAATAATAATAATAATAATAATAATATAAAATAATACTAATAATAAATAAAAATAATAATAATGCAATCAGACTCGCTTTCCTTTTTACTTCACGTTCATGCAAACAGATGATATATCACTCTGGCGCTCAGCGTCCACTCAAAGCTTAGAGATACGGTAACCAAGAATACAATTCAGATACAAGCTCGCTTCAGATGGCTATGGCGCATCAGCGCCCATACAACTCTTTGTTCGTCACTTGGCTCAACTCTGTTGTTCACACACACTCAATTGAGGATCACCCTGGATATCCCACACGCGACACACTGTCTCACACACGCACACACTACACTCATCTACCACCTACGGCAGCTATGGCCGCTCAACCCTGCTGGCTATGGTTACTCAACCTCTACTCTGCCCACTTCATCTTCGAGCGCTCTGCAGACTACCTCGCACAAGTCACTCAAGCAGCGCTTCCGCATGGCTTCCGCATGAATGAATGAATGGTTGGGCGCTGCCTCTTGATTTATACTTTTGTAGCTTGTTGGTCTCCCCCTTTCCCATGCCCCTGGTGCACAAAGTCCCACACGGTACTTGCTTGACTGGACTGTAACTGACTGGGACCGGTACCGCTGACTGTATGGGTTTGCACTGCCAACTCAATGCATTCGCACTGCCGACGTACCGCAGTTGGGCTCACCACTTGCCCACTTGCCTCTGTCTAAACATGAGCAATACTTCGAAAGGCGACGACTAGGACCTTCCGGAAGGTTGTAGACTTGGCCTTTCGAATACTGTAGCAGCTACGACTTTGATCTTTCAGGACTATAGCAGGTACGACCTTGACCTCTCAGGACACCTACAACTACGACCTTTAGGCCTCACTGAGACCTCTATCCAACAGGTCTACAGATCGAACCCCTACAACCTACGGACCTACAACAACCTACCAACTGTTGTGAATACATAGGTCACGATTCAACTCTCGGGGTCGACACAAATACTGTACACATGTAAGGTAAGAACTAGAGATCGAACCCTAGGATCAGCATTCGCTACTGCTAACAGGTGAATACCGTTTCACTCCCGCCGGCCTAAATTCGAGGTCCTCCAAGAATAATTTAGTCCAAGACCGGATTTTTATCTTTTTTTTTCTCTCTCGTAGGCTCTAACTACGTCGAAGGCTGCTTCTAGAAGTTCGGTCCTCGTAAACCACCTGTCGTGTGGACGACCTCTACCTCCTGTTCTGAATACGTCTTCGCCTACAATGCTCTCAATGTCATACCTTTCATCCATGTCCGAAGGGATTATGGATCTTCTTGATGAAAATTGTTGGCTTGTGACACACGGCAACAACTTTGACGCATGAAACACAGGGTAGGTGTGGAGGTGTGCTAGGATTTTTATCATGTAGGACAGCCCATCCTCTCTGCCCTTAACTTCTAAACTAGCCACGATCCTCTGTATGCGGGCAGTAACTTCTGCGAAATGTTCTCCTTAGGAGCAAATTCTTTGGACTTGATTCAGACAAGGTCGCCTACTTGGAACTGTGACGGGCGACGGTGCTTATTAGCTTGTTCTATCATTTTGTGTTGGGCCTTCCTGAGGTTCTCAACGATGGTATATAACTCTTTCTCATGCTGCATCGCAAACTCCCTAGTACCGGGCGGTAGCCTATGAATCTGATCCTGGTTAAGTCCTTCAAATGGTCTTCGCGGTCCAAAAAACTTGTGCAACTCCTTGGGAGTACGAAAGGTGGCTAAATGCACGCTGTTGTTATACGCACTGGCCACCTTGGGCAACATCTCGTCCCAGTTGATATGATCCGGTCAAATATACATTCACAAAACTTGTTGTAGGATTTTGTTCATTTGCTCAGTCTGATCGTTGGTCTCTGGATGACGGCCAGATGACATTAGCAACTTTGACCGATAGACTTTCATCAATTTCTGCCAATTCTGACTAGTGAACCGGGTGTCTCTATCGCTGACTATAGACAACGGAATTCCGTGATCACTCACCCAATAATCAGTAGGTGTCTCTGCGGGCAAGGGAATAAGAACTGCATATTTGCTAAACTTATCGACTATAACCATGACTTTGCTCTTGCCGTGCCTACTCTTGATGCTAGCATCCATAAAATCGATGGACATGGAATAGCCAGACTGATCGGGTATAGGCAAGGGTCGAAGAAGACCTAGAGGGGCACACGTAGTTATCTTATTTCTCTGACAGACTTTGCAACTGCGAACAAACTCTATGCAGTCAGCTTTCATTCCTGGCCAAGTGTACGCATGCATCAGATTGGCTGGAGTCTTTCACCAACCGAAATGTCCCTCTGTGTGTCGTAGCATTCCCTTAGGATCAAACTACAGATCTCATCACTGTTAGGAAGTACAGACCGTCTACTACATTGGTCTTCTCGGACAATAATCCCTGTGTAGTGCAGTAGTGTGGTTCAGTCTCTGGGGCCTCCTTAACTTTCTTGAGGAGGGCATTATAAATAAGGTTTTGCGCATACGCTTGTCTTACTTTCTCTTGTAGGTTTGTCCCTATATCCAGATAGTGGACTATAGCTCCAAAGTAGTCTGATCTTCTACTTAGAGCATCCGCAACTACGTTATACTTGCCTTTGACCGGTTTGAGCTCAAAGTCATGTTGGCCTATCTCAGCAGCCCACCTAGTCAACTTAGGTATCATCTTGGCCTGCGTCTTCAACCACCTAAGAGTCTCGTGGTCTGAATATACTTTCAAGTGTCTCCCAAGCAGGTAATGCTTCCAGTGCTCTAAGGTATGCCTGAGAGCGTAGAGTTCTCTCTCGTAAGTCGAGGTAGCTACCTTCTCTGAGGGCACCCTCGATGACATGAACTCTACGGGTCTATAGTTATTGTCGCCGTCGTGCTGCAACACGACGCCTATACCATACTGGCTTGCGTCCGTGGTGACAACAAATGGCAAGAACGGATTTGCTACCTTGAGGACAAAATACTCTATCAACGCGCACTTAAACTTTTTAAGCGCGGACGTACAATCTTTGTCCCACGTCCAGATCACTTCTTTCTTTAGCAATCTGCGAAGAGGAGCGGTGATAGTAGAGAAGTTTCTGATGAACTTTCTATAATAGTTGGCTAGACCTAAGAACGATCGCAATTTTGTCAGTGTGTCGGGCGTCGGGCAATCTCTAATCGTCGCTATCTTGTTGTCCTCAGGCTTAATCTCGTCACCGTCTAACACGTTGTCGTGAGCGGCGGTCCCACACCCAGACGCAAAGTAATTCTTGTGTCGGACCTCACAGTCGTATCACAAAGGAGTCTAGGGTCACCTTAGCGAAACACCACTCCGACCGTGTGCGCGTACTATACCTCTCGCGAATCCCTACGACAGGTTAGAGATCCCGCGAGGTATAACTTACCTCCATTTGTGGGAGCTGTCACCATCCCTTAGGTGGTCATATCCCTGCTGAGCTACTGACCCACGTGCAAAAACTTTTACATGCAATCGCAGAGGTAGGCCAGCCGATGGCGTTTTCTCGATCGCCGTAATAAAGGCATACGCGCGGTAGAATGCCTTAAGACTGATCCGTATATCGTGCCCCAAGGTGCTAATTCCCTCGGACCGACTATCTTATCAGGTCGACCTTTTTCGACAGTCTTCCACGCTTAGCTAATTATGATTATGAAAATTATATTTCCCTTGTTGACCATATGAAAAATATCAAAGTCTAAACCTTTTTGTAATCTCCCGCTTCCTCAAGATCTCAACAGAATTTCAGATAATAACCTTCCTAAGCCCAGACCAGAGTTTGGACTTGTTCATTGACCTATATAAGTACATACGTATACCAGGGGAGCGAATGAGCGGTGAACCTCACTTTCACAATTGTGGTGCCCTGTGTCCGAATATCCCAGGTGGCCTTAAAGTCCAGAAAGACAGTTCACTGCCCAAACTTGTGCAGATGCAAGAAAACACATACACGTATACAAATGCAGACACTGAATGCGCTACAAGCGTCAACCTTTAACCCATTCATAGTTTGTCCCTCACTCCCCAAAACCTTGAAAACAACACTCCTTCCTACTCATGACTCCTATTACCTAGCCCTTCACCTTTTCAAAGACCTTCGAGAGATGATTTAGACAATTTAGGCTAAGATACAGGGGAAGATCTGTCCGTCTCCCTTTTAGGTTTTGTCTTAGGTGTGGGTATCAAGCCATGTGGAGGTTGAGTCGGAGTTCTACCGACTTGTTATCCAATGATAACAGAATTGCAGTTTCTTAAAGTTCTCTTCCGTAATTCTCTCCAAGAGCGATGAAACCTGTAGACACAGCAGAGTCCGAAAGAATCTTAACATCTTCTTCCTACGCCGGGTCTAGAAGATCTCTCATAGGCTTGTGACATAGAGATCGACCCTCATCAGTGACTTACAGTCTAGTCTCTATCCTTACCTAACTGCCAGGCTGTAGCCCTAGTGGCTGGGAAGTGAACAAAGTTCGTTCCCAACTTAACCAACCCAGTGATCCGACATAAGTCCCCTTTGAGATTGTTTACCAAAGACTCATTCTTGGTTCTTTTTCGTGGCAAGCACAAACGGTATCATCAAATTCATCTTAGAGAGAAGTCACATGATAGAAAAAATCAAATCAGAAATACCAGATAGAGTGATAAGTCTCTCAGGGCCAAGATCTTACTACCCTATCCTTAATAGAATTAGAAGTCTAATGTTTGAAGTTGATTGATCCAATTGGAGAAGGTTAGTAGTATATGGTAGATCGCTCGGGATCTACTTATTCTTTATTGATGTCTGTTCGCGGTAGGGCAGACCTCAAGGCCTTGCTTCTCCTACTCATTGCCTTGTATTAGATCAAGGCCAAGTAGTAATAAGACAGGTTTCTCGGAGCCTCGCTCTTCTTATCACATCGATCTTATCATTATAGTGATAAGGCAGGTTTTTCAGAGCCTCGCTCCTCTTATCACATCGATCTTATCATTATAGTGATAAGGCAGGTTTCTCGGAACCTCGCTTACTCTTATCACATTGATCTTTGTTATTACAGTGGTAAGGCAGACTTTTCGGAACCTCGCTTCTCTTACCACATTGTTTCTTATCAGTATGGTGATAAGGCAGGCTTCTCGGTGCCTCGCTTACTCTTATCACCTTATTCTTATCATTATGGTGGTAAGGCAGACTTCTCGGAGCCTCGTTCCTCTTACCACATTGTTTCTTATCACTATGGTGATAAGTGGAGCCTCACTTACTCTTATCAGCTTGTTCTTAGTTATTATAGTGGTAAGGCAGGCTTCTCGGAGCCTCGCTCCTCTTACCAAATTGTTTCTTATCATTATGGTGATAAGGCAGGCTTCTCGGAGCCTAACTTACTCTTATCACCTTGTTCTTAGTTATTATAGTGGTAAGGCAGACTTCTTGGAGACTCGCTCCTCTTACCACATTCATCTTTGTTATTACAGTGGTAAGACAGGCTTCTCAGAGCCTCACTTCTCTTACCACACTTGTTCTTAGTTATTAAAGTGGTAAGCCAGACTTCTCACAGTCGCGCTTCTCTTACCACATTGATTTTATCGTTGTGGTGATAAGGCAGGCTTCTTGGAGCCTCGCTTACTCGTATCACCTGTTTCTCAACATTATTACAGTGGTAAGGCAGGCTTCTTGGAGCCTCGCTCCTCTTACCACAACAGCTAGACTTACCCGGTCAGATCATGCCTTTCTTTCCTTATTCCAGACATTATTGTTTCTTTTTCTCTTCTGTCTTCGGGTTTAGTCCTGAAGAACCCTTGACTCAAAGTACTCTCTTTATTAAATTTAGTCATAGGTAATTATTTGAAGGTTATAGGTTTAGGATTTATGGCTTAGGGTTTAGGTTGAAGCGCACGCGTGCCTCACTGTTCCCTGCCTCCAGAGTTCCTCCTGAACTCCGGCAGAGCTCCCACAATCGCCCTATTACTACTCATGCATGAATATATTGGGGTCAATCTCCCGGGCTCTAAGGTTATCAAAAGCTAAGATAGTCCTTAATGAGAACATGCCATCAAACAACCATAATCGAGGATGTGGCATTTGAGAGGATACACAAGATATGGCTGAGGAGATGAAGGGGTAGGCACCATCACAAGGTGATGATGTTTTCTTTCCTCTCCAACGTCTCATACACCTTTCCCTTCATTTCTGACCTCATATGACGTCCAATGATAACAATAGTAAGTTAGCAATTAATAATAATAAACAAGAGTATCCATCATAACTAATAAAGGAAATACTAGCAACAACAATGATGACAACGAGACGGAGATCCCTAAGTCTGTGTATAGTGTGGTTTGTTTTGTGCGCGTCTGACCCAGGCCTTGTCCTTGGTCAAGCCCAATTTCTAAACTTTGGGGCATTTCGCATCATCTACGTCCATTTCTATCTGCAAACGTGCTATGTTGAAGACAACAAGTTTGATAACAATAATAATAATAATAATAATGATAATAATAACAATATTAATAAAATGTCAATAATAACAGTAATAATTTTACCAGCAACAACAGAATTAAGGTAGTGACAGTTTGCAAGTTATCTTTCTGGTACAATATCTGGGAGGGGTATGTGCTCCACTCATAGCTTGCGGCTTGATCGGCACTAGTGCCAGTCCAAACAGCAAGCCTTTTTATTTTGTTTGTCTGGTTGTTGATTCACCTGTTGTCGGAGTGTGCCTGTGCTGAACTTGCCCGTTTGTTTTTGCCTGTCCTGTATGTCTGTCTGCTTTTATCAGTTTATCTGCTTGTCTGATCCTTTCTCATTTCTCTCTCAGTTCTCCCCTAGCGCAGCTCAATCACCTTTGTCGTATGAGAGGTCGGCCAATCCCTTATAGTGTTGTATTGATTCGGCGTGCCTCGGGTTCAGTCTCAAGATTCGTTTGGGACTTATGCCCAGTCCTTGTTGGTGCAATGTGTATGTCCTAGTATCCTTCCCCATGGTCTGGTGCCGCCCTGGCCGTCGGCCTGTCTTTTAGACTCCTGGTCTGAATCAGGGCTGCCCCTAGACTCGTGTAAACAGACCTAGCTTACCGTAAAACAGACACGAATTATTGCTGATCAGAAATGAATCATGGCGGAACAGACATGACTTACTGCAGAGTAGACACGACTTATCTCATCCTTGAAGTCTGCATTTTATACCTGTTTGTCTAAGGCCAGTCCACATTAGATTCAGCCCTTACCTCAGGGAACTTTCCTTTTTGGAATGCCGCTCGTGAGATCAAGTCTGGCTGTCAAGGCTTCTACATGCTAGGGTCACATTTTAAGAAATCGAATCGTAAAACCCTTTTACTAAATAATAATAATAATAATAATAATAAAATAATAATAATAATAATAATAATAGTAATAGTAATAATAATAATAATAATAAATCAACCCACATAATAAATACAGAAGTTCAAACAACATCATACACAGGAGACCAGATAGTCGACTTCGATCTGATAGCAGAATTGTATCACGGATTAACACCAAATAAGAGAACAGTAAAAGTCCACAGTGTCAATGTGCGAACAATCTCATCATCATCAACATTGAACCAATGTCGATATCCTATCTAGTGTTCTTGCGCAAATCCTGCCTGCTATGTTTGTGTCCGCTTGTCTTATCTGACCATGTCTGCCCTTAGTTGTCTGTATTTTGTTTGTCTTCTCATTTTTTCGTCTATCTGTTCTTGACTGTATTTGCCCTCTCGTTTGTTCGTCTGTGTCAGCTGTCTGTTTGCTTATCTGCGTCCGGCTAACTGTTTGTTTTACTGTCCTTGACTGCGTCTGTTTTTTTCTTGTATGTGTCCGCCCGTCCGTTCGTGTTTGCTCTGTCGGTGTCAGGCTCTATTCTGTTTGTGCCTATTCTGTTTACTGTCTATCTGTCTTTCTCGGTCAGTCTGTCTATTTCAGACTATCTGTCTGTGTCGGTCTGCCTGTTTGTTTGCTGTCTGCCCGCTTTGTGTTTGTCTGTCTGTTTCAGACAGTCTGTCTGTTTGTCCCAGACCGTCTGTCTGTTTTGTCTGTTTCAGACAGTCTGTCTATTTGATTCATACAATTTTGTCTCTCTCGGACGGCAAGGGGCGTTAGGCTCTCTCTGGTAGGTTAGCAGTGCGACTATACTCAGTAAGCGGTACCTCCCATGCAGTCAACAGTACAGTCCGATGTTAGTCCAGGTTCCGTCACGCAAGTAACGTTTGAAACCGTGGGGCTTAGGGCCGATGAAAATGCAGGCCAGTACAAAACAAGAGTTTAAATCAAGATGCAGCGCCGAGCCATTAATTCATCCCCTCGTAAGCCACGCAGAAGCGTTGCTACAATAGCTTGTGCAACGGGGGTCTGCAGATGCCCGAGGAATGTAGTGGGCAAGGAAGTAGCCATAGGATAGGGGTAGGTGGCAACGACCGTAGTTGGTAGAGTGTAGCGTGTGTGTCCCTCAGCATTCGTGTGTCACAGTGCACCTATGCGTGTGACTGTGTGACTGACACGATATTCTGTATATGTCACACGATATATGTGTATATGCATGTAACTGTGACTGTGTATGTGACTTGTGCACCGTACGTTTGTGCACTGTATTCTCGCTGTGCACCGTGTAGTACCGTGTACTGTGTATGTGCACTATGTATGTGACACCGTGCTTGTTTCCCGTGTTGGTGCGTGTGTCACAGTATCTACCTGCCTGTGCATTTCTGCGTGTGTCACAGTGTATGGGTCACTGTGTATCTGTGTGTGTGTATCACAGTGTCTGTGTGTGTCACAACGTCTATGTGTGTCACAGCATCTATGTCGTTGTGCATCTATGTCATATGTATGTGCCGCTATATGTATGTTACCGTATGCTGTGTATCACTTGGCTGTGTGACGATGCAGCGCGTCACAGTGTGTGTCACAATGTCTGCGTTGCTGTGCACCTGTGTGACCCGGTGCCTGTCGCATACCGTAATGGTGCTGACCAAAACAAGAACCGACCTATCTCACATAGTACAAGATAGCGCAGCGGAAAGGTAAAGTACCAATGATCACTCAATCAATGTCGCAATGCAAAACCAATCATACATTATTATCATCACATGGTGTGAAGGGGCCTGGCGTCCACACATAAAGAACGCGGCAGAGGTGGATCAGACGGAAAAAGAGGGGGAAGATGGGAATGTCGTCAACACCAAGTCTTTGGTACAGATCCCAAATGATGCCTCGTCCAATGTTTCAATCCCAATGTCGAGTCTGAATCCAATGTCGTCAAGTCCTAAAGTCACAGATTCTCTCTCTCTCTCTCTCTCTCTCTCTCTCTCTCTCTCTCTCTCTCTCTCTCTCTCTCTCTCTC
>BFEA01000090.1:2038922-2055303 GCA_003427395.1 Chara braunii
CTCTCTCTCTCTCTCTCTCTCTCTCTCTCTCTCTCTCTCTCTCTCTCTCTCTCTCTCTCTCTCTCTCTCTCTGTCTCTCTCTCTCTTTCCCTGTGTGTGTGTGTGTCTGGCCTGTACTGAGCCCCACATTTTTGTACTTCGTCCTTGCGGTATACCCCTTTGCTTCGATCTGATGTGTATCCACGTGACAACAATGGACGGCCTGCTGCCCCTAACACTGTTGTGTGACAGAGCAGTCAGCGCTGGGCAAAACAATGACGAACTGGCATTTTTCCGACAATGTTCAACAGGAGTTTTGCCCTCCTCCAAGCGTATCGGATAGGGCAGGGTGCGTCCCTACGTCTGACAGTATAAGGGCCGGCCCAGTCAGTCTCTGTCCATCCCAACAAGTACCATCAGGGACTGTGTGTACCATGGGTTGATGGAAAAAGGCATACCAACGAGTTACAGAAGTATAAATCAAGAGGCAGCGCCCAACCATTCGTTCATTCCGCAGAAGCCATGCGGAGGCGCTGCCACAATGACTTGTGTGAGGTGGTCTGCAGAGGCCTGAAGTCGAAGCGGGCTGAAGGAGAGTGAGCGCATCCATAGTTGCTTGTAGTTAGTGTTAGTTGGCAGCCATAGCTGCCGTAGTTAGTGATAGGTGTGTATGCGTGTGTGTTATCGAGTGTGTGCGTGGGGTATCCAGGGTGATCCGGAGTTGAGGTGTGAGCAAACAGTGGTGTTGGACACAGTGACGAGAGTTGCGATGTATGGGTGTTGATGCACCATAGCCATTTGAAGCGAGTTTACATCTGAACCGTGTTCTTGGTTTCCATATCTCTGAGCTTTAAGTTGGCCGTTATGCGCCAGTGTGAATCACCTTCTGTTTGTATGCATGCGAAGTGAAGAAGTATGCGAGTCTGATTGCATAGTAATAATAATAATAATAATAATAATAATAATAATAATAATAATAATAATCATAATAATCATAATAATGATAATAATAATCATAACAATAATAATAACAATAATAATAACAATAATAATAATAATAATAACGATACTTGCAAGGGATATGAGCGTGAATGATGTTCAAGTAGTATCCAAACAGAGAGCACAAATGTACCGAAAAACCATCCATATAGAGCAATACAATGAAGTAATGAGCCAAATGTTCAAGCCCATAGGCCACACCAACACAATATCCACAGTCGCTCCTCTCTGCCTGGCGCCCAACCTACTCTACTCCTACCTACAGCGGTGTTCACACAACAGGCCCCCCTTCAACTCTTGAAGACCAAATGTATATGATTGTCAACACCACAACCGACCTCTCTTCATGTACCAAGTACGTATCTCGTCATCCTCAATCAGACCTCGATAACCCACGATCGCCTCCTTTCCCTTAAGACCACCAGATCCTCTGTCTTCCCCCTAACATTTTAATTACTACATATATGACCAGGATTAAAACATCATAATAATGATAGAAATAATAACAAAATAATAATAACAGTATTAATAATAATAATAATAATAATAATAATAATAATAATAATAATAATAATAATAATAATAATAATAGTAATAAAATAAAATATAATAATAATAATAATAATAATGCAAGGAAAATGAACGATAGCGAGCTTTAGAAACCAAGTAGCATCATACACATGAGACCAGATAGTCGTGACCTCGAACCAAAAGCAGAATTGCATCACAAACCCTACCGAATAAGAGCGCAGTAAAAGCTCATAAGTGACTTTGTTCGAATAGTCATATCATCATCAACAAAGAACCAATGTCGACATCCTATCTGGCGCTCCGACGCCCAGACTACAAATGGCAGACCCTATCTAGCCTATCTACAAATGCCGCTGGTGATGTCAACTGCTTCCCCGAAGTACGAGCAGATCTCGGCCAACGTCGTTCGCCTCAGCATCAGGTATGTTTCTCGTATCACTCACAACCCAGATCCCGAACTCACAGATGTCACAGGAACCAAAAGATTACCATGCACCCCCTCTCCTTCCTTTGCTTGCCCTCCCTCTGTTCTTCCTCTCTCTCATATACAATCTTCTTCTCTCTCCCTTTCTCTCATACACGCATTTTCACACACACACACACACACACACACACACACACACACACACACACACACACACACACACACACACACACACACACACATGCAAGCCCGAACGAGAGCGCATGATCACATGTACACACACACTCACACGGGCAGTGGCGCAGACTTCCGCGTTTTGGCGGTAGACGCATCCGTTTACGCTCATCCTGTAGGTGGAAGTACTGTGAGGTGGGTCGCGACGTCGGAGATACGTCAGCTTGACCAGAGCGTCGCTCATCCTATCGATGGGAACTCTCTCCCTTTCTCCCATACTCAAGCACACATATCTACACACACTCACGCACGTCACGCCCGTAGTAGTAGTATATACTTTCGATTTTTCCTCATCGTATCCGTGGAAGTTGCCTGAAGCTATCGCAGGGGTAGGAGACTTACCCGTTCTTTCTCACACACCCAAGTAGTAGTAGCGCATTTTCCTATGTTGTAGCATTAGATTCATCCGATTTTTGTACATCCTCTTGATGAGGGTGACGGGGAGTGAGCTGCGAGGTTTGTGACTCACACACTCTCACACGCACACAAACACACACTCACACATGGGTAGTAGTGTACCTTTACTATGTCTAGTGGTAGGTTCGTTCAATTTTGCTAGATCGATCGCTGGCAGTATTATGAGGTAAGTCGTGCGATCCGAGACTTACCATTCCCTTTCGCTCCCTCTTCGTCGTCGGAGTCAGTCCTTCGTAGCTCAGGTACGATGTCCCAAGATCCTCGCCCGGATGTCGTTGTCACGGACCGTGAGGGAGGTAAGTCTTTTCCTCCCCTCCTCCTTCTTCCTCCCTCCTCCTTCTCCTTCCTCTTCTTCCTCCTTCTCCTTCTCCTTCTTCTTCTTCTTCTTCTCCTTCTTTCCCGTACACGCTTATCTTTTCCCCGCTTAGGGGCGCGCCGTTGTGAATGCAGATACGAAGGTAATACCGTAACAAAGCCGCAACAACTCTCCCCAGAAACCTACAGGAGGAGGGTGTCGAAGCTGAGACCCGTCACCTCCGATTTTACCACCTGCGAACGACCGCCAACCGGATCGCCTTCCGCGATCACCCCTATCACCCCGGAGGATGAGTGACGGCAAGCTCAACGAGTCACGATCTAATGCCACGATATAGGCAGTCTCGATAGCCTTCGTCTGCTATCCGTGATCCGTCGAGGGAGATGAATGGAGGTTCGATCGGCCTCCCTCTCTACTTCTCCTTCTTCCTTTTGCGCCTTCTTCTTCCGTTAACCCTTCTCCTCCTCTGCTCGCGAATGCTGCCTCCTGCGCTCCCTCTCTCTTTTTTTTTTCTTTCCTTTCTCTGCGCAACTCGTATTTGCGCCCTCTTGCTCGTATGACCTGGCCGGCGTCGAACTCCGACCAGGCTGCGATCTCTACTGTGTCGCAGGTAGTCCGGACGTGATCGTAGTGGGATCTAGTGGCAGTTAGAAGGTCCCTACTCCCCTTTTCATCGAATCTACGTCGAGTTCGGGGTTTGGTCCATGAATGCGAATCTACGAAGACCGGGCGACGGGATTGAAAAGGAAAAGAAGAAAAACAAATCTAACTAGAACCAAAAGAAAAGGAATAAAAGAAATTGAAAAGAAACTGAGATTTTCTAACTATCCTGTCGTGCTAACTATCACAACGGGGCCTAAAATCTAACTATATCCGATTTCAAGATCATGGATTCGAGTCCCGGCTGTCTGAGACTAGGGCAAAAGGCAGTTGATCCCCTCATTAAAAGGAGCTAGCTCAGGGGTCGGATAAATTCGATTCCCGAGTCTATCGCTTAATAGTCTGTACCTAAACCCACTGAGCTAGCTCACATTCTTGACTGAATGGGAGAAATTCCTATATAGGTATTGAAGTGTGACCTAGTCCAACTAGTGGACCGGACCCATTTTCAAGTATTGTGTACGTATACACGTTCGTTGGTATACCTGTCTGCCTAAGTACTTGTCGACTTGAGTGTATCTGTGTCCTGCAAGGGTATTTGGTTGATCGGAAGGTCCGAAGGGTCGGTACTTACCTCATGGCCGCTCTATCGAGGGTCGCCTCGGGAAGAACACCCAAATGGCGGGTATGATGGTACTAAGTAATGGCCGACGCATCGAGTATCAGCGGCCGAGCAAGCCCGACACTCTGCGTATCATGGCAGTAACCAACTCAATCCACTCGACTTTTTTCCGGTCGAAGGGTATTCAGTGTCGATCATAATCATTACAGCGCGCGCCATGATGACGAGCGCGCCCATACGAAATTCTAAGCTCAAGCTAGTTCCCTCAAGGTAATTGGTGTAACCGACCCTGTCAATTGCAAAATCACGGCCGAATACCCTTGTAAGGGTATTTGGTCCGACAATATCCCAGACCCTATTAAGCGACGTCCCCGTCGTCTGGAGAACTATATGCAAACAAAATATGTTTTCCTGATAAGCAAATTGTCAAATCCGAATCCTGGAATGAAATGTGGTTCAGGATTGACATCGTCACCTCACTTTTCATTATTACTGCTGGGATTTTAACCCGGGTCTCCCACATTACAAAATAAATTCAATGACTTGAAGTGGGGATACTTGATCCGTACTACAGTACATGAAATAGTCAAGTATGACAGTGCTTCCTCCATCCCCACACCCTTAGACTTTCACCCAGATATTCGTTGGTTGTTTTTCAGGGTCGGTGTCCGCATGCGAACTCAACTCTTCAAACGCGGGTCCTAACTGAGACCTTGGGCGCTCAACTCTTGATATTACTGTCCAAAGTTGCCTGCTGTCCTGCCCGAAGCCTAATACAGGTGGACAAGCGGTCTCCATCATGACCCACCACAGTCCTGCTGATCAGGCCGGAGTTGCGGTCCACTGCGTTGTTGCTTATCGGTGGTTACCCTCGTTGGTTGCGCAACGATAGGATATTCAGCCCATCTTTTCAAAATATATTCACAATTTCAAGATTAATCTCGACCCCTCCAACTCCTACCTGAATAGATTCCTTCACCGGGTTGGTTATCCCCTCTAGTCTCTCTTCTAGGTCATAGTCGAAGGGTCCGCTTTCTGGTTATGCTAGGTCAGCAGCCCATGCTGGGAGTTACGTCCCAACGATGCCAATTTTCCACCATAGGCTTGGTATTTTATGCCCTCAGGTTAACCCTTGAGATGGATGAACGATGCTTCTTTCAAAATAAACCAAAGAAATGAGATTTTCAAACAATCGAGCTATCATCAGGTTGCCACTCAGGGTTGTGCCCTCCAATTCTTTGATCTTAGCTCGGTGAGACACGCACCTCGGGGTCATTGATTTATACAAAAACCAAATATTTGAATTGAAATTACGGTCGTTGACTCTTTGCTTATCTGATCCATTCAAAAACAGATATCCCATTCAAAGTCATTTGCAAAACAATCTTAACTCATTGAGGGGAGTTTGTCCATATCATAATATGGCATTCCAATCATACACATGTAATAAATTCAGCATCAGATCATTCAATCCTTTGCCGACTTTCATTCATACACTGACCCGCCCATTCCTCTACCACCATTCCCAGACCCCAGAGGATCTAAATAGTGATAGACGAAGGGAGGTACTCATTCACAAAAAAAGACTTGAAATAATGGACAAGGATACACTCACAATGTGAAAAGTGTTTGTGGTCACCAGCTCATTTCCCCTTTTCTGATCATATATATGTAAAAGTATGATACAACGAGTCACATCTATGACTCATCCTACTCACCCTCATCTCACCTCCTGAATGTTTATTTATTTCCTTATACTATCATCTACTCTTAAGTTTCTACCCCTACTAAGTCCTAGAAAGTCTGCCCCTTTTTAGCATATTGCACTCTACTCACTCATTTTGTTTTCCCTGCTGCTTATCAAAGCGCCTTTACTTACAAAACCCTGCTTTTTCCTACCTTGAGAAAATGGTTGTCAGCCCCAGCATCCTATGGAGTTTTACCCTGCCACCCTCAGGTGTCCTGGGAATTGTCTGTCCGTTGCTGGCAACCAGCCTCCCCCTTGAATTAAACGTGGTCATCCATTTTCTAATATATTCGATCAATACTGTACAATCATCCCGGAAGTGTCCCTCTTCTGTACAAAAGAAGCATCCATTTCTGACTTTGTTATAGTTGACCCTCTTTGTGGGAGACCGAGTCAAAGTCTCTGTCTGACTTCCAGCTCCTTCTGAGAGTTCCATCCTAGGCTGTCCATTCCTCTTGAAGCCCTTCTGCTGAGGTAAAGCCAAGCATTCACTCTTCTCTTCTTCTGAGGCAGGAGGCCCTTCGACCCTTGGTTCGTTCCCTTCTCCTTCTTTTAACCGAGGAACGTTTCCCCCTTCTTTTGTCATCTTGATCTCAAATCCCCCTTCTCCCTTCCATTCCACCACTCTCATGGTCTCCTTCTCTCTCTCCTGGTGGCTCAGTTTAAGCTTTTTCATTCCTTTCAGTACTTCCTCCCACCTTTTCTCCCATACCTGACTCATCTTTTCCCCCTCTGTAATCTCTTGTTCCAGGTTTTTTCCTTGCACACTAATCCCCAAGCACAAACTTTCAACCTTCTTTTCCACTTTCTCCTTCTCAACCACTTCATTTTTCAATTCCTTGCTCTTTTGGGTCAGGGACACCTCCAAAGTGCTTACTTGTTTCAACAGTTTTTCTTTCCCTTTCTTCAGGTCTTCTACTTTCTTTTTCATTCCTTCCAAATCCTCTGTCAATCTCGTTACCTGGGCATCCCTTTCCCCTTCTCTTCTTTTCAACCTGCTCATCTCGCTTAGGAGCCCAGAGATATAATCCAGAAATCCTTGGTTGAAGAGCTCCGTACTCTCCTTGAGCTCTGACTGGAGCCCTCTTCCCACTGCAACCAGGTCCTCCCCAATCTCTCTCTCTTATCATCCCCTTTCTCCATCTCCCCCAGTTTTTTTCGCAATCTCAGTATACTTCTCAAAGAGCCTGGTGCACTTATCATCTAGCATCTCATACAATCCCATCAATCTTTGCAAGTTGGTGGAATGCTTGGAACTTACCATTAGTTCTGAGAGCATCATTATTTCAAATCTTACATCCCAAGAGGAATTTACAGGCAGATCATCATTTTGCAGCATCTTGATCACATAGTTCCTCCGTCCTTTCTTTTTCTCTTCCCTCTGAGCCGTTCCTCCTTCGTTTTCCTGTTCCTTTCTACCCCTCCTAGCTGCTAGGATGAACCCTCACACTCTACCCTTCTCTCATCTGCCCCTTCTACTTTCACCTCCCTACTCTTTTCTGGTCTCTCCTCCTTCTCACTTCTTTTTCTTCCCATTATTTTCCCTCCTTCCTCAATTGGTCTCCTTCCTTCAACTCTCTTGGCTCTTGGAGCCTTGCTCACCTCCTGGACCTTCTTTCTTTCCACTGCCTCCTCCTTTGTTTTCGACTTTTCCTCTTCCAAGGCTAGACTCGTTTCTCCTCTCTTATCCTTGGGAAAAGTTCTAGGTATGACTCTTATTTCCTTTCTTGTCTGATCTTGCCTTAACTGGGTGTATGCCATCTGTAATTTTATCAGTATCCCCTGCTAAGTGCAAGTCTCCTCCACTATCCCTTTCACTTCCTCACTCTCACTCCCTATTGTCCTTTCAATCAGCCTCTCTCTCTTTCCCTCATCATTCCATCCCCCTTTCCTTGCAGATAGTTGTAAACTGTCGACAAAGTCATTTAGATTTGTCCCATCAAATGTCAGGTTATCCTCGATCTCGGTCCTAGGAAAAACTCCAATGGCCTGCCACAATCTTACCACGCAGGTCTTCCATCTTAATCTTCCTTTTATACACCCCCAATCCAGTCACCTTTGAGAGCCTCAACTTGTCGTCCCACTCTCTTCTGAAGGCATACTCCTGAAACTCCCTCAAGAATACACGCAAGTTGTCTCCTGCCCTGTAGACCGGCAACTCTTCCAGGTTCCTTGAGATGTTCTGATCCCTCCTCTGCCCTCCCTTTCTCAAGGTTGGTCCAGAGGATCCTTCCATCCTTCCTCTCTGGACCATGGCCACTTCTTCTCAAGGGTCACGCCTGCACACAGAGAGGAAGCAATGACAGGTGCAAGGATCAGTCATCATCATCAAGGCAACACTTTTCATCATCAATACAAGCTTGACAATATATCCTTATGTTTGCACTCATATGTATATATATATATATATATATATATATGTATGTATATACACATATATATTCCCATATATTCATACATATACATATATGTATACGTACATATATACGTATGCATACATACATGTACGTGTATATACTTATGCATACAGGCACATATATATATATATATACACATGCATATCCCTGCTTACTCAAGTTCGTTGTATCAAACCGGGGTTCACCTCTTCTCTGACTTTGAATTTTTTCAGCTTTGATCCTGAAACCCAGTCCTTCCTTGGAGTCTCATCCGTCTCTTTCAATCTATAGGCCCCATGAGGTCCCTGTTTTCTGATCCTGTAAGGTCCAAGCCAAAGCTTGTCCAGCTTTCGCGACCACTGCATTTCCAAAGAAGAGTCATAGAGCAATACCGTGTCGTCAACTTGTAGTGGTTCGACCCTCACTCTAGGGAGTTTGTCCCACCTTTCTTTGTTCTTTCCACGGCTGTCTGCTACCTTTATGGCTGCTTCCTGAATCCTTTCTTCTGTGGCGCTGATCTGCCTTGCCCTCAGGTCCAGTAGCTCTTCAAGGGTCAAATTGTTCTCCAAGTCTTGTCTACGCCATGTTTTTAGAAAACTCTCAATCGGAAGTGTGGCGTGCCGACCATACCAGAGGGTCGCAGATGCATACCCTGTTGTTCTTCTAACCGTGATATTCTCCATGAAAAATACCGTTCTGGGGAATTTCGGCCAGAGATTTGGCTTCTCATTAGTCCACTTGGCTAGCAAGTCTGTCATGGTACTATGCCCCTTTTCAACCGGTGCATTCACCTGTGGGTGAGCCCGAGTCGTGTAGTTACCCATTATTCCTAGTTCTTTCAATAGTCCTTTCACTTCCCCATACGTAAACTCAGACCCCTTGTCCATTGTAAACTTCAACACGAACGGATACCTAAGATAGTACTCCTTAATACATTTTGTCAGTGTCGCCCCAATCTTGTTCCTAATGGCTCTGCCATCTACAAACCCGGTAAGGTTGTCTTTTGCGTCAAATATACAATTATACCCGCTTAACCCCAGAGGCATGGCCAATAGGTCCAAGTGGACAACCACCCCTACTTCTTTGATGTACCGAGGATGCAGAGACTCTTTGTAATTAATAGGCGATCGTACTTGACAGGGTACACATGACTCACAGTATTTACGAGTGATTTCAAACATCCCTTCTTAGTAATAGAGTTTCATCGCCTTCTTGTAAGTCGCCGCGAAACTTCGATGTCCTCCAACTATCCCGTCATGCAATGCGGCCACGACATCAATCTGACGATTCTTCACACATACCACTCGCCATGGCGCCCCTCTCTTGTCTCTGATGAATAAATGGTCACCGCTTACTACATAATGATCCCTCATCCGGAGAGTCTTCTTACTAACTTCTCTCTCTCTTTTATCTTTCGAAAGAAGTAATCCCATCTCCAAGTAGAATCCATCATACTCTTCTTTTCAGAATTCTTCCGAAATCTCTCCTTGCTCAAATTCCTCTTTTTTTCTTCATCAAACTCGTAATCATCACCAATTACTATTTCATCTGCCTTGACCACTCTCTCCTCATCATTAGACTGAACTTGTAGGAGAGAATTTGTCAAGTAGTACATTCTCTCCACCATGGCTACTTATTCGTCTGCTTGTTGAGTTCCAGCTTCGATCGTCCGTGGTTCATCCACCATCCTATCGTTTTCAGCCAAGGCCAATTTCATAATCCACTTCGCATTCCTTTCGCTCCACGAGTCTTCCTCTACTACTGACGTGAGTATTAAGGTATGCTCCCTCATAAACTCGGGAGGCGGATGCCACATTGGATCTTCTCTCCTCATTGCCTTACTTTCAACGAACACAAACCAACAGGTGACGTGAGTGCGCATGTTTTCTCCTTCCTCCAAAAATTAATCTACCGGACGTGCTTCTTCTTCATATTCATCTTGGTTTCCCCACTCAATTGTACTCTTACCGTCTTCCCTGTTCTTGTTCCCAAGGATACGTTCAAGCTGGAAATCGAACATCCAGATATAGGTAAGCCATCTGACTATGGTCGGGTCTGAAAACGAAAAATTCTTGAGTAAATACATAAGCGTCGTTGGGTCAATCCTGAGGATAAACCTCCTCCCAAAGAGGTAGTGCCTGAAGATTCTTAAGCAATGCACGACTGCTAAGGCTTCCTTTTTTAACTGTGAATAATTCCGCTTTGTCGAATTGAGTGTCCGACTTTCAAATCTTAGTGGTCTTTCCTTTCCGCCACTGTCTGCTTGGATCAACACACCTCCCAAGACGGTTGGCCCAGCATCGGTTTCAACTATGAAAAACCGCTCCATAGTTGCATCAAAATCAGACATTCCCAATACTAAACCCCCTTCTCTGAATCCCTTTTTCAATTCCTCTACCACTTCTTCTTGACGGTCACCTCATTCCCAGTCCTAATCCTTCCGTACTAGCTTCCTCAGATGCTCTGTCTTGGTGGCAAATCTTTCTATGAACCTCCTTCAGAATCCATAGGTTCCAATGAAGCTACGGACTTCGCCAACATTCCTGAAGAGAGGAGGACATTCTACGATTTTTTAGTTTTTTTACCACCGGTTCGTCGACCGTATTCGTTGCATACAAACCCTAGAATGGTTACTTCCTTCACACAATGCTTTGATTTCACGCCACTGGCAGTGAGATTGTACTCTTCTAAGAGCGATAAAACTTTTCTTAACCCTTGGACGTGCTCCCATACGAATCTTCTTATCCTATGAGCTACTTCTGATGCATCCTTCTCAATAGGTCTCTTGACGGCAAGATCGTCAATGTATGGCTTGGTAATTTGAGGACTGATCGGCTGCATCACTCTGATTATACTGCGTTGTACCATCGTCATAGCGTTGGTTCACCCTTGGGGTGCAACATTCATATGGACTTACCCTCTAGGCGTGTGCATCATCGTTATAGGACGATCCGCACGGTAGACCGGAAATTTATCATACCCGGAGTACGGATCAATAAGGTATACAATCGATCTTCCTGTGCAGGATTCTGACAATTGATCAGCGTTAGGTAATCCCCCAGCGTCTCTTACGGTCACCGCATTCAACCGTTGGAGGTTTTGTACCCATCTGAGCACCCCGTTCGACTTTACAAAGCAAAACCAAGGAGAAACATATGATTCGTTAGAATATCCTGCGACATTCGTACGAAACTTCCCATCTAGGTATTCCACCACCTTCTTACGATCTTTGAGATTGGGGTACTTAGCTCCCCGAACATTCGACGGGTCATGAGGCACAGTGCGAATGCGGATCATTTCAATTTTGTCAACGTCCAACCGTTCGCGTTGGTCATCATTGAAAGCATATGCCCCATGCTTCTCACTTATCAAGTCTTTTACCAAAGCCTCTTCTTACTGCGTCAGAAAACTGGGTTCGCCAATTATCAAATCCTTCTCAGTTTCCTTATTGATGCGACAAGGCTCGTTTTTAGTACACTCTCTCATTTGTCGTATCAACTGTCTCTCCTGCTCATAATACACCCCTTCATCCTGACTTACCAGCACTTGTACCGGATGACTTTTCTTGTCTACCATTTTGTACCGCATTTTGGAGTCCTGCTTGAGCCCACCCCTAAAAAATGTTGGTCGGTTGATTGTGCATTTGGCGTATGTGGCCCTACCACCTGAAGAGGAGGAGGTCGGTAAACAAGATCGACTCTTCCTCCTTCCGGATCGTCCTGGATTCTTTCCACAAGTGCTCTGACGGCATCAGGGTCCGCCATTCTGTAGGCTGATACCAATTCGAC
This sequence comes from Chara braunii, assembly GCA_003427395.1. Taxonomy (NCBI): domain Eukaryota; kingdom Viridiplantae; phylum Streptophyta; class Charophyceae; order Charales; family Characeae; genus Chara; species Chara braunii. The sequence goes on from BFEA01000090.1 coordinate 2,050,976, forward strand.
TGCGTCACTAATATTTGACAGGCTTAATACGAGTTCACTCGCTTCTTCATTGTCTGATTTTTCTTCTTCCTCCCATTCTAGTTCTTTTCGCCTATTCTCTGACTCTTCAAACGTGTAAGATCCCACGTTGAGATGGTTCTTCGAGCTGTGGGGCCCGGTATTTCTACAAGTGATTACCTCAAAATTTCCACAGTCGAGATCACACAAGATAACAAACATGGTGCCATCATATTTGTTCAAAATAAGTGACTCGGACCTACATAAGAAGAATCTTTCCAGCAAAACAGAGAGGTCAAAACTGGGCATAACATAGAAGCACGTACGCACCTTGACCCTTCCTATCTCTATTACAACATTAGACGCAAACCCTGTGTACCCGGTTTTGCCGTTAGCTCAATTGAGAAATCCGCAATCATTTTCATCAATCTCCAACAACAATCTCTCTGCCGTTTCTCCGTTTATGATGTTTATTTCTGCCCCTGTATCAACCATTCCTGAACACATCTTCCCTTTATCATAACATCTATGAACCCCGTCCCTACGAACTTCCAGTCAATTTTACTCCCTGCAACGCTCCAGTTGGCTTCTTTGGGAATCATGTCTCCTATTTCGACCGTGGCCACTCTCCTGCGTGACAGCCTAGCCTTTACCATTTCCCTTAACCTCGGGGCTGAAGCAAGGATCTCTCTTAGATTCAACAATTCGTTGCGGCCTTCCAACAATTTATTCACCAACTCTTCCAGGTCGACTTCCTCTTCGATCAAGGTTTGATACTTTCTCCTTTTGCTTGCTGCTTCATCCTTCTTTGACTTCCCTTCCTTAACTCCTTCTTTCCTCCTCTTGACCCTAATCTCCGCCCGTTTGTCTTCTTTTTCCATGATTTTATCGTCTTCGTCCTCGTCTTCTTCTACCGTGATTGGAAGTTTTTCCTCAGTTGGTTGCGAGGTCTGAGCTTGTTCCTTCGGAGGATTGCCTCCTCCAGGTCCCTAAACCCTAAACCCTAATCCCACGTCTATTAGTAAATCGACCGCTGCTGACACCACCATTGTGCACTAGGACGCTGTAAAGCATAAGGAGGTTTTTCATACTGTTGTCGGAGTCAGCGGCCATGTACTTTCTGCATTGTTGATTTAGGTTCAGCTCTAGAGGGAACTCGTATCGGTCATTTACATTCACCATTTTTTTCGCCACGTCATCGTACGCAAATCGTTTCAAGTACAAAAACAAAACAGATGGGAAACTTTGAAATAATATATGATTCTTCTTCCTTTGTTCCCACCAGCCGACACCATTTCTGCCTCGCTGATGTCGTTCATGATATTCGTCCTCCTCCAAGCTCTTTTTGGGGCTGCAATACTTGTCAAACGACTTGTAGACATTCTGGCAGCCCCTTACATCCAACTCCAGATCATAAAACGACACCCTTCGTCCTACTTCCTTTTCATCAGTATCAACACTATGCACAACTGGACAAAAGATAATGGTCTTGGAACAGATGGTCGATGGCTCCTCCCACTGTCGTCAACCTCATCTTCTTCTGCAACTGCTCGAAGATGGCTAAGAGATTCCCGCAAGCAAAAAGAGTTCGCTGCTCGTGAATCCCAACCAGAAGAGGTGGCGAAGTAGTCAGTCTCCACACTGTCGTCGCTGCTCTGCGTCTTGTGAAACAGGCACTGAAGTGTCAAGGGCATGCTATTAGTTGACGCCACTCCTCGCTCGCACTCCTTCATTTGTATGTTATACACTGCCTTATAAAGGGTCAGGAGAACCGCATTCATGAAAAAAATATCGGCGGTGTATTTGCTATGCAAGCAGACAAACCTAGTCACCTTTCTCAAGTCTTCAGCCTGAGATTTGTGTAAATCACGAAACGTTGAAACCTCAACTTCAATCACCACGATACTGTCAACCAAGAACCTTTTTGAAGGGTCAACCAAATCCTGATAAGGCACAAAACGGGTGAAACCCCAACACTCCTTCCCCTTGCAGAACACATGAGTTTATCTCCTCTCTATTTAAAAGCTAGAATCATGCTAATTAACAACACGTATTATGAAATCTGTATTGTGATTCCAGCCATCCTCAAACAGATTAGAATCTGACACGGCAAAATAAATTGCCTATTGATCGCTCTACCCTCCTTGTGGATAAGCCAATAGAGACCAGTTATGACCTCCAACAGCAAACATCGCAGGGCAGAGTTTCATGACGTTTGTCCAATGAAATTATCCATCACCCACCTATAACTCGCAATCGGACCTTACATTGTCACATTTGTTACAGATATTCGCCCTCTCTGTTTTCTTAAATTTTCCTTTTCCTTGCTCATCTCCCTTCTTCGCTTGCACTTTCTCCTCTGTCTCTCAACTTTCACGCCTATATCCACTCAAAAGAAAAAAATCAACATATGAAAGTTCAGTTGAAGGAAACACTAACTCAAAAATTGTCAGGCTAATTTTTTATACTACAAGTTGTTTGATCGGCGAAAAGCTCCGGTGAACATTTTCATTGGATGACGGTTGTCTGGGATCCCAGACAACGTCTTTCCCGTCGATCTGATGCTGAATTTTTTTGTGCAGCAAGCGAAGACCATCTAAAAATATTTTTAGGCCATTTAGTAAAAAAAACAAAAAAAATGGGGAAACAGGCCGGGAGGGTGCAGACGGTGTTGAGATGGTGGATGATCCACATTTGCAGATACAGCAGTTGCTGCAGCAGGGACTGGTGGTGATGCGCGAGAAAATGATCCTTCACTCCCGGATCCACCTCAACTGTTACAGTCCAGGAGAGGATGATCTGAGCATGAACCGGGTTGATAGGAAGTCCTCGGTGAACAACAGTGAAAGGGGAGTGGGGAAGCATAAAAGAAGTACAATATGAGAGGTGTTGTACGTGAAAGAATAACAACTCCTAGGAGAATGAGAGAGTTAGGAGAGGGAGGATGAGAGATGAGGTTCGGAGGAAGTCAAGGGAGGAAAGTGGATAGAAAGTGGACAGCTCGAGTGGCGGGGCTAAATTGGACTAACCCTCAGGACAGGTAGGTAGGTTGGTCAATGTATCAGATCAAGAAGTGGGTTTGGGTTACTAGTGGGTGTGGGTTTGAGTTAGTAGTCGGCATGGGTTTGGGTTACTAGTGGGCGTGGGTTTGGGTTACCAGTGGGTGTGGGTTTGGGTTACTAGTGGGCGTGCGTTTGGGTTACTACAGGGCGTGGGTTTGGGTTACTAGTGGGCGTGGAATACTAGTGGGCGTGGGTTTGGGTTACTAGTGGGCGCGGGTCTTAACCGGAAACCAAAATCAGAATAAAAAAATAATTTTCAGGTACCAAACTAATTTTTTGCGGGGTCTGAACCCCTTCGAGTTCGCCCCCCGTACGGGGAGCCGAACGTCCGAACGTTCGGGGGTCAGCTTAGGGGCCTCCGTACGTTCGGCCTGGCAACTCTCTCTCTCTCTCTCTCTATATATATATATATGCAGGGTTACCTGACCGAACGTTTGGGGGCCCCCGGTCTGGCCCTCGAACGTTCGGGCGTTCAGGGTCCTTTTCGGGGGCCGAACACCTCCAGGTTCGGCCCCCGCCAAAATTGTTTTCGGGGCCTAAAAATACGTTTTTTTTTTTTTTCTGAAGTTTTTTTGTAAGCTAAAAAATCATTAAAAATCGTCATGGGGGTGTCAAAACGTGCTCGCCCACTCACTATTTTGTTTTTTTTCACTTTTAACTTTTTGTTTTCACTTTATTTAGGGGTCTAAAAAAAATTATCATTTTTTGAAAAAAAATTAATGAGTTATTGAATATGTAAAATACATATCTGTAAATTCTCAGGGCATTTTTCAATGCCAAACAATAATTAAAAATCGGCAAAGATGGCGGTGTCGAAAAGGTGTTGGCACACTCACTCATTTTAATTCTCTTTTTATTTTTTTTTACTTTTATCATAGTGTTTATTTTCTGTATTTGATTTTTAATTCAAATTTGGTAAAGAATTTGCATGTAGTGCCCAGGAAAATGTTCTTTAGTTTAGTTTTTTCCATAAAATATTTTATTTTCAATTTTTTTATTATTATTATTATTTTTTTAATCCGCGTTTGGCCCGAACGACCAAACGCCTTCCGAAGGGGTCCCGTACGTTCGGGCGTTCGGGTTCGGGCGTTCGGCCCGTCCCGAACGCCGACAACCCTGTATGTATATATATAAGTTGTCCTCTTCTTTCTCTCTGCCTACGGTTTACCGGACAGTTCTGTTTGTGACGATATATATACATATATATGTATATATATATATATATATATATATATATATATATATATATATATATATATATATATATAT
>BFEA01000090.1:2101132-2135349 GCA_003427395.1 Chara braunii
CMCMCCCCGGCTATGTCTGTCTTCTTCTTCGTTTTCCTCCTTCCACACGTCTTCTTCTCTCTCCTCAGTCCCTCCTTCTCTGTCCTCCCTTTCTCTCTCCTCCGGTACTCTGTGTTACAACTCCGCGGCCATGGCCGCTGTCTTCCTTTTCCACCGGACTCCGCTCTCTCTCTCTCTCCGTAGTGGTCTTCTTGTTGCAGGTGCGCGGCGTCTTCTTCCACCTCAAGGTCCGATATGGCGGACTGCCTCCTCCGGCGGTCACTTCAGTTATGGCACGTCAGCCCTGCACAACGTCGCGCGCGTGGAACAGCGGGTACCTGCTCCGATACCAATGCAATCGAACTCGACTTCTTCACACTTGTCATGCATGCAAACAGCGAAACAGCAAACTGGCGACATGCGCCCACACAGTACTCAAAGATATCGTAACCAGGTAAGAGTTCTCTTCAAACTGGCTATGGCGACTGAGCGCCCACACAACTCACTGTTCGCACTCTGGATCACCCTGGATGTCCCACACGCACACTCAGTGTTCATACCCAACACACACACAGTACACACACTCTGCACTCTACACTGAGCTATGGCAGCTATGGCTGCCACTACCTATCGCTATGACTACAGTGCTTCACTCTTGCCCCCTTCGTCTTCGGGCCTCCAGCAGACCTCCTTGCACTAGACGCTGTGGCAGCGCTACCGCATGGCTTCCGCCTGAATGAATGAATGGCTGGACGCAGCCTCTKGATTTATACTTCTGCGCTGCGTTGGTCTGCCCTKTATCCCTGGCCCATGGTGCACACAGTCCCCCCCGTGGTACTTGCTGGACCGGACTGGTACTTTCTAGACTCTCCCTTGACTGCATGGCGACGACCCTACGACGCAGTGCAGTTGCACTGGGGTCCTGCTGTTTGACCTCGCCACTTGTCCTCGTCTACAACGTGGGCTTGCTTTAGTCACACCACTTGGCCGCTTGCCTGCACCACTTGACCACTTGCCGACCTTCTAGAAGGACTGCAGCTAGACTTCTAATCTACAGGTCTACAGATCGAATCTTGGCTACCTATAGACCTACGAAAGACCTACTTACCACTGGCGGTTCTACAGGTCGCAGGTTCAATTCTTCGAGTTGACACAGGTATTGTACACAGGTAAGTTGGGGAACTAGGGATCGAACCCTGGGATCTGCATCAGCTACTTCGAACTGGTGAATACCGTTTCACTCCCGCCGGCCTAGATTCGAGGTCCTCCGAGAAATTTTCAATCCAAGGCAGGACYTTTACCTCGCTGTTGTCTCTCGTAGGCCCGGACTATATCGGGAGCTGTCTCTAGAAGTTCAGATCTCGTAAACCAGCGGTCGTCTTCCGGTTCTTGATAACTAAAACGAACCTTGTACTGTTTTTGCGGACGACCCCTACCTCCGGTTCTGAAGACATCTTCATCCACTATACCATCAATGTCATATCTTCCATCCATATCTGGTGGGATCATCGATCTACGGGATGGAAACTGATCACTTGTTTGACAAGGTAATAACTTTGATGCATGGAAAACGGGGTACGTGTGGAGGTGTGCTGGGAGTTTTATAGTGTAGGACGGTCCGTCTTCGCCGCCCTTGACTTCTAAGACTGGCCACGGTCCTCTATAGGTGGGCAGTAACTTCTGCGAGATGTTCTCCTCAGGTGTAAACTCTTTAGAACTAACCCAGACTAAGTCGYCTACTTGAAACTGTGAGGGGCGACGATGTTTATTCGCTTGTTCTATCATCCTATGCTGGGCTTTCCTGAGGTTCTCTACAACAGTAGCTAGTTCTTTTTCGTGCTGTACAGCAAACTCCCTGGTCCCGGGCGACAATCTGTGAATCTGATCTGGCCTAATATACATGCGCAAAACTTGCTGCGAACAGGAGGTGCAGGAAGCAGGGAAGTTTTATCTCATCCCCTTTGGCCCTATGATACCCCCTTCGTCGTTTCATCTCATCCCCGCCTCTCGGCCGCAACGGGTTCACTTCTTATTGTAACGAAGAAGTTTGGGGAGTTCAAGGAGGTTGGAGATGGTGGCAAGTTGGAGACGGAATTGACATTGGTATTTGCTTGTGTACATCTGCTCCTTCTTCCATTGTTATTTCTTACTTTCCAAGTTTTTTCATTTTAAGTTGCAATTGACTAGGGTTGTCTTTCGTTTAGATATTGCACTTCTAAATAGCGAGTCACATGGCGCAATACTAACCGTAAGAGTTTTTCCAGAAAACATGGGAAACGAACCATCAAATCTTTAGAATGAACACGAAAGACAAAAAGGAAAGTGAAAAAGCATAGCTATGCCGGACCGGACTATGTACTGAATCCGGACCCCGGACTCCAAACCTTTCGGACCCATCCGGACCTCCGGAAAACCGGAATATTTTTTTATATCCGGACCGGTCTAGATCCCCTGTTCGGATGCCTGTGCGAGTTCCCTATATTTTTCGACGAGAAAAAAAATCGTACCTCCTCCTCCTTGTCCTCGTACCTTCATCACTCGTCTATCATATCCTCCTCCTCTGACTCCTCTTTCACATAGCCTGACCAATTACGACCCTCCTTTTCTTTATCCCTCTCCAAAACTCCCCTCCCCCTTCTTCTTTGTTTTCTCCCTCTCCTTCCTCCTCCTCCTCCTCCTCCTCCTCCTCCTCCTCCTTTTCCTCGTGCATCTATCCCGTCCTCCTTCTTCTCGTAGCTTGACAAATTACGATCCTCCTCCTCACCCTTACTTTTCTTTATCCCTCTCCAAAATCACCCCCTCCTTCTCCTCCCTCAAGTTCGCCCCCCTTTTCCTTCTTCCTCTCCTCCTCATCTTGTTGTTCCTCGTATGTCTATCTTTCGTCTATCCCATCCTCCTCCCCCTCCTCCTCCCCTTCCTCCTCCTCCTCCACCTCCTCCTTGTAGCACTATCCTGTGCTTTGAGGAATCTTCCCATAAAAAAAAGGGGGAATTTTTTTTGATTTCGAGAAGATGAGAGAGAATGTCCTTTGGGATATCCGTTGAAATTGGAACGATATAGAGAAGATTATCATGGCCCTTGCGCAAGGATGACACACATAAATAGAGAAATGGTCCAATCTGTAAAAAAAAAAAAGACGAGAGAAAAATGGAGGACAACGGAGAGAGAGAAAGACAGGAAAAAGAGGAGAGATATAGACGAGAGAGGGAGAGATATGGCGAAAAGGAGGACGGCGAGGAGGAGAAAAAAAATGAGGCCCAACTTGACGAGGAGGATGAGGAGGAGGAGGAAGGGGAGGAGAGGAGGATAGCGGGAAAGGAAAGGAGGGTGGAGTTGATCACGAGGAGGAGGAGAAGGAGAGGAGTAGGAGGACGATAAAGGAGGGTGGAGTTGATGACGAGGAGGAGGAGGAGGAGGAGGAGGAGGAGGGGGAGGAGGAGAGGGAGAAAAAAAAGGTGGGGAGAGTTCACAAGGAGGAGGAGGACGACAATGAGAAAATAGGGCAGAGTTGAGGAGGAGGAGTTGTCAGAGGATAGGCAGCAAAAAAAGGACGACGGGGTTGACGAGGAGAGAGAGAGAGAGAGAGAGAGAGAGACCTGATTCACGTGGCTGTTGCCTTGCTCCACACGCTGTCAGATGGGCAGCACTCAAGCCCCTCACCCCGCTCCACGCGCCCACCTCGTTGGCATCAGGCAATGGCAGAGCTCTAAGGGCGTTGAAGACGACAACCTATGAGGCTACGACAGGGGGGGCGGCGGCCATGGTAGCCATTCAATTTTACGGCTGCCTTTGGAAAATGGCAGCCGTGAAATCCCCCACAACAGTTGAAAAAAAAAAAAGAAAGACAACAAAAAACAAACACCCTCCTACACTCTTTAGGCCTTCCAGATGTTAGGGCAGCGCGAGAAAAAATTGGGCCCTTTTTTTTGGGGTAGCCCAGGGTGCCCGAAAAAAAATTGGTCATTGGCATGGACACTACCATCCAATGGGATCCAGGCATCAGTACGTGTCCGGTGGTTCGGATCGTAGCCCTGGTAAAGACACATAATTTTGCAAACAGAATTTGTCTAACAAGAATACGTGTCAACCACATGCTTAGTGCTACCATAGCTTGTGAATTAAAATGAAAAGATTTAACGAGAACAACTCAATTCATTACAAAACTTATCCACCTACTTCTCGTTGTGGAGCCATAGGTCCTGCAAGGGGGGGCCCTCCTGACTGCATCATGAAGGATTTTGCAGGACTTGTCACGTAGAGCGTTGCAGCTCCGGCCGAGTGCGCCAGCCATACCTCTCGTGAACCCTTACGATAGGATAGGCCCACGCGAGGTACACCTTACCTCCACCCGTGGGAGTTGTCACCATCCCTTTGGTGGGCGTATCCCCGCCGAGCTACCGAACCACATGCGAAAAAGTTTTGTATGCAATCGCAGAGGTGGCCCAACCAAGGGCGTTTCTTGTTCGCTGCAGCATAGGGGGTATGGGAGGGTTAACGCCCGAATCGAACCTGTGCGCGAATCGTCGCTTGAGGCGATGATCTCTCGAACACCATCCCACGCGGGTGGACTAGGACGGTCAAATCAAACCTTGTGATACATCTCACGAAAATAAAATCAAACTTCATGCGTAAATCGCGCCTAGTCCCTTGTTCACATTTGACCCATAACTTTCGTGGAAAGAATTAGGTAGGTCTTGCGTGCTAGACTGTGAATAAATATCATGCCGATGTAGACTTCATCATATCGACCAACCATGCATGAATACGTACGCCGGCGAAATGATGACGTACTGTGTTACCCACAACCACCCAATCCTCAATAATTTTGAGGGTCGCATTTGACACTTAAGTGTCAGCTGACACACCTCTTGAAGGGCTAACCTATCGACGCCAGACAATCACAGGTGCGATTGCGAGACGTACCCTCTTCTGCACACTGTGGAGTTGAGGGGTAGGCAGGTTTCGACCCTTAGTGGCGGCCAAACGCCTTTGACCTTAAAAGCAGGGCTCCGTTTTCAGAGGCTTGGAAACAGGTCAAGGGGTTTGACTTTAACAACCACTATAGACCTTAACGTCCAACTATATAAAAAAAATTCTAAAAAGCATAAATAAAATGGGATTTCCCTTTTCTCTCGACACAAATTTGTTCAATCCTTAGGCACGATCAAAGTAGACCGTGCGTATACACAAAATATGAATATAACGAGGTTACAAAACTCGAGGCGATCACTCTCACAATCAAAGTGTGATTTCCTTCAGAATATACACATGATCACAAACAAAGTCAATCTGGACTTTGACTCGCAAAACATGTCTGCAATCACACCAAACATTCAACATCGACATACCACACAGTACACGGGGTCAACTTCGATCACTCTCTACACTCACATCCCTTGCCTTATTCACACAAGCCCCAACTGTTTCCCATCCTTTCAGAAGAAAAATACCGAGTCCTTTTTAAATTGCCATTTAATAAAAGTTCGTGTAAAAACCCAAAGAAACGTTTCAACCCAAAGGGGCTAAGGCCTTCGGTTGAGTATCGAGAGCGAGTTACAGTGGACTCGGACGCCAACTTGTTATCAAAAGATAACAGAAGATGATCCTCGAAGGATCAACTTGAAGCTAGTCAAGCCACGAGATAATCTGAATGAAAGTGACCTGGAACACAACACAGGTCAAAACCCAAACTACGCTCGAGTGCGTATGAAATACTCCTACCTTCCTTCCTTACCTTTGATACCTGTTTGAAAATGCTAGGAATTTCAACAGTACCTATCCTAAGCAAGGGCAGACTGCCAACTTTCAAAGTTCTACAATATTCTAACTCCTCTAGATTTGAGGAAATTTCGCCAGCGCTTCCCGTAGGACAAGTGTCTTTGCAGAGTTTATATAAGATTGGATTTGGAATCTGAAAGCGATCTTTGATTTTACAAAGTCAAATTTTGTTTCCCCGAATTAGTAAAAATTTGGGCAACATCTCCTTTAAAGAAGTAGGCTTCCCAAATTCATACTAAGTTAGATATGAACTCGAGATAAAACTTGAATTTTGTCAGGACAAAACTGTAACCTGCATAACACAGTAAATGTGTTTGCGCCCCTTCACATTCAAGTGAACAGCTCGCGAACATCGAATATAATTTTTTTGTCGTACGATATATATATATATATACAGTCTGTAGAGTTTTCCATCTGGTGTGGGTGAGTGATAGTCTACTTTGATTTTGGTTAATGTAGATTATCATTTACAGTGTAATCAGTGAGGGGATTCTGCAGACTGTTGAGGGTTCAGCCTCCTGATGAGTCGGTGAAACTCCGACGAAACAGTTTGTCACAGCCCCTCGTTTGTTGTCCTCTTCTCCCTCTCTGCCTACGGTTTACCGGGCAGTTCTATTTGACGATATATATATATATCGTTTGTGGTCCTGTTCTCTCTCTCTGCCAACGGTTTACCGGGCAGTTCTGTTTGTGACGATATATATTCGGGACGGGCCGAACGCCCGAACCCGAACGCCCGAACTTTTGGCACCCCCGCTCGACGCGTTCGGCCGTTCAGCCGAACGCGGATCCAAAAAAAAAAAAAAAAAAAAAAAGAATTAAAAAAAATCCAAAAAATATATATGTGATACAAAAGAATAAACTAAACAACATTTGCCTCAATGTTATATCCAAATTATTTACCAAATTTGAAATAAAAATCAAATACTAAAAATAAATAATAATAATGAAAATTAGAAAAAATACAACGAGAATTAAATTATTGAGTGGGCGAGCACGTTTTTGACAACGCCATCTTTGGTGATTTTTCATTTTTTTTTGGCTGTGACAAATGCCATGAAACTTTATATATTGTGTATCTTATATAATAGAGAATCTACGAATAAAGTCTGAAAAAAACAAAATTTGTTTTATGCCCCGAAATAAAGGAAAAACAAAAAGTGAAAAGAGAGAAAAAACAAATTTGTGAGTGGGCAAGTAAGTTTTGACACCACCACCCTTGAGGATTTTTCATTTTTTTTTGGCTGATCAGAATGACTTCAAAATTAAGCGGGGGATACCTTACATCACAAAGAACTCGCAAAAAAAAAATCAGAAAAAAATAATGATATTTGGGTGCCAAAATATTTTTTTGCGGGGTCCGAACCCCTTCAAGTTCGGGCCCCGTACGGGGACCCGAACGCCCGAACGTTCGGGGGTCAGCTAAGGGGCCTCCGTATGTTCGGCCTGGCAACCCTGTATATATATATATATATACGTCACAGCCCCTCGTTTGTTGTCCTCTTCTCCCTCTCTGCTTACGGTTTACCGGGCAGTTCTATTTGACGATATATATATACGTGGATGTTTTGTTGGCTTGTGATGGGGTGTGAACCGACAGTCTGTAGAGTTTTCCATCTGGTGGGTGAGTGATAGTCTACTTTGATTTTGGTTAAGGTAGATTATCGTTTATTGCGTAATCAGTGAGGGGATTATGCAAACTGTTGAGGGTTCAACCTCCTGATGAGTCGGTGAAACTCCGACGAAACAGTTTGTCACAGCCCCTCGTTTGTTGTCCTCTTCTCTCTCTCTGCCTACGGTTTACCAGGCAGTTCTGTTTGTGACGATATATATATATTAGGGTTCAGCCTCCTGATGAGTCGGTGAAACTCCGACGAAACAGTTTGTCACAGCCCCTCGTTTGTTGTCCTCTTCTCTCTCTCTGCCTACGGTTTACCGGGCAATTCTATTTGTGACGATATATATACATATATATTCTATTTGACGATATATATATATATGTATTTTTTTTCTTCGGTTTTTTATTTTTAACTCGTGATTGGCTACGAATTTGAACATGACTCCAAGGCAAAAGTTGCTTATATTGTTGTTTTACGTACCATATATTTTTTCCAGATTTTTCTGAGATTTTTTTTTTATAGGTTTTTGGGCGCTTGTTCGCGTTCGGGCGAACATGTTCGCGTTCTCCTCCGAACGCGAACACGGTGCTACGTAGACTGTAACGAACTCTTTAGATTTGTAGAAATTTTGGCAGCACTCCTTCTAGATAGGTGCCTTTTCAAAATTTGTACAAAGATAAATACAAATCTAAAAAATAACTCCGACCTTAAAAGGTGAAATTTTGTCTCACTTTTTAGATTTAGTAAAAAATTAGGAAGGACGTCCCCTAGAAAAGTAGGCTTTCCCGATTTTTATTAAGTCAAATATAAAACTTCAGATAAAAAGTAAAATTTCGTAAAGATAAGATTTGACTAACTCCTTGTTTTTTGTAGAAATTTGGGCATCACTTCCCTCGGCGAAAGTGCCTTTTCCAAAAGAAATTTGTACAAAGCCAAGTATGAGAAATGAACTTAACTCATAAAATGCAAAAACTGAACTAACTCCTATAGCTCTACCACATGGCGAGCATCTAAAACTACCTATCAAAGCTAAGACTCGGAACAAGTAGAGCTCACACTCAACCACACGCAAGTTCATACCACAATTAGGAACGAAACGATTTTCACCTTTGCAGTAGCAGATGCAGATCCCAGGGTTCGACCCCTAGACCTGCCCTGAACCCATGTACAATACACTTTGCCCCATCAATGTTTGATCCCCTGACCTGCCCCTAAAGTTGTTTGTCTAAGGCTGTTGCAGATACAAGGGTTGTGTAGGATCGAGCTACGTACCTGTAGGATAGGATTCTATAGCTTATGTCTGGTCGTGGCTGCTGTAGGTCTGAAGGGTCAACCTAGTCATAGTTGCTACAATATCGAAAGGGCAAGTAGGAAGGTCTAGAGTCTTCTAGGACTGCCCTTTCGAGAGTCTCAGAAGCAGTCCGTAGGCAAGTGGGCAAGTGGGTAGATTTACCATGTCTAGTCAGCGGTACCCAGTCCCAGTTGCACTTTGTCCAGTCAGCAAGTACCATGTGGGACTGTGTGCACCCTAGGCCCGGTGGAAGGGAGCAGACCAACGACCAATAGAAGTATAAATCAAGAGGTAGTGTTCAGTTATTCATTCATTCAGACTGTGAGTCGTGAGGAAGCACTGCCTGAGCGACTTGTGCAATGAGGTCTGCGAGCACCCGAGGAAGAAGTGGGCTGGAAGGGAGACGAAGCGGCCATAGCCGCTCATTAGTGGTAGAGGTAGCAAGCAGCCATAGTTGCGCTAGATTAGAGATAGGCTACAACGTGTTTGTGTATGAGGGTGCAGTGAGTTGTGTACGTGTGTGGGACATCCAGGGAGATTCAAGGTAGCGTGCATGTGAATTGTAGCGTGTGTGGGAATTGTTGCTGAGGATACAATGTGGAAGGGTGTTGTGAGGGTGTACATGCGCCATAGCCATTTGAAGCAAGGTAATTCTGAACTGTGTTCTTGGCTACGATGTCTCTGAGCTTTGTGTGGGCGTTTGTCGTCAGTGTGATTGCCATCTGTTCCATGCATGATGAGTAAGGAAGAAGACGTGTCTAATTGCAGGTAAGTACTCTCACAACAAATCCCAAGTTGTTTCTCACATAAATAGTTTATTTACTCTTAGTTGGATAAGAAGGTTAAGCCAAACCCTAGCTTACGTACGACATAAGAAGGTTAAGCCAAACTGAAGCCACATTGTCTGGCTTTGCCAAGTGTTTAATATCCAAGTTTATGGTACTTTTATGAGTCTCTTAATTTTTCAAAGACTAAGACTGAGCCAAGCCGAAGCCACGTTGCTCAGTCCCCCTTGGTTACTTACATTCGTTATATTTTTTTAATTTAATACTCTCTTCCTTTTTATAATAACCTATAGTCAGACCCAACCGAAGCCACATTGTCTGACTAGCTTTGTTCAAATAGTAGAAGTTTGATATATTTATCTAGTCTACCAACCAGGCCGCTCGGGAGCGCCTTGTTTGTCCCGACGGCCTGACCGTGCAAGGGACAAAAGAGGGCCCAACCCAAAAAAGAAAAGAAAAAAAAGGACTATGTTATGCAGAAAAATAAAGTGAACAACTTTTGCCTCAGGGTCACATCGAAATGCCTTACCCAATTTTAAATGAAAAATAGTCTTTTTTTGGGGGGAGGGGCAACTGGTCCCAGATCACTTTGGTAGCTTAGATATTTATATAGAAAAACATGTTTTCAAATTCTTATTTTATGTGTGCGACCTCAGACTAAGCCAAACCGAAACCACTTTGCTTAGTCATCAGTCTAGACTTCCCTCATAAAAAACAAGTACTTGGATCTGACCGAATCCACATTACCCAACTCTTAAACCTTTCCAGTAGGCAAATCACCACAAGAACAATAACCAGACCTAGCCAAAGCCACATTGTTCGGTTGGGGTAAGGAATACAACGACATTGCATAGTTGGCTAACATTGCCTAGTTGCACGGATAACAACTTACAAAGGTATGGCAATCAGACCTGACCGAACCCACAGTATCCGCCTGCGAAGAAGACAAGGCAATACAACAACCAAGCCTTACCGATGCCACATTGCCTGATTGCAAAAAAAACGAATTAACAAAAGTTTACAACTAGACCTGACCGAAGCCATATTGTCTAGTTGTAGAGGAAACAACATAAACAAAGCGGCCAGGCCAAATCGAAGCCACATTGCCTGACCCTTTGGAGACCCAGTGAATTGCAAGCATAACTATCTTCCTCCCACCTTCCCCCAGTTCATCCCTCTTTGTCTGGATAAAACAACGAAAAGTAGTAAATGAATTTCACGCGTGGATTACCTTTACTTATTTCGAATTAGATCTTGAACAAGGAACAAAAGTCCATAGGCAGCATATACATAGCAATCAAAGTAGAGGGATGTATTTAATAAGGGTACAGTGCGTTCACACAAAAACACAAGATATATTGAAAGTTCTCTGCCTCGAGAACCTCGCCTAGGTTTCGGCAGAGCTCTCGCAGTCGGTGGGTGGACCTCCCATAAGGTCTTGATGCGGTCCTACGAGTTTCCAATCCCACTTGCGGCCTTCCTATCTTAACCAATAGGTTAGACTAAGCGTAAGAAGGACAGAAGAAGGAAAGTCGTACTCTCGAGATACAAGGAAGGGACAAACTCAACTCGCATGAGAGGGCCTTCAAATCTGGATGCGCCTGAGGGCCCTGCAATGGTTGCCAGAAAACGCAGTAATGTGGTCGAAACGCGGTCAAAACGTAGAAGAATGATCCTCTGACAATCTCCTAGTCGCAACAGTGAGCTCCCTTGTCGAGCCTGATCGCTTCTTCAAGTCTCTGCGCCGTCACCTCTGACTAGATTGCCACTATGCAGCCTAGAAAGGCAACATTTAAATAGAGCACACACCCCATGCCTTATTCGAAACGCAGGCAACTCAACAAGAATCGACAATTTACCACGCGCACAACGAACACGGTGCACAAGAATACACAACGCTGTTCACATTGAACCCCTTTCCACCCTTTGAAATCACTACAACCACCACGCCTTCGAGCAAAGATGAGCATGAAGGTGAGCACCAGTCCCGTGATTCGCAATTGAACGCAAAAGCCCAAATTGCAAGTCGCGACAAGGATCAGACAATCGAAACTGTCGAGGGATTAAACAGGCACTGTCGACGATTGCCCAAACATAAATGCATTGATGCAATAAGAAGCAGCAACACAAAGCTGAGGCAAGCACACACTTTCCACCACCACCGAAGCGAGTGAGGCCACCCCTCCACAACATTCCGCGTCTAGGCCACAATTACCTTGCTATTTTATTATAACTATAGTGATGAATCACTGTGGTTGTCAATAACAATGACCAAAGTGCACGCAGGTGCTGGCGAGGCAACATCAACCAAAAGAACATTGTTTTACCTTTCGACTTTTACTCCCTTCTATTCGTCTGTTTTGCTCTCTTCTCCCAATATCTTTCTCTCTCTTCTATGTGCACGCTTGTGACGGTCTCTAGTATATGAATGCATCTGGCCTTTAGTACAACCAAATTTAGTCGGAGTCAGGGCGATCACGAGCACCCCCTAGAGGGGTGTGGCCGCCCTGTCGAGTAACAGGCACACCACCACCACAACTCCGACAAAGAAGGCCACCACATCTGAAACGAGGAGCATCTTCTCGTGTTGTGGCGTAAGATGCATTTCCGATTTGCATTTGTGGTAGGTTAGGCGCTCGTCACTGTCCCGGTTGCATGTCATCGTGGTGGTCGCGTTCTTTGGGAAGCGCATATGGTCGTGCCAAGTAGAAGATTCATTCATAGCCAAGCGGGGTATCGATCGGCTGTTACAGAGGATGAGCGACAAAGTTCGCAACTGGGATTTTTAGGAGTACCTGTACCTGACCTAACCACACCCTCTTTGAAAACCAACCACCCATACCCACTGTATACCTGGTCTGTCGGACCTGTACCCATCTCGACTTGTTAAGAAAAAAAAAAACTATACCCAGACCTACCCTACCTGAACCTCTTCAACATGTAACTGACCATACCTACCCATGAACTTTTTTTTTCAAAACCACCCATGGCCACCTGAACCCAAACCGTTTGTTAACCACCCATACCCTACCCTACCCAAGTTTTCTTTATGTGTACGCACCCGTACCTACCCATAATTGTAGCACCCACCCATAACCACCCGTGCTCGTCGTCCACCCTCCTCTAACCGCCCATAACTGCCCCTAACTGTCCTTAACTGCCCCTAACTGTCTCTGATCGCCCCTGACTGTCCTTAACTGTCCCTAACCGCCCCTAACTGTCCCTAACTGTGCCTAACCGCCCCTAACGTTTTTTTTTTTTTTTTAATCGTCCCTAACCGCCCCTAATCGTCCTTAACCGCCCCCAACTATTCCCAACCCCTATATGTCACAGGATTGACGTGATAATTTTTATTATTATTAATATTATTATGTTATTTTATTTTTCTCGAGATGTGGCAGCTGCTGCAGCTACTGCCCTAAAAGCAACATTTGTTACATCTCGTCACTCTCATGCTGCTATGGATGCATCTGATGCTGCAACAGCCTATGCAACCTGTATCGCATCTGCAAATACAACAACCCTCGGTCTGTTGCACACACATACACTCTCTCACACACTCACACGCACACATGCACACACACACACACACACACACACACACACACACACACACACACACACACACACACACACACATAAATATTATATACACAGGGTTACACACGTATGAAAATAGTTTGAAAATTTGAAAAAAAATAAAAAATAAAATGAAGAGATATAAAATCCACCCTTGCAAGAAAAAACGTTTGTGTCATGGGAAAGCAAGAAATTCGACATATGAGAAAAGTGTCACGCTTGAGCAAAAATACAAAGCCTGGAAAGCTACAAGACTCACATCGGGTATAGCACGGTTACCCGATCGGAACCTCTGCTCGCCCGTACCCACCGGTTTTGTTTTTTGGCCACCCGTACCTGCCCATACCCCTCTATTTTTTTTTCTGGCCGCCCATACCCGTTTTTTTTTCTTGGTACCCCTACCCCTACCTGCCCTTACCCACCCATGATCTCCAAAAGGGGCAACTGTGCCCGCCCTAACAACCACCACCTTTTATTTGTGTCTGCCCATACCCAACTCCCCCTTTGGAAGGGGTATCCATACCCACCCGTAACCTAGCTTTTACAGTCAGGTACGGCTGGGCACGAGTAACGGTTACCCGTTTGCGTTCTCTAATGAGCGGGAACAAGACCGCGTGGGGAGCAAACGAGCGCTGACACGTAGAGAGAGTGAGAGTATACTTACCTAGTGGAATCTTCCTATATTTTGGTGGAAGATTCATTTAGGTATTGTGTGTGGTGAGGAAGTTACGTGAATGAACCTCTTCCTGATTTATCGGGAGATCCATTCTCCTTTTGCCTCTTTGGAGAATATTGGGACAAACAACCTGTCTTGCCTTAGTTTGGCTTCCTGTTTGCATACCGACTGCCGGGCCCTTTTGTCGTTGTGGTCTTCGCCATGGTCGTCTTCGTAATGAAGAAGGCTCTCACGCACCATGAAGTTCGCATGGTCCTCGACCTGGAGAGGCCATTCGTTGTGACCACTGATGCAAGCCAATATGGCATCGACGTAGTGCTGGCCCAACATGAAGGGAAGAAGTTGAGACCGATCGAGTACATGAGTAAGACGATGCGATTGAAGACGTTGGAGAAGTCCACCTACGAACGAGAACTCTATGCCCTCAACAAAGTACTTGTTCACTGGAGACACTATGTGTTAGGAAGGTTCTTCTACTTGAAAACCAACCATTAGACACTCAAGTGAATGAAGACGCAACCCGTTCTCTCTGACGCACTTAAATGTTGAATTGAAGTCATAGATCAATATTGAGGTAAAAGATAAGGCCACGTCAAATGAGTTTGTCATGGTGGATGGGTTACTCTTTCTTGAAAAGTTATGATTTAAGAGATTAGGTGTCCCATTTAGTGAAGTGTCATGACGCAACATGTCACTTTGGCTATAAAAAGACTAGTGCAAATCTGGTACAGCGATTCGAGTGGCCTGGTATGCTAGATGAAGCCAAGCAGTACATACAAACTTGTCAAGTTTGTCAGCGGGACAAGCCGCGAACTTAAGCTCCGCTTGGGTTACTCAAGCCGTTGCCTGTTCCTACTGGTCTGGGAGAGAGCGTCTCCATGGACTTCATGGATACCCTCGTGACCATCAAGAGTGGCAAGAAGCGTATCTTTGCCATAGCTGATAGGTTTACTAAGTGCGCTAGATCGATTGCCATGCCAAAGACTGCAAGGACTGAACACGTCATCAAGTTATTTATGGATAACTGGGTGAGTGAGTTTGGACCGCCAAAGACTATCGTTAGTGACAAAGATGTCCGCCTCGCCAGCAAGATGTGGAAGAAGGCCACTATACAGATGTGCAACCAACTCCAAATGACTTAACGGAATCGCCTCGAAGCCAACTGTCAAGCTGAACAGATGAACCGTGTGGTGCAGCATCTGCTGAGGCATTACATAAGCCCAACCAAGATGATTGGGATGAGAAGTTGCCTTTCATCGCCGGTCTGCACAACAATGTTGTACACAACACCACCGACGTCAGTCCGAATCAGCTGCATCTGGGGTGGAAACCTAGATCTGCTGTAGACTTCCCCCTCCTTGAAAACTGATCTGCTGCAACTCCTGGCACCATAGAATTCGGTGTCCAGTATGAGAAGTTGTTGAAGCAGGCTGTCGAGCACATCAAGAAATCTCAAGAAGCAATGATTGCTTCTAAAGAACAAACATCGACGACAATCCACATTTCAGGTAGGGGAACGTGTCTGGGTCAAGGCTAGTGAACTAGGACAAGCATTTTGCATCCTTGTGTCTGGGTCAAGGCTTCTAATGCCGCAATATTTTGGTCCTTGGGAGGTTCGAGATACCATGGGTAATGATTTGGACGGTCCCTCGTATGTTTTTGGTATCCTTGGTCACTTACACACTTACCCTGTGTTTCACGCCTCAAAGCTTGCACCTTTCTCTGATACACAACGATTCCCACCAAGGAGATCAATGCTGCCCCCAACCAGGGATGGCCACGTAGATGTCAACAAGCCTGTGGGCAGAGGAAGACCGCCGAAACCCAAGAGGGAGTACCGGGTCAGATTCAGGCATCACACGGATCCAAAAGAAGACCGATGGTTCACAAGAGAGGAACTGGTTGAAACCGCCCCTCAAATTGTGGTAGACTATGAAAGAAGGTTGAAGGGGAAGGCTCCTGCTTAAGAAGAATCTCACCGGACTTTCGAAGCTAAGGGGGATGGAATGTGAGGCATGTGTCCTTATGGGGCCCTAGCCAACATGCACATGTTCTGGACTGTGGGCCCCCCACCAAGCCTCGTGCCCCCCCTAAATGAAGGCAGGCCTGAATATCCACGAGAGGCCCTTATCTCAACATTTTCCAATGTGGGCATTAGACAGTTGCAGCACACTAGTTGGTTGAAGTGCAACCTGGGCCTCTTCCTGGGCTCTTTCCAGAAGCACTAGCTGCGTCAAGCAGTTGAGCCGAGGACGCAGGTGGTTGCGCCTTGGGCACACGCAATGTGAGGCTGACACCGCAAAGTGGCCACGGGCCAATGAGAATGCAGCATTGTTGTCACACCTACCTCGCGGGCCAATGCAAACACGACAAACACTTGGAAGCCTGGAGGCATCCTTAAGGTGCCCAACCTAAGAGGGCCTAGGTCCTTAACTGTAGGAATGGGTCTGGGCGGAGACATTGGGGCCCGACCGGAAGCTACTGAAATTTTCCTCGGCCAGACCCAGACAGCCTAGCAGGGCAGCTACTCCCATAAAGGGTCTGCGTTAATGTTGCTTGTTGGGGTGCATGCGGGCGCTATGAGTTGAAGAGGGGCACTGCAGGGCAGCGGGGCGCTTTGCGGCCATAGCCAGGATGCCAGGGCGTGGGAAGGTGATGGGTGAAGGTGCTCTTCAGGGAAGGAGGCGTATGAGTGGGTGGACAAGGTCTGATGAGGGGAGAAGAGAACGTACCTGGTGTATGTGGGAGGTTGGCATTGGTGTTGACGTCATGTACGTTGGTCTTCGACGACGAAGTGATCCTGTTGCACAAATGTAGATAGGATAAATAGGCGGAGTAGAGTAGGCTGGGCGTGGGGCGCCATACAGTAGGAACGACAATGGATACTGCGTTGGTGTGGCCTGAGGGCTTGGACATTGGCTCACGAGCTCATTGTATGATTCTTATGTGGATGGAATCTTGGTGCATTTATGCTCTCTACTTGGTACGTGACTATCTGGACTTCTGTGTGATTTTGCAACGTGGTTTTCTGTCTATCGCTCTCGCTCATATTCCTTGCAATATTCTTCTCTCAAATCTTTCATCGTCTTTCAATTTCTTTCAATTCACCTTCACTACCTCCCTACCACTACTTATAACCTCGGAAGCTGACGCTGACCAGGGGCTCATTGACCAAGTACAGACCAGTTAAAATTCCAACGTCAAAGGCAAACACATGGCATATAATGGTAAGGTTGTTCGATACACTTCACTGCTACTGCTCCATGATGCGCGAACAGCTCCTCTGTAATCGCCACGTCTGTATCGCTTTCCAACCCAACCACTTTTCCTTAGTAAACCCCAAGCTTTGGCCACAATCGCCGGTCAACGCTTCTTTGTTCAAGGTTGCCGCCCAATTCCTCTGCACGCAGCCCTGAATCCCGCGCGGCGCCGGTGTTCACCCACTCCACACGCTCAAGTCAGCGCCGGCGAGGTGGAAGACAACGAGAGATTGCTCTGGTACCAAATTGCAACGAGACCACAATTCACATTGCACCTCACACCGGACTGATGTCATACCACATCACATGAAAGCTCACACCAGAGAGGGACGTGAACATGAGATGTGAGAAATTTGAAGACTGATTGTAAATTTATGTCATACAATAGTTCATATGTGTACAAGTGGAGGCCGCCAATCAACAACTCTCAGGTATGAACCCTCTCTCTCTCTCTCTCTCTCTCTCTCTCTCTCTCTCTCCCCCCCCCTCCCCCCCACTCCGCCCTCATGCATCTCTCGCTCTCTGCATGTCTTTCTTGGTCTCTCTCCATCTCAACCTACTTCTATGGTGCCATGTACTGTCGACTACTCTGCTCGATATGCTTAAGCTCATTGGATACTTGGTTGCACAAGACCGCAACAGTGCTTCTGCAACCAGCTTGAACGGAACTTGTGTTGACGCCTTGCTTCAGTCAGGCTTTTGTATCCGGCGCTGGTGCCATGTACTGTCGACTACTCTGCTCGATATGCTTAAGCTCATTGGATACTTGGTTGCACAAGACCGCAACAGTGCTTCTGCAACCAGCTTGAACGGAACTTGTGTTGACGCCTTGCTTCAGTCAGGCTTTTGTATCCGGCGCTTAAACGCTTTGACTCTCCTGATCGGTCCCTCAGCATCTGCAATCGGCCTTTGATGCATTCAGAAAGTTCACTTACTTTCGTGGGACTGAGCTGCTGACCTGACTGGATTGACTGACTGCGAAATTGATATGTCTGGGCTTGAACGATGTCGACCAAAATAAAGCAGTACAGATGGGCGTAAGACGATTTCACGGATCGAGGTCAGAATGGGATCGGGTGGGTGTTTTCACATCTGACTTGGCTTACTGGACTTACCAGGCCTACTGGACCTCAGTGTCTCTCGACTGGACTGGTACTGTGGTGGGTGGGACTTTGGAACTCTTGGGACCGGGACTGGGACTGGGACTTGGACGCTGAGGCGCGTGAGACCCTTAAAGATAACTCTTCATCTAATCATCTGTTTCTGACTTTGACATGTGGGACCATGTGGCTGCGTTTATCTATTTTTGCAGGCCTATGATGATCACTGCCCCACCAGTGTATGGGCACGGACAGCAACATGCAGCATCCTCTTCCGCACCGGCGCAACCAGAGCTCTAAACTGTGTAACTCCTGTTTTAGTAGTGTGAGAGCAAGGGAGGAGTCCTCCATGGTTCGAAGGCTGAAAGAGGAGGATGGACACATCCCAGGGCTGGCTGTTCATGTCGTCTCAGACAGGACAATATCTTGTTCCCTAGCGTCGATTTGGAAAAAGTACCGGGAGGGCGGGGGGAGGGAGTAGGGTTTCGCTGGATACGTTGTGTGCATGCTATTTGTTCGCGAAATCAGGACCTGTGCGGTCTGCGAGGTGGAGACCACTATTAGCAGAGACTGACGCCAGATTGCTTTCTTCAGCTGGTTTCAAGGGTGGTGATGGAACACTGCTCCATGCAGTCGCAGTGATGCAGAGGGGGGAATGACATGGCCGTCCGTCCATGCAGTCATGGAGGGCCAGGGCTATAAATCTGTGGAGAAGGTGTTTGTTGACGATGCTGCGTCAAAACTCTGCTCATGGAAGAAAAACCTTTCAGTGAGAGCTTGTAGGTTGACGGATTGAAGGTAACGCCAATGCTTGGCTGCTGATTGGTTCGTTCTTGCCCATTCCACAAAGCATCTACGTTCAGCGATAGGCATGGTTTTACGGGAAGGAGGGGCGGTATCAATCAACTTATCTGATTCTTATGTTGCTTTTTCTTGTCCTTTGATTACTGAGACTGAGTTGCCGGCAGTGCCAATCTGTTTCATTGCTTGTTGAGTGTGGCAGGTTCTTCTCCCCTTTGGCTGAATGTTTTGCGTGTCTTTTGTTGGTTTTGAGCTTGCAAGTTCTTTCCTTCTCAGGTGTTTGGGTTAAATTGGTCCTTGGCTGGAAGTCTCTTGTCTTTATTTCTTCATACCTTTTTCTTTTTTTAGCTGGGGTGAGGCGGAGGAGGCAAAGGCTGTTGTTATTCCTCTTCGGGACATGGACAATGGCCTTCCACAGGCTTCTGGTGAGTTGAGGGGAGAGCGGAGGCAGTGAGTTGCAGGAGTGGATGGGTGCCATGTACTTTGGTTTTCTGGGAGCCCGATCGCTTTTGTTGAATCTAATTGGCCTCTTGATTTGTCGTGTTTACTAGCTTACCACGCGTCTTCTCGTCAAGGTCGTCGGGATTCTTATTGGCAAGCAAACATCATTGTTGCTTGTTTATGTCCCGATTTGTACCTTTCCGTCTCCCTGGTGGGTATTGTTCCTGGTTATTGTCAGCTATCTTTAATAGTGTTGCGCTGTTGGAGTTTTACCGGCGTTTCGAGTTTGACTGTGCTCTGTGCTCCACGGTAACTCCCTTTATTCAATGCAGTGGTCCCCGCCATTTTGGTCAAATGAACGACAGATTGATTGATTGGTTGATTGACCCACTGATTGATTGGTTGATTGATTGATCGATTGATTGATTGATTGATTGATTGATTGATTGATTGATTGATTGATTGAGCAAGGCGAGGATAAGGACTGGCTCATATAGGACTGTAGAAAAGACTGTAATTGAGTGCCAGTACCTTGGTTGCTGTGTTTTTGCAGTTGCTGATATCTTGTATCTGTCCGCCTTATGTGTTGAGGTTCGGTTGCGTCATGAGCTTTGCTGCTTCTGTCCGTTTTAGAGGCAAGGTATCCTCTTTTGTAGGTGGTGCTTATTCACTGTTGATTGGGGGCATGGGATCAGTAAAGGGCAGGGTAAGAGCAGAGTTTCCAGTTTTGGCTGATATTCTTTCCCGAGAGTTATATGAGGTGTTGATTGATTGTGTACTGCGTGATATGCGGCGTCTATTCCGTTTGCGGGGGTTGATGAGAGCCAGTGGTTCTTTCTCAGGTGTTAACCTCCATTGGCGAATGGCCAATGACTAGGATTGATTTGTCTCGTTTTCTGTTGTTTTGGTTTCCTAAGCTTGCGTTCGTATTCCTCCCCCACCGCCTCCCCTCTTCCCCCACCTTACCACAGCTCCTGGCAAAGAGGAGCTGGCAGTAGGGCATGCAAAAAGCTGTTACTTTGAAATTTGAAAGGAGTATAAGAAGGTGTTATGACCTTCATTTCGTTACGAAGAAGCAGAGTTCTGGCTGCCTTCATGCCATGGCTTATTGCAGTCGTGTGCATACTGCGGCAAAGCTTCCCTGTTGTTGTACGCCAAGGCTGTGTTCGGGCGGGCTCAAGCTGCTCGAGTCCACCGGATTGGCAAAAGAGTTATGTTTATGTGCAGATGCGTTGTCTGTCATTTGATGGTAGGTGAGGAATTGGTGGGTCTGAGCTGCTCAGATTGTTGACCGAGTAGGTGGTGAAGGAAGCGAGTCTCCGTGCTCTGTCTGAAATGATGTGGTGTTCCGGTTCCTCCTAGATTGCTGACGGACGCTGGCGATCGGAGGGACGTTGGGGCATATTGCTTGGCTCGATTGGTTAGATTTCTTCGGCTGGGGTGTTGTGGAGGGGAGGTTTGATCTTGGAGATGTGACCATAAGCAGTAAAGTAAAAGACAGACTTCTGTGGGAAAGGGTTTTGAAGTCTTCAGGACGATAGCAGGGAGGTGTGGCTGGAGAATACGTGGGTTTGTCGAACAGCGATCCCCCTTCGAGAGATGACAGGCATGCAGAGTGTCGGAGAGGCTGCTGCTGAGGTAGGGCATGCAGGTGGTCCAGAGGATGCATGGAAGAGCAGTAGAGGGCTTGGTGGGGGGGTTGCATTACAGCAAGGCAGTTGTCCAGCACAGGGTAGTCGGATTGCACCGTTCCCGCATACAATGCCCCATCCCTGGCCGCCTATGCCGATTGTGCAGGCCTCTCCTTTTCCTCCTCCTCCGCAGCTTACACAGCCACCTGTCTTCGTGTCGCCCCCTCCATATCTTCCTTACTTGTATCCGGCTGTCCCAGCTCCTTACTATGTGGCACCTTACACCAACCCATATGCTACATTCCCAGTTCCTCCTCGCTCTGATGTAGCCGCGCCTTATCCCTGTACCACTTGGCCCTATCAGTACACCTATGCAAGTGGTCTGGAGCCAGCTGTCAACAATTCTGCCTCTCCTGTTTCAGTTGCATCGGGGGTGCCGTCATTTTCGGGGGGGGTTGATCGGATGGCGCCAGTGGTGTCGGTGGTTACCTCATCAGGAGGAGGGCATGCAAGGAGAGCAGATGGTGGAACAGCGGGGCCGGCACCAACACAATCTGATATGGTTGTGTCTGAGGAGGTCCACACTGCGTCAATGGATAGCCTTCGTCTCAGACTCGATTGTTCATTGTCGTATGCAAGGAAGCGGGGCCGTGAACGACTGGCGGGTCGTCGATCGCTTTCCAGAAAGCAAGAGCAACCAACTCTGTCCACAGAAATGACCGACGAGGATCGGCGGAAGCTACTGTCTGCACCGGTTGACCAGTGGGTTGATTCCACGTATGGTATGTCTTTTTTCCCTTTTTTCTTTTGTTAAAAGAAACATGCCTTGGGGGTACTAGTGGTGCTGCTTGTAAGAGCAGACACCGCTAACACCTGCAGTGGGGACTCCCATCTATTGGTTGGGAACATCGCCTGCTGGAAGATTGCTTGCGCTCTTTCCAGCGTATTTCTTACATAGACTTCTTTGTAAAACTCACCAGCCGAAGAAACCAATTGACTTGAACTGCGCGATCTCTTCATAACTCTATCGGTTCTGCTTTCTTCGGCTCGATCGGCGGAAGATTGCTTCTTCTCTTTCCTGGTATTGCCCTGCGCTTGTCTTAGCCACGCAATTGGTTGATGTGTGTGCCTCATATGCAACCATTTGGTTTAAATGCTCTATGTCAGTTCCTGTCTTGCTGGTAACCTGTGTGATATATGAAGTTGTTGCTGCCGTCCAAGAAGCAGCTTGCTCATGCTATTTCTCTGTTATCACCCTTCTCTTTTCTAGTCCATGTCCTGTGTTCCACATGTGCCTCATTTCAACCACTTGGCAAATGCAGCTCTCTTCTTGGAGTTAACGTTAGGAGTCTTAGGACCACAATTCTCTCTGATGCTTTGGACTGTGGTTGGTCTAGCATCAGTCCAGTACTTGGAGCTGTGTTTCTCTCCCGCTATCTGCTGTAGTTGTACTCCTCCTCCGCCTCCTCCTCCTCCTCCTGTGGGTGTTTGTGTATTTTCCTCCTTTCCTGTACATGCCCGTCTGTGGTTTGACTAGCAGTCCAGCACTTGGGGCTATGTTTCCCCTTCTGTCTCTTATAGATAGTTTGGGATGGATGAATTCAGTTAATTCTCTCTGATGCTTTGTGCCAGCAGACTTGACTCTGGACTTGCTTTCAACATGCACACTTGAGAACCGATGGAAAAATTAAACTCTTCCAACTCAGAAACAACAGGAAACTTGTATTAAACTCAATCTGAACCGGCTGTACAACTTGCGGCTATGGCCGCCGAACACCGTCTCTACCACCAGCCTCACTTCCCACACTCTCGCATGCACACATGTACGAGGATCACTTTGAATATCCCCACTCAGCACAGCCTCACACACTCTGTACACTCGTCTTCACCAACAGCTGGGTGGCTATGGCCGCCGTCGTCTTCCTCCTGGTAGGTATGGCCGCCGGTGTCTCCCTTGCTGGTTCGCTATGGCCGCTGTCTTCTTCACAGCCCACTTCCTCTCCGGGCACCTGCAGACCTCCACGCACAAGATACCAAGGCAGCTCTTCCGCATGGCTCACAGGCGAATGAATGAATGACTGGACGCTGCCTCTTTATTTATACTTCTTTGGAGGTACCCGGGCCTGCCTCAAAACGTGTGGCCCGGGGAAGTTTCCAGACGTTTGGCCTTCTGGGCCAAAACATGTGAAACCCACAGTGTGCTCCAGAACCTTCCCCACGTGCAGTCCCTACCACTGGTACTTGCTGACTGGACTGGCCTACAGGGACCTACGACCTTCCAGAGCCTACAGACTTACAGACAGACTCTAGGCCTCAGTAGACTCAGATAGAAATTTCTAGAACAGGCCTTCCTAAGCCTAACGGTAACAGACCTAACTCCTAATCTACAGACCTAGGAATCAAGTCCTACTGTCCGACCTACAGACTAGCCTAGGACGTAGGGAAGGTCTAGGGATCGAATCCTACTCAGGTCACTGGGTCTATGTACAGGTATAGGATAGGTCTAGGGATCAA
This sequence comes from Chara braunii, assembly GCA_003427395.1. NCBI lineage: Eukaryota > Viridiplantae > Streptophyta > Charophyceae > Charales > Characeae > Chara > Chara braunii. The sequence continues at coordinate 2,124,587 of BFEA01000090.1, forward strand.
ATCTCACTCAGCACACAGGTTCAATGTACAGGGTTAGGGCACAGGTCTGGGGATCGAATCTCTGTGTCTGCAAAGTCGGGTCAACTGAGTGAAACCGTTTCACTCCCGCCGTCCTAAATTCGAGGTCCTCCGAGAACACTCTAACTCAAGGTAGGACCTTTGCCCTTTCTTTCCCTCTCATAGGCGTGTACTATGTCAGGAGCGGTTTCTAGAAGCTATGTTCTTGTAAACCATCGGTCGTCCTTGGGTTCCTGGTATGTGAACCTAACCTTGTACTGTTTCTGGGGACGACCTCGACCTCCTGTCCTGAACATGTCCTCTTTCACTATGTGATCTATATCATATGCGCCATCCATGTTTGCCGGAATCATCGATCTCCTAGAAGGGAATCTGTCAGATGCGGTGCAGGGTAACAACTTAGATGCATGGAAGACTGGATACGTGTGGAGGTGTGCTGGAATCTCTATAGTATACGACGGGCCGTCCTCTCCTCCTTTGACTTCTAGGACAGGCCACGGTCCGCCATACACAGGTAAGAGCTTCTGCGAGATGTTTTCCTCAGGTGCAAAGTCCTTTGACTTGACCCAGACTAGATCGCCTACCTGAAACTGTGAAGGTCGGCGGTGCTTGTTAGCTTGCTCTATCATCCGATGCTGGGCCTTTCTCAGATTGTCTATGACCTCAACGACTTCATGCGCATGCTGTAACGCAAACTCTCGTGTGCCGGGTGGTGGTCTGTGTATCTGGTCCCGGTTTAGTCCCTCAAACAGTTGCCTTGGTCTAAAGGACTTATGTAGCTCGTTAGGAGTCCTGCAGGTAGCTAGATGAACATTGTTATTGTAGGCACTTGCTACTTTGAAGCATCTCATCCCAGTTTATTTGATCTGGTCTAATATATATTCTAAGTAGCTGTTGCAAGATCTTATTCATCTGCTTTGTCTGACCATTAGTCTCTGGGTGTCGTTTTGACGACATCAACAACTTAGACCCATAGACTTTCATAAGATCCTGCCAATCCTGACTAGTAAACCGCGTGCCCCTATCACTAAATATGGACAGCGGCATACCATGCTCGCTTACCCAGAAGTCGAAAAACTTACTAATGACTAAGTCTGTACGTGCCTCTAAAGGCATGGGAACAAATACTGCATACTTGCTAAACCTATCTACTCTACTCTTGACCCTAGTATCCATGAAGTCAATGGAAACCGAATCTCTGGGTCCTGACGAAATAGGCAAGGGTCTCAGAAGACCTAGCGGGGCTTTGGTTGTAGTTTTATTCCGCTGACATACCTTGCAGCTGCGCACATACTCTATGCAATCTGCTTTCATGCCTGGCCACGTATATAACGTCATCAGGTTAGCTAGAGTTTTTTGCCATCTGAAGTGCCCTTTTGTATCGTGGCACTCCCCTTAGATCAGGCTACGGATCTCTTCACTATTGGGGACACATAGTCTGTCAGCGACATTGGTCTTTTCAAACAATAGCCCGTTCGTGGTTTAGTAGTGCGGCTCGCTATCTGGGGCTTCCCCATCAATTCACTGTAGATCAGGTCCTGAGCATATTCATCCCCAATCTTTTGCTACAGGTCGGCACCTATGTCTAGATGGTGCACTATCGCGCCGAAGTAATCAGCTCTCCTACTCAGAGCATCGGCTACCACATTGTACTTTCCTTTCACGGGCTGTAACTCGAAGTCAAACTGATCTATCTCAGCAGCCCATCTTGTCAACTTGGGCGTCGTCTTGGCCTGTGTCTTTGACCATCTAAGAGTCTCGTGATCAGAATATACCTTGAAGTGCCTTCCAAGCAGGTAATGTTTCTAGTGATCTAAAGCCTGAGAGCGTTGAGTTCCCTCTCGTATGTCGATGCTGCTACCTTTTCCGAGGACAGCTTGGCTGACATGAACTCTACGGGTCTATAACCGTTGTCATCATCTTGCTGCAAAACGGCACCTATCCCATACAGACTAGCGTCTGTAGTAACAACGAATGGTAATAATGGATCAGCAACTTTGAGGACAGGGTATTCTATCAGAGCCTTCTTCAATTTCTTGAAGGCTGACGTACAGTCCTGGTCCCACTTCCAAATAGTCTCTTTCTTCAGCAACCTACGAAGGGGAGCAACGATCGTGGAGAAGTTCCTCACGAACTTCCTGTAGTAGTTAGCCAGTCCTAGGAATGAGCGCAACTCTGTCAGCGTCTTAGGAGTTGGCCAATCTTCAATGGATGCAATCTTGCTGTCCTCGGGCCGAATGCCATCGCCATCTAGTACATGGCCTAGGTAAAGGACCTGTGTCTTGGCCCATTCGCACTTCTTCGGGTTAATCTTGAAGTTAAGACTCTCTCAGCTTGCTTAGAATCTGTCGCAGATGGCCCTCATGTTCCTCGAGGGTCTTGCTGAACGCTAGGATGTCGTCTAGGTACACTACGACAAACCTATCTAACCGTGGTCTAAACAAGTCGTTCATGCAGCGCTGAAATGTAGCTGGTGCATTAGTAAGTCCGAACGGCATCACTACGAACTCGTAATGCCCATACCTCGTCCTGAACGCCGTCTTATACTGATCGTCAGGGTGCACTTCTATCTGATGATATCCTGATTTCAGATCTATCTTTGAGAAATACTTGCATCCCTGCACGCGATCTAACAAGTCATCTATACGCGGCAATGGCTTTGCATTCTTGATGGTGATGGCGTTCAGTCCCCTGTAGCCTATACACATACGTAGCTCTCCCTCCTTCTTTGGGACAAACAGAACAGGTGCGCAGAAAGGTGATGAACTAGGCTTGATCCATCCTTTTTCTAGGAGCTCATCTAACTGTCTGCGAAGCTCCTCTAACTCCTTGGGAGACATCCTGTAGACTGACCCCTTAGGCGTCCTACTGCCAGGTTCTATCTCTATAAGGTGCTAGATTGGTTTGGGCACTACTCCTGAAGGTGCTTTAGATAAATCATTGTACTCTTCCAGCAGACTGGCGATAGTAGGATGGATCTTCTCCTCTTCCTTGGGCTGGTAAGAAATCGGCCTAACATAGGCTACAAACACCTACACTTCGAGCTGCTCCTTTCGCACAAGTCTGGCGAATGCAGGAGCGCTGAGTCAGCAATGGGCAAGGGGATTATCTACCCCAGACTCCTGGAACAGGCGGACTTGCTTGACTTCGCCTGACACGCTAGGGAGCCTACACCCGTGCCCTCTAAGGTGCGGTGTGGCTCCTGCTGCCTCTCCCCAATCCGTACCTAGAACAATCTCAAACGGGAGACACTCTTCTACGAGGAGGGTAAAGGAGTGCAGTACCTTCTCTACCTTCCCATCTTTCTCGAGGCGAAAGTAGGCGTGGGCCCCCTCAACATACTCTTCAACATGCATCCTGCTATTGTCTGCAAGGATGTTGACTACAGGTTCCTCTAAACGTTGGACTTTTAGATTTAGCTTTAACTTCTTTAGCGCTTTACGACTGATATAATCTCTCATCGCCCCAATGTCTATTAGGGCTCTTACTCTAGCTCTAAATATTTCTACGTCTGCGAGGATTAGTTGTCCTTTACTATCCTTCTTCATCTTGGCCCAGGCTTGCCTCCTCTCTCTCAACTCCTCGGCTAAGCGTGTGAGGGAAGCATCTAGAGAGACCCTAACACAAGCAGTCTCTGGACAGCTTACTAAACGCTGGCCTGCAACCTCTGCCATGGAGAGATGTGGAGTGGGAGACTCTACTTCACTCGCACGCTCAGATCCACATACTCCTGGGGTAGGGGCAGTTGCGACCCCTACCGGCGGCTGTCTTTTGCTGTCCCAGAAGCAGCACGGTCCCTATACTTAGGACAAAATTTGATAATGTGGCCTGGGTCCCAGCAGAATACGCATTGAGAATTGTTAATGCGTGCTTGCCATACTCCCTGATCTATACCTAGATCTAGCTAGGGTCGGCCCTCGGGCCGGCCTGTGTGCCACCTTCCTTGTTTGGGGGGTGACCGACTAAAACGCGGACGGTTAGGCAGGGGACCTCCCCTTCCTCCCTCTTGGCGGTTGCCGTTGCCGCCAACCCCCTGGCCGCCCTTCCTCGGCCACCTGGGGCCCGGCCATTCTGGCCGGACCGTTGTCCTCCTCCTTGCGGCCTCCCTCCGGCCGCAACAGCAGCGTAGGTTCTCCCCTGGCTTGCGCCGCTGTTCTCCTCATCCAGTCCCCACTCGATGTCGGAGTAGGGAACCTCATGAGCACCTCCTTCCTCTTATCTTTGGCCTTGATTTGGCCCGAGATGGTGCGTCCCTTCCACGTTTTGCCTTTGACAGATCTTTGTGCCAGGATGTGGTAACCGGCGACGCTTGGGCGGCAAATGCAACTCCCTCCCGACTAAGTGTATCACAAGTCATGCCCTGCTGATTCTTCTTTTCGAAGAAGTGTCCCTGAATATTTTCAGGCAGGGCACGGTAGAAGAGGTTAAGGAGCTGGGCATCGGTTACTCCATGCCCAGGGACCGCAATCAGTTCGTCCATGGCGGACTTGAGGGAGTGCACGCTCTTCCACTGGCGAGTGTGTATCATTTGGAGTTTGTCAGAGGCTTTGAGCCCCCGCGTCACATCTGAGAATCGCTCTCTGAGCGATTTCAGGAACTCGGAGAGGTGTAATGAATCCTGCAGATTCTCAGTGGACTGTACATTGGGCCGAGGGCAAAGCTCGGGGCTTGCCTCGGTCGGGTCGCGTCTTAGGTTAGATTCGTAATTTTGTTTGGCTGAGGGCTAACCGAGAGACCTATGTGTAAGGAAAACTCGTGAGGGACATATCTGCAAATTCGGGAAAATACAGGCCCGTACTAACTGAATTTCCTACAGCTACCCTAACTGCGAATAGCAGACCCGGGCTACCCCTAGGACAGCTAGGCCCTATAGGCCTAAGCTGATAGACTGTCCTATAGCCTATAGCCGGGTTGGGAGAGGCCCTAGAGGCCGAAACAGAATCGGTACCGGTCGGTCAGTCAGTCCGGTTTAGGTCGAGTCTAGGCTAGTTTAGACTATAGATAGGATGGGCACATCAGTTCAGGGCTTTTGGCAGTTGGTACCGAGTACATCGCTGCTGTGCTACGCGTGAACCGGAAGTGGTGACGGCTCAGCGTGGAAGGAAACAGGCATAGCCAGACCTTCGGAGCGCCGGCCATAGCTGGGACCTGCGCTGTACTCTGCCAGCACGCAGGGGCTGACAGAGGTCTGGGTTATCGAGGTCTGCTGGAGGCGAGAGAGATTGGTGCCCTGCTGGACCCTCCTCCAGAGTGGGGTTCCAGGGTTGCGGTGCTGCAGCTATAGCTGCAGCTTCTTCCTCAGAGGTCATCTTGTCAGGGTTTGGTGGCGCTGCTGCAGACTTCCACCCGGGAAGTCTTCCGACACTTCGTCATCACCAGATACTGTGGCGCTGGTCTTCTTCTTCATCCTCTGAGTGGCGCTTGGCCTCAGAGGCCTGTTTCAGGGCGGCGCTTCCCTCAGGAGGCTGTATCTGGGTGGCACTTGATGTTTTAGGGGCTCAGGGGTGTTACGGGTGTTAATCAGGGTTGGGGAGTGAAGCGCTGCTCATTTCTGAGCACTGTAGTTCTGAAGTTATCCTGACAATTCGAGACTCTGAGTTTAATAAACAGTGTATAACTGGGTTTGGACTATTATCATTTCATTGTTTTCCTGGATGTGATCTGCTCGGCTTTTCTCTATGACTGGTTGTGAGGATTGAGTGGAGTGAATTGCACTTTCAGTGTACCCTGTCGTATCTCATGGTCAAGTCTTCCGCTGTGTTATCTCTCCCTGTGCGGTGTGATACTCCTATCCTCTCCCCTTCCTTCTGTGTATGTATGGGCATACCTGGAAGTCTCTGTGAGTGAGTGTTGGCCTTCAGGCAACAAACAACCAGAATCATAACAGAGGGGTGTCAGGCTCGAATATGTAACCATATCGTTCTCGCAATTTGCAGCGCGGGCAAGCGACCTAGCAAAGCTAGTCGCCTCGTCTCGAAGGGCCTGGAAGGCCACCAAAACGTGGTCCTCAGGCGTGACTCCCTGCAGGTACATGTAGGAGTGCACGTTGGCCTCCCAGTTATTGAAATCTTCACCCTTCTTTCCACTGAAGGGTTCTGGAAAACGAACCTTAACCTTCTCACGGCGTGGTGGGGCCGGCTCCTCTTCCTTAGGAGTCGCTAACTTGGCGCCTTCAATGGCGCCGGTACAGAACTCTCTAGCCTTACTAATTGCATTATGGACTTCAGCCAATAAATACTTCATCATGTCACTCGCAAAATCCTTGAACCCAGCGCACATTGCATCTATCTTTAATTTGCATTATNCTATCTTTAATTTGCATTATGGACTTCAGCCAATAAATACTTCATCATGTCACTCGCAAAATCCTTGAACCCAGCGCACATTGCATCTATCTTTACTTCTAAGCTGCGGGTGTATTGCGCTTGTTCATGATGTGCAGTTAGTAAAGACTCAACACTTTGGGTCAGGGTATTGAGTTTAGTGGCTATCTCCGTCTCTTCCCTGATCTTCCTCAGCCTGGTCTCCGCCGCTTTCAGGTCCTTCTCTGCCCTGTCCGCCGCTTCCAATTGTCTTACCCTGTCTTGGGACAGCCGGTATCTCCATGCCATTTGCTGTTCTTCCTCTTTCGCCTTTCTCCTCATCGGGTCCCTTTCTGCCTCAATTTGCCTCCTTGCTGCTTCTCTCTCTTCCTGGGGTAATGGCCATCTCGGCCTCCCTGTCTTCCCCCAACTCCAAATGTGCGGCCCACTCCTGTGCAATCCTTGCAATCTCAATTTCTTTGCTTGTGCTAGCTTCCCCTCTCCTTCTCTCCAACGGCTCTTCTTCCTCTACCATCTCTTCCCCTTCTTCTTCTTCTTTCTCCACCCCCTCTCGTATAGCCGCCATCTTCTCCTCCTGCTCCCTCTTCAGCTCCTCCTCCATCTGCTTCTTCTCTTCCTCTTGTTCCTCCAGCAGGGCCAAGGGCCAGCATCTTGGCCTGCTTGATTAACTCCCTTTTCTCCATCTTCTCCGTCCTTTCACGCAGAAGGGCGGCAGCTCTCTCTTCTTGCTCCTTGTTGTAGGGGGTGGTACTAAACCCAGTTCTGGTGGTCACCATGGTGTAAGTGCACAATCAACAACGATTCCACGCCTCAACACGTAGACCGACCAGGGTATCTCGTGTCTAGGGGACTTCTATGCACTACTCGGGTTGGACTTACGGTTCTATGACCACGTACACAGAATTCTACTGACCTAGACAGAAGTGACAGGGAGATAGGACTGACTGACTTTGACAGACTTAACGTCAGCAGGTACCAAGGTGAAGGTGCACATCCACGGGGTAAGGGGTAGGCCAGGGCATGAAGAGATGGTACTGGTAATCTTCTCGCTCCAGCTGGGTCGATGCTCCGGTCAACGGTCTTGGTCAACTCCTCGGTCAACGCTCCTGGTCAACGCCCTGGTCAACTTTGGTCAATGTCCAGTCAACATCCTTGGTCAACTCTCAGTCAATGTTGGTCAACAGCCGGTCAATGCCCGTGGTCAACTCCCGGTCAACGTTGGTCAACTCTCCTGGTCAACCCTTCAACCTTCCGGCTATGGTGGATCTTCTTCTTCGTCAAAACCTTCGTCTTCTTCACCTCGGCTATGGCTGACTTTGTCTCCCTCTTCGTCACTTTCTTCTTCCTTTTCTCTGCGTCTTTCTCTTCTTGTTGCTCGTCGTCTTCTTTCGTGAGCTTGGCAGCTATGGCTGCCGTCCCCCTGCTCTCTCTCTCTCTTCCTCTCTCTTGCTGTCTCTCTCTGCCGAGCTCTGGCTATGACGGACATCCTTGGTCAACTCTCAGTCAACGTTGGTCAACACCTGGTCAACGCCCATGGTCAACTCCTGGTCAACGTTGGTCAACTCTCCTGGTCAACCCTTCAACCTTCCGGCTATGGTGGATCTTTTTCTTCGTCAAAACCTCCGTCTTCTTCACCTCCGTCTTCTTCACCTCCGTCTTCTTCACCTCGGCTATGGCTGACTTTGTCTCCCTCTTCGTCACTTTCTTCTTCCTTTTCTCTGCATCTTTCTCTTCTTCTTGCTGGTCGTCTTCTTTCCCGAGCTTGGCAGCTATGGCTGCCGTCCCCCTGCTCTCTCTCTCTTCCTCTCTGTTGCTGTCTCTCTCTGCCGAGCTCCGGCTATGGCGGCAACTTCCTTCTTCCTCGCTTGCTGCAGTTCCGCCGGCGTGGACAACGGGTACCAGCTCCGATATCGATGCAATCAGACTCGACTCTGGACTTGCTTTCAACATGCAAACTTGAGAACCGATGGCAAAATCAAACTCTTCCAACTCAGAAACAACAATAAACTTGTATCAAACTCAATCTGAACCAGCTGTACAACTTGCGGCTATGGCCGTCGAACACCGTCTCTACCACCAGCCTCACTTCCCACACTCTCGCATGCACACACGTACGAGGATCACATCCTCACACACTCTGTACACTCGTCTTCACCAACAGCTGGGCGGCTATGGCCGCCCTCGTCTTCCTCCTGCTAGGTATGGCCGCCGGTGTCTCCCTCGCTGGTTCGCTATGGCCGCTGTCTTCTTCACAGCCCACTTCCTCTCCGGGCACCTGCAGACCTCCACGCACAAGATACCAAGGCATCTCTTCCGCATGGCTCACAGGCGAATGAATGAATGACTGGACGCTGCCTCTTTATTTATACTTCTTTGGACGTACCCAGGCCTGCCTCAAAACGTGTGGGCCTGGGCCAAAACGTGTGGCCCAGGGAAGTTTCCAGACGTTTGGCCTTCTGGGCCAAAACGTGTGAAACCCACAGTGTGCTCCAGAACCTTCCCCATGTGCAGTCCCTACTCCTGGTACTTGCTGACTGGACTGGCCTACAGGGACCTACGACCTTCCAGAGCCTACAGACTTACAGACAGACTCTAGGCCTCAGTAGACTCACATAGAGATTTCTAGAACAGGCCTTCCTAAGCCTAACGGTGACAGACCTAACTCCTAATCTACAGACCTAGGGATCAAGTCCTACTGTCCGACCTACAGACTAGCCTAGGACGTAGGGCAGGTCTATGGATTGAATCCTACTCACGTCACTGGGTCTATGTACAGGTATAGGACAGGTCTAGGGATCGAATCTCACTCAGCACACAGGTTCAATGTACAGGGTTAGGGCACAGTTCTCGGGATCGAATCTCTGTGTCTGCAAAGTCAGGTCAACTGAGTGAAACCGTTTCATTTGGGGCCGTGGTTGGTCTAGCAGCAGTCCCGTACTTGGAGCTGTGTTTCTCTCCTGCTATCTGTTGTAGTTGTACTCCTCCTCCTCCTCCTCCTCCTCCTGTGGGTGTTTGTGTATTTTCCTCCTTTCCCATATACGGCGGTCTGTGGGTAGTCTAGCAGTCCAGCACTTGGGGCTATGTTTCCTCTGCTGTCTGTTATAGATAGTTGGGGATGGATGAATGCAGTTGATCCTCTCCGATGCTTGGGAACTGTGGTTGGTCCAGTAAAGCAGCCCGCCATGATCACACGCACTATCCTAGTGTAGAGTAGAGAAGAGTATCATAGTGTAGAGTAGAGAAGAGTATCGTAGTGTAGAGTAGAGAAGAGCATCGTAGTGTAGAGTAGAGAAACGTAGAGTGAGCAGTCCAGTACTTGGAGTTGTGTTTCTCCTGCTATCTTTGTAGTTCTACTCCTCCTCCTCCTCCTCCTCCTCCTCCTCCTGTGGGTGTTTGTGTAGTATCCTAGTCTAGCAGTCCAGAACTTGGGGCTATGTTTCCCCTGCTGTCTGTTATAGATTGTTGGGGATGGATGAACCTGTGAGGAAAGCCAAAGATAATCCAAGATGACAGTCGATTCTCTACAGAGTTGGAGAAATCAATGCTGGTCAGGGGTCCTTCGGCCGGACGGAAGGAAGCGTGGAACCCGATTGTCGCTCCCCAGAATGGACATGGAAGTCCGACCCGTAAGGACCTGTTTTTTTCTTAGAAAAAAAAAGAAAAAAGAAAAGTTGTTCTCCTCCTCTGCAGGTTTACGTATATTTTACCAGCTGTTTGTGTAATTCTTTCCGCTCCTCTATATGACCCCCTCGACCATCCCCTTTGTACGTTCCTCTTTGTATTCATGGCGTATTTGTCATTCTGCTCCAGGTGCTTTGGGTCATTGACATCCTTTTCATTACGCATTCTTTTCCTGATGTGTTTTGCCTGTCTGTGGTGCTGTTGGCTGGTGCGGCGCATCTTGTTCCCAGTGCGTCGTTGCTCGTTGTGGCGCTGTCCTTGCCGCTGATCACTTCGTCTTCTTATGCCAAGTTAGCGTAGTCCTTACTCTGTATTAGGGGAAAAGGAGTGCACGGACTTCGGCAAAATGCACGTCCTTTGGGACTTCAGCAAAATTGGAACGATACAGAGAAGATTAGCATGGCCCCTGTGCAAGGATGACATGCATGAATCAAGAAAAACAAAAAAGGAGTGCACCGCACCTCCTTTCTGCTTACGCCTCTAACCTCCCTCGTATTGGTGTCCTCTGGCAATCAGGGAACCTGGTCCTGACCCCTGAACTTAGTCCTGTGTAGATGGCTGGTCCGTAAGGAACAGCTGGATGTTGTCATGAAGTGAATGCTGTTTCAACTGGCTTTTCTTTTCAGGGCGCGTGCGCGCGCGCGAGAAAGATAGAGAGAGAGACACAGAGAGAGAGAGAGAGAGAGAGAGAGAGAGAGAGAGAGAGAGAGAGAGAGAGAGAGAGAGAGAGAGAGAGAGAGA
>BFEA01000090.1:2151630-2162415 GCA_003427395.1 Chara braunii
CACACACACACACACACACACACACACACACACACACACACACACACACACACACACACACACACACACACACACGACACACACAATCTAGTTGTCACTGCGGTCGAAAAATCGAAGCTAGAACATCAACAAAACCACAAACAAAGAAAACCATTTGTCTAATACGGCGAGCAACAAAGACGGAGGACCTTTTTTCACTGGTATCCAAATACGAGTACGAAGTCTTCGGAAGTACGCTCCCACGGGAGCCGAAGCCAGGGTAACGCGACCGTACAAAACAGCAGAGGAGCAAGAAGCCTTCCACGGACCAACTTCAAGCGGCAAATCAACGATCAAACTGCGCATCAACAACGGCTGTCCTGGGGGAAGCGGTCATCCATATGCATGAGCTGCTCGCAGCCAGAAGGGAATGCCCAGTCAACCACACAAGAGAGCCGCCGACCACAACCCCGCGGCATGACCGCCAAGCAGCCAGCGGTGAAGGGTCGCACTGGACGAGGAATTACACCGCGTCATTTCCGTTGCTTCCAGAATTCAGAACAAAGTCGTCTCTCCCCATCACTCGCCGCCGCACATGTCTGCCAGAAATCAGAAGCGGACACCCATCGACGACAGCAACCAGTATTATCGCTCCCAAAATCCAGGGCGAAGTCGTCTCTCCAGCACTCGGTCAGAGGTCAACCACCAGCTAAAGACGGTCTTTGATTTTCAAAGGTTCCGTATCTAACGACTGGAGGGGAAGCTGCCCTCCTGATCAAGTTTTGCATAGATGGTTTGTTGTTGCAATCCAATCTCACCTGTGGGTCCATGCTACATTAACACCCTGCCCTACAGGACCTACGAGAAATACCAGAGTTACCCCGGTGGAGGTCAGCCATAGCCGAGACCCCGTCAGCGTTCGTTGAACCGTCGCTCAAGGAAAATATATATATATATATATTATAACATTAGTAATATATTACTAAATTATATGAATTTATATCATACCCCTTTATGCACCTTTAAGCCCCTTCGAGCCCTTTTGAGCCCCGCATATACCCCATAGACACCCTTTGGTGAGAGATCTTTAACTCAAAGATAAGGCTGGAATTGAGCACGTCTCAGTGGGTGCAAACTTGCCCCACTGCCAAAAAAAATAAATAAATAAAAAATGAACCCCTTTCTGGTGTCGGCCTGGAACCCCAGGCGGGTCATTCCCTATGGAAGTTCGCCGGGGTCGCCCTGCCGGGCGACTCTGGTGACATAGCAGATTTACTAGATTACAGAACAATTCAATAAAACCTTTTTTTTTTTTTTTTTTTTTTTTTTTTTTTAATAGGAAAAAACGCCCCCTGAACAATTCAATAAAACATAATGATGAGAAGCCTCCAAACATTCCCCAATTGGAGGCCTCCTCTTTTGACGGTCCCAATCTCTTGGTGGAGAGCTGCATTGCGGGAGACGGTTGTCAAACTCCTGTTTCCAGGGGGTTGCATGTGGTGGAGACTGGGCCCAGTGGAGTGTCCCGTAAGTACCTTGTTTTTCCCAAGTGTCCCATCCCTTCAGTACTACTCGCGCAAGTAGGAACACCACCACCACCCCCTATGCGACTTCGGCCATGACTTTTCCAAAAAAAAAAAAAAAAAAAAAAATGCGGAAAAGAGTTGGGTCAGACCTCTTCGGCCCTTTGTAGAAGGATATTGGACCTATGGTCTTTTCTTTTTTTTTTATCGTTTCTTTTTAAAAGCAAAACAGGGGTAATCCTCCTCGGCAAAAAGAGGCTCGGATGTACTTGGGGTTTAAACTGCCAGCACATGGCCGCAGGCGACTTCGAAAACAAATGGCTTACTCCAAAAACTTCGAATGCGCCGGGCTAGCGCCGGGCTACTGGACCTCAATGGCTGGTGGTGCCAGCTAGTTTAAAAAAAAAAAAAAAAAGTGTGTTGCTGGCGGTTTGGCAAAGCTTGGCGCACAATGCACATCGCCCAGGTGCGGATGTGCTGATGGGTTAAACCACCAATAGACCGGGGTCTGGCGGCCCCGCACTGTGCGCGAAGCTTTTTTGCGAACCGCCAGCGGCACACTTTTTTTGTTTCTTGGCTGGTGCCCCCAGCCATTGTGGTCTGGTAGCCCCTAGCCTCCAAACTTTTTGTAGGTGATGAACAATTTCACCACGAGGCTGGGGCCCTGTAGTGGGGGTTTAAATGCTCTGGTTTGCACGGAAGGGATCGTCTCGTGTTTTGTTTTTTGAAACAGATTTTCAAGGTACTACCAGGAGTGGTTTGACAGAAATTCCTCCTCTGAAAAAGAACAAAACCAGCTTTGAGTGTCCTTTAGGACATCCATTAAGATTGTGATGATACAGAGAATAAAGATTAGCATGGCCCCTACGCAAGGATGACACGCATAAAAAAACAACAGGAGAAAAGGATGGGAGGGTTTATCAAAAAATAAAAAAGCAGCTTTTGAGTATAATAGGCGAATCCCTGAGAATGTACTGAAATGCTTCCTTGACAACGAATAGCCTCTTCAGCTAGGCTACCAGCCGGGCCTCCCGGGTCACCCTATTTTCCCGGACGGCCCGGCTGTGCAAAGACCAGGGAAAGTCTTAGCAAAATAATACTAATAATAATAATAAATCTGAAACAAAACTATGTAATGCAGAAAAATAAACTGAACAACTTTTGCGTTGGGGTCACATCGAAATTCTTAAAATAAAAAATCAAGTCAAAAAATAGTTTTTATTTTTTTGTGGTCCGGACAGGCAAATGGCCCCGGGCCACTCTGGTAGCCTAGCTCTTCAGCTTAAACCATATGTATACCCGGGCCTGCAGGCCGCTTACTGCGCGCCAAGCTTCTGTTTTTTTTTTAAACTGTGAGCCAAGCTTTTCCAAACTACCAACGGCAGAACTTTTTTATTTTCTGGTTCGCGCCGACAGCCATCATGGTCTGATAGGCCAAACTTTCGAAATTTTTGTAGGTTACGAGTTTCTTTTTCAGCAAGGTTGGGGCCATGTACTGGCGGTTTAACTCTGCAGAGTGCTGCTAAATTTTTAAAATCATTGCTAGCTATTCAATCTATTAAAACCAAGCAAGGAGTGGGTTGGCGGCATAAAAGGGTCTGTTAGGAAACGTCCCCACAGCACCCATAAGAAAGGAGGCATCACCACTTCTTCGATCATGTAACTGTAAAATGGACCCCTTTCATGATTGCATAATCCCCTTGATTAATTGCAATTGTTGTACTGTGTGGGCACTCCGAGCCATTCGTTAGAAAAATTTTAAATTCTTTCTTCTTTTCTTTTTCATTCTGCCCCTTTTCATGAACTATTGTCACATTTGAGGTCGCATGTCGTCGTTGACCACAATGGCCATCATAGTTGTTACCTTCTTTCCCCGAACACAACGAACCCTGATAATGAGAATAGAGGTAGTATACTGCCATTTTTTCCCCGCTTGTGTTTCTTTTTCTCTATTCTTTCCAGTCTGGTGTAGCGAAAACGAGGGTGCATTGCGTTTGAGGGAAAATGGTAGTGGTATTCTGCTATTTTTTCTCTAGCGACTATTGTAAGCAGGCTTCGAGGGGCAAATGAAACCTGGATATTGTGTGAACGATCAATCAAAAACCTGTTTGCTCTTCATGAGACACTGGTGTGGCCCTGGCAAAATACTATATGCTGGATGTAAGGAACGGCGGGCGCACTGCCAAAAATTATAAATAAATAAAATTGTATATTATATTGAATATGATGTAGCTTAATACAGTTGCATGCAAAATGCTAAATATAGGATCAAATTATATTGAAAAAAGAATGAATGAATTTTTTAAGAATATAAATTTGATTCGTTAGTGTCATCAAATTAATTGCATGTTTAACATAAGATGAATTGCTGAAATTTTGTACAGAGAATAGAGGTAGTATACTAGTATATATTGTCATATATCCGCTACATTAACTTTTTATAAATTCAACGACGTTTTCACACTGCGTGCATTTGTGTGATCTTGATTGTTTTTTTGCCTTCTTAAACCTTCTCTTTCTTTCCTCCTGTTTTTTTTTTTTTTCCCCCTATTGATGAATGGAGTGTCAACTTGCTATCCCAAATTATGAGAAATAAACTCATCTTTGTCGCATTCAGGGTTGCCAGGCCGAACGTACGGAGGCCCCTAAGCTGACCCCCGAACGTTCGGGCGTTCGGGTCCCCGTACGGGGCCCGAACCTGAAGGGGTTCGGACCCCGCAAAAAAATATTTTGGCACCTAATTATTATTATAGTTTTTCTGAAAATCTTTCTGTAAGTTTTTTGTGATGTAAGGTATCTCCCCCTAAAGTTTGAAGCCATTCTATTCAGCCAAAAAAAAATGAAAAATCGACAAAGATGGTGGTGTCAAAACTTGCTTTCCCACTCACTAATTTGTTTTTTTTCTTTTTTCACTTTTTTTTTTTTTCTCGGGGCATGAAAAAAACTATTATTTTTTCAAACTTTATTTGTATATTCTGTATTATGCAAGATACACATATATAAAATTTCATGGCATTTTTCACAGCCAAAAAAAAAATGAAAAATCACCAAAGATGGCGGTGTCCAAAACGTGCTCGCCCACTCGATAATTTCGTGCTCGTTTTATTTTTTTTATTTTTTATTATTATTATTATTATTATTTTTTAATTTGGTAAAGAATTTGGATGTAATGTTGAGGCAAATGTTGTTTATTTTATTCTTCTGTATAACATATATTGTTTTCAGATTTTTTTGAATTCAATTTATTTTTATTTTTTTTTTCCCACGTTCGGCAGAACGGCCGAACACGTCGAGAGGGGTTGCCGAACGTTCGGGCGTTCGGCCCGTCCGGAACGCCGGCAACCGTGGTTGCATTCATAATTTTATCTTATCATGAATTTTCTTTCATGCATTAAAACCACCAGTATTTTCCCCGCTTGGAAAACAAATATGTCGCTTGTTTACGAGCACATTGTTCGGGGATTCGGATATTGGAACAAAACGGTTGACAGCACCATCCAAAAGTGGGTTGTATCGGTTCATTCTCTTTTCGAGCACGGGGCGAATTTATGATCGACATCAATAGTTGGGCAAGGCACTAGTGGTTTAAGATTGTGTTGTGAATGAATACTTCCCAATTATGGATTAGTACTGCGTCTCACTCATGGGAGTATCTGTGGGTCCAAAGACACCACAAAACTGATTTTCTTTCCATATGAAATAAATAGTTTTTGAAATCACACCCTATATACATTGGACCTGGCGTAATGGGATAACCCTCTTGTCCCGTGGCCAATTAGTCTCGACTGTGATCTATTTCTAGGTGATATCCTACCAGCTTCATCGCAATATAGCTCTTAAGCAAGACATGAAGAGGTGTTCGATTGTTTCCCTGTTCCTCCTTGTGGAGGTGACAAAATATTTTTTTTACAGAAAGGGGTGAGGATTTTATTTTTACTAATTGTGGTATGATCAACTTAACAGTCTCTAGTCAGCAAACATTTATGTACAGTCCACCCATGGCAGAGAATAGAAAAATGTCGGTTTACTCTTATAATCTTAGGCGTTTTGTCCAAGCGTCCGGACACTCAACTTGTGTTTGTACACACGCCCGTGTGCCTGACCGGGTGTGAATCCTAGGCAGGGTTCCAAGCAGCCCCCCCCCAAAAAAAAAAAAAAAATTAGTAGACTTGCAATACAAACGACTTTTGGTTGAAGGCAACATCAAAATTCCTCATATAAATAAAAATAAAAAAGGAAACAACAGAATCAAAAAATTTATAAATTTAACTTATCTCTATCACATTCATAATTTTTATTTTGGCATGAATTGCCTTTCATGCGTTAAAACCATCACTACCTTTCCCCGCTTGAAAAATAAATATGTCGCTCGTTTGCGACCATGTTTTTGGGGATTAAGATATCGGAGCTAAATGGCTGGCAACACCAGTCAAAAGCGGGTGTGCTGGGTTTATTTTCCTTTTCTGCACAGGGTGAATTGAGACTTAGCATCAATAGTCGGGCAAGGCAATCGTGCTCTAAGATTGTATTGTAAAGAGATACTTCCCAATCAGAGATTATTACATCCTCTCACTCATGGGTGTATCTATGGATCCAAAGAGACCATGAAATTGTCTTCCTGCCCATATGAAACAAATTTGTCTTGAAATCACACCTTGTATACATTGGACACTGGCCTAATGGGATGACCCTTCTGTCCCGCAACCAATTAGTATCGATTGCGATCTATCTCCAACTCATATCCTACCAGCTCCATAGCAATATAGCTCTTGAGCAAGACATGAAAAGATGTTCGATTGTTTATCAGATCCTCCTTGTGGAGGTAATAAAAGAACTTCTCTCACAAAAAAAAAAGAAGTTAGGATGTTTCTTTTTTTTTTAACCGTGGTATGATCGGCCTAACAGTCCCTGGGCAACAAAAATTTATGTACAACCTACCCATGGCAGAGAATAGAAAGATAGTGGTTTACTTTTACAATCTTAGGTTGTTTGTCTAGGTGACGGGGCATCCAACTTGTGTTTGTACCCACGCCCGTGTGAACGACCGGGCGTGAACCCTAAGCAGGATTCGAAGCAGCCCCAGGGAAGAAATAAAAAATCCAAAAAAGAATCATTTTGTGTCTAGGTTACCAGTCGGACCGCCAGGATGAGTCGGTTGATCATTCAGTCAAACGGTAAATCAATCAGTCCGTCGTGCAAATAGTGAGGTAGTCAGTAAGTTCGTTACTTAGTCGATCAGTCACTGGGTTTCTTACTTACCTTCTGACTCGATGTGTTTGTCGGTGAGTCAATGAGTCATTTGGTTTGTCTATCAATAATTAATGAAGAAGTCATGAATCAAGGTGGGC
Source organism: Chara braunii (assembly GCA_003427395.1). Taxonomy (NCBI): domain Eukaryota; kingdom Viridiplantae; phylum Streptophyta; class Charophyceae; order Charales; family Characeae; genus Chara; species Chara braunii. Next base: position 2,158,481 of record BFEA01000090.1, read on the forward strand.
ACTCAGACACGCTTGTGAGATAAGACTGGTCAAGTTTTCAGAGAATCCTCTGGTGGGCGTACAAAGTCGTTGCAAGATTTATCGTAGAGACTCATATGCCTTATTGGTTGATTGATTTATTTGTTTTCGATTTCAAAAACTAAAATTACCGTAGTGTGGAAATCGGGTACCGAAGTAGTACCGCCTATGTATAAGGTTATAGGGACATGAAAGTATACGTAAAATTATTATAAAATAGCATAGAAGTACAAGTAGAGTTACCTTAATATGAATGGCGTTTGAGTGAAAGGATTGAGTTTTTCTACGATGTATTGAGTCAGGGAGATACTGAGGGGAAGTCGATTATGCCATGATAATAAAGTGGATATTGATTTCCTCTTTATTATTCATCGCATATTTTTTTAATCAAATATTTTTTCAAGTTGTCAGTTAATTCATTAAGTCATGTCTTTGATGCAATGCGCTTCATTATCTTTACTAAAATTAAAAAATGATTGATTTTGCATCGACTGATGCAACTGGATGAAGGACTAATTTATCTATCAATGAATATATAGATTAATTGTTTGATAAATTAATTGTTATAAAGTGAATGTCTTTGTATTTATGTACTTTTGTATGTGTATGTGTATAACAGTATGCGTGTGATTAATTACTCGATTGATAGATTGATTGATTGATGAATGAGTGGGTGAATACATGAATGAAGGATAAATTAATTATATTTATTGATAAATTTTGTATTTCATGTGCATTGTAAAACTTCTACTTATCTTACATCTCTTCAGTCATCACACAGAGTCGAACTATAGTTGATTTAAACATGATTTTATGTCCTTACCAATTCTTTCACACCCGTTCACGTGGTTGTGGTTTTGCGTAATGGTCGATAAGAACAGTGAGAATCATGTTACCTTTTGCGTTGCAACATCACTACTTTGCCTCACACCCTTTGCATTGTAGGCTGACCACAAATGACAATGGTAATCAAAATGAATCAGCCCCCCTCAAAACGAAAAGTTAGAAAAAAAAACCTAAAAGATAAATAGGGTCTTAAATATATTTGCATGTATGTTACATGAATTTTAGTTTTTCGTATGTTCTAGTATTCATATAAAATTTGGCAGAGATGGAATATATTTGAATGCCAATTGTTTTTTTAAAGAAAAAAAATTCTCAAAGGTGATTTCACTTTTTTAGTTGCGCGAAGTGATCATGTCTCGATTGAGATAAGGTTTGTATAAGGGGGCAGAGGGGGAAGGAGGGAACGGGATCTGGCTACAAAACTCCTTAAGTTTCACTTAGGTTACGACGTAGCTTAATGTTTAGTTGGTATATGTGTGTGATTCTCCGACGAAAGGAATCATTTTTTCATGGTTATGATAGTTAGTGATGAGTCTCTAATCAACTTTGTCACATGAGCAAAGTTGTACTGACCCGTTCTGTTTATATTGTTTGTCATTTGCTCATGAAAATATCTTGTAATTCTTTGTTTAAACTTAAAAAATTCAATTTGTAGTCATAAAATTTCATGATTATGTTGTTGATTACATTTTTTTAGTTGTAGATGCTTCATATAATTAATGGATTTTTATTTATTTTATTTTAACTAACATCTTGTTTAATTTAATTTTATTTCAATACCTTACATTTATTTGTTAAAAAAAATAAGAATTACTAAACCATATCCCAATTGATTCAAATCTGTTTTTGAAACCTTGAAAAATTTAAATATGTGAATTATATAGTATTCTAGGCTACCAACCAGGCCGTCTGGGTCACCCTAATTTCCCGGGCGGCCCGACCGTGCAATAACTATGGAAGGTCCCCCCCCCCCCAAAAAAAAAGTAAAAATCCAAAAAATCAGAAAAAAATTATGTTATGCAAAAAAATAAACTGAACAACTTTTGCCTTATGGTCACATCAAAATTTTTTACCAAATGTAAAATAAAAAATTAAATTATTATTATTATTATTTTATTTTTTTGGCTCGACCGGGCCAGTGCACCCGTGCCACTCTGGTATCCTAGATAATATTTAAATTGTTGTATTTCGATTGATTTTTTTTTTTTTTATTAAGGATAAGGCTACCATGATCATTATATGATCAAGACCTTTATAGGAGCAAGATAGTAGGATCATAATAAATTTAATACCGCTTATAATTTCAATAAAAATAAATAAATATCAGATTTAGATATTTATTTATTTGTTATATACTTCATGCATATTAACTCAAATATTTGTTTGGAACATATTCGTATTATAATCAAATAATCTTATTGAAGTTTTCATTTTTACTATCATTTTTTTATACTCTTACATTCTGCAGGTTGTAGACTTAAATGTGACCTATCTATTGACATCTTTATGATGAGTAACATTAAAATTTGTAAATTAAAAAAATAATTTAAGTAGAGACTTTATATTGAATTTTTATTATGAGCATAAAAACGAACATTGTTCATTATCCAATAAAGTTAAAAAGGAGACTCATCACCTATGAGTTTTGTATGTAAATCATGTCACTTTATTTAATTTGAATTATAAAGAGAGTCGAATTGTCATTTTGATACTTCATAAATTAAGAAAAAATACAATGTGCTCTTTGTGTGGCAATATCATTTTATTTGCTATGATTTGCTAAGGTTTATTAATTGGAATTGTTTTTAAATAGACACCTCATTGCAACATTGTTTGCCACCTACCCCATTAATTTGGTCTCAAGTGGTCTCTCTTAAAAGGGATTGCTACTGAATTTATCATGTAGAAGGTTAGGCCCTAGCCTACCCCTCAAAGTTATCCCAATAAGATTTGGCTACCTCTCTTCCACACGCCACACAAACCCACATATGATATGCAACTGTAGAAAAATTCAACGTCAAACCATTTCTTTCCATTGTGAGGGCGTACTCACACTGAGAGTTTCGTGGATGTATATGACGACTTTTCCAACCACACCTGGATGCACTTGACTGCAATTATGGCCACAAAGAAGTTGAAAAGGTCCTCGTGTGAGTGTGCCTTGAATCTATTAATCTGGGTGGAAAGGGGTAATTTGCCTCGCTGCACTACTATGCAAATGCACAAAAGACAAAAAATATGGCAGTGCATCGTTCCATATTCTATCGGAAGATTCATTCTCATGGTGCGCATTTGGAGTGTTGTCCAGTGACGCTCATTGTGTTGACATTGGCCCTGTAAAATGGATTCACACTACTTCGGAGGCTTTTTCCAAACGCGTGGAGGGCAGCACGGCGGCTCCGAATTTTGCTTGTGGCGACCAGAACCTTCTGGAAGGCTGGGGCTATGTATTCTTCTCTCAGTTTCACCATTCACTACCTACCTAGCACTCCTAAGCCTACACACTGGGGCTGTTTTTACTTAGTCCTGGACAAGATTGCCATCAAATTCATCCTGTAATGGCAGTCAAGCTGCATTTAGGAAACCGCTTTTGTGAATATGCCCTGTATAGGACTTGGGCATACTCACGTGCACCTTGACTACGGTAATTGATAGCAAGCATGCCCAGGCGGTTGTGGGGGATTGAACCCACGCCCTCTTGAATGCCACTTGTGTGCCTGACCAACTGGGCTAGGCGGCTTTCTATCTAGCGACAGTGGCTTTCCACACGTGTGTATGTTCTCTGAGCAGCGGGGTTTGAATTTTCCGCTCTGGTAGTCGCTGCGGGGAAAGGAATAGGCAGGCAGGGCAGAGTCGAGCTGTGTGCGAACGGGCGTGCGGGAAGTTCTCTCTCTCTCTCTCTCTCTCTCTCTCTCTCGCCCCCACCGCACCCCCTCCCTCCCTCCCCTGCATCTGCGTGCCTGTGGTGTTGTGCCTGAGACGTGGAGAGTTCCATTCACACTCGGCTCCAAAACGAAATAGGTGAGTCCACTCGGCGTGACGGAGTACACCCTCTCCCCCTCCGCCCCTCC
>BFEA01000090.1:2176103-2186410 GCA_003427395.1 Chara braunii
AAAAAAAAAAAAAAAAGAAAGGCATAGCAATTTTTAACAAGTCCCTGCTACACACAAAGTGTGTTGAGAAGTTCCCCCGTCTAACTCTGTGCACCCGAAAAAAGACCAAAAAAAAAAAAGGCTTAGCAACGTATGTCGTGCGATCATTATTGATTATAGCTGTATTTGGGGGAACTTTGAGTCTAGATACGGTAATAAGGACCGTACGTTGTATTCGTTCGGGTCGACACAGTAGGCAGCTTTCTTTGACACTTTTGTTGATCTTTTTTCGTTGGCATTTGCACGAACTTGTTGCTCAAGAGGGCAAAGTGGTTTGCGAAAAAGATGGAAAAAAGACGTGAACCGGGTGAACCCTCCAATTCGTCGGTGCTGATCGGAACCCTCCGACAGCAGAGGACTGCTGTAAAAATGATTTGCTGATAACAAGATTATGAGGCGAAAAAAAAAAAAAGAAGAGGAAAAGGATCAGGTCTCTCATGGCATGGTGACCTCTGCGGTCCTATTGTGTCTGCAGAAAGGTGTGCTATTGGACGTCTGAGATGGATGGCATCCGTCCAGCTGGGCGATTTGCATTGCGGACCACCAGCGTATTGGTCTAGTTTGATGGATGTCCTGAAGGACTGGCATGACGACACACACACCTCAATGATGGATTGAGGGTGGACGCAATGACCAGATAACAAGAGAATTACCTGTGTGGTGTAAGTTTGGTGGAGGGTTATGAAGGGGAAAGGGGAGGAGTTGGGAGAAGGGAGGAGGTGTGCGATGTGGTTGGAAGAGTAGGCGGTGAGTTGCAGTTGGATATTGCGAGGAAAAGCTGACGAAGATGAATCGGTCGTTGTCGATCATGAGCCGTGTGGGCACAGATGCCCAGTACTTTGATGAGCCAGAGGACACGGACATCCGCCAACTTCTTGAGAGCAAATATGAACGCGACAAAACGGGCGCGATGAAGCGGATACTGGCGTTGATGTCCTTGGGAAAGGATGTGTCGGAGTACTTCCCGCGTGTTGTGAAGAACATTGCGGCGCAGTCGCTGGAGTTGAAGAAACTTGTATACATCTACCTTGCTCGGTATGCCGAGAGGCAGCCCGATGAAGCCCTCATGGCGATCAACACGCTGCAGCGAGACCTGGTGGATACCAATCCGTCTGTTCGCGCGATGGCGTTGCGGGCGATGTCGGAAATACGCGTTCGGGTCGCAATGCCCTTGGTCGTCCAGGCAGTTAAGCGCTGCGCTCGCGATCCGTCGCCGTATGTTCGCAGGTGTGCAGCGCATGCAATTCTGAAGGTTCATTTCAATGGGTGTGACACGTTCAGCGATTCGCTCAAAGAGCTCCTCTGTATTCTTATTGCTGACCCTTCGATTGGCGTTGTGGCAGCTGCTGCGACCGCTTTCGCGACTGTGTGCTCAGATAGACTTGCGCTGCTGGGCCCGCACTACAGAACCTTATGTAGGCTTCTCCCAGATCTCGATGAGTGGGGCCAGCCTGCATTGGCAGACTTACTCATGCGATATGCCGTTGCTTGTTGGGGTCCTGCCAAAAGAAGGTGGCCAGAGGATGGTGCTGTGGGGGCTAGCAGTCTCAATTCCTCCTCGCTGTCGGTCCGGCACGATGCTCCCCATGGGCTTAGCGGGTCCATTGGCTCGCTCACTTCGTCACCTAACAGGAGCACCCGCAAAACAACAAGTGACTCTGGGCAAAAGCAAATCGACACAGCTTTGGAAAACGGCAGGAGGAGGGCGGGAAGAGCTGGGCATAGGAAGCCAAGTTCTAATTTGACGGAGGCGAGTGACGTGTTGCATGAGAGGCATTCCTCCGTGGCCGTTAGTGCCTCCGAGGGAGCCCATGGGGAGAGATCGTACAGAGATGACACGCGGCGAATACCTGAGGGCTTGGCACTTTTGCTCAAGTGCACGGAACCTCTTTTGTTCAGCCGCAACAACTGTGTCGTCATGGCGGCTGTCCTCGTCTTCTACTGTCTGGCACCGATGTCGGATGTCAAGCGAGCTGTAAGGGCGCTGCTCTTCATGCCTCGGTCATCCGTTGAAATCGAGTACGTCGTCCTGGCAAACATCGCCACCCTGGCCTCTGAAATGCCTCATCTCTTTGAGTCGTGCCACAAAGAGTTCTTTGTCCGGTCCACGGACCCATATCGCATCCGTCAGATGAAGCTCCAGATCTTGCAGACCATTGCGACACAGAAGAACATTGAGGATATACTCCGCGAGTTTGAAATCTATGTGCTCAACTCCAACAGACAGTTTGTCGCTGAAACGATAAGAGCGATTGGACATTGTGCGTTGCATCTTCCTTCCATTGCTCCGGCATGTGTCCGTGGGTTGTTGATGCTTGCAAGGACAGTTCTGGCAAAGCCAGTCAGCAACGAGCGCGGTAATAAGCTGCACGGCGGCGAAGGAGGGAAGGAGGAAGAAAGGAAACCTACACATGGTCAGGAAGGTAGGACCACCACTGATTCGGCGGCGTCACGGTCAAACCTAACAACCATGCCGTCAGGGACAACGTCGAGAAGCCGTTCTGATGCCGACACAGCACGTGCGACAGGAGCGAGCGGCTTGTCGACTAAGCAATTGAATGGGCCATCGTCGTCAGCTTGCCTAAGCAAGGCTGATGACGAGGAAGGCACGTCGGTTTCTTTGCCGGAGGGAAGCTTGCAGGATGTGAGTTCTCGGCGTTTGGGTGTGCGGGGTGCCTGTCTTGTAATGCCTGAGGAGGAGGAGTACAGATCTGGCTCGAACGAGGCGATGGTTGTCACGGAAGCGATCCTTGCCATGCACAACATTGTGGAGACGAGTCCTGCTGCACACGAAGCACTGCTGTTGGAGCTCATTCGCAGTCTACCGCTCATCTCTGTGCCTCAGGCCCGGGCCACGGTCGTTGCAATGATGGGCCAGCATGTCGCCATCAGTTCCCGCCTCGGTAAAGCTATCTTTGTCGCCCTGCGCTACATGGCGAAGAACTTTGCCGCAGAGGAGTCGGAGACGAAGCTGCAAGTCTTAAACAGTTCTGTGAAGGTATTCATGCAGTCTAGGAGATCTGAGGATGTCATAGTCGCAGCAACAAATGCGAAACTCCTTTCCTACGTGACCGATCTTGCCCGATACGACTGGGACTACGATATCCGGGACCGTGCACGGATGATAAAACACTTGGTTTTGTCCCGTTCGGAGCTCAAGAGTTTGTCGCAGAGGGCGAAGTTGGCATATGCACAGGCGAGGCAAGCTGCCCGAGCACTGAAGGTCTTGCAAAAGGGACCGCAAGGTTCTGGGACCACCACGGATTTGCTAACAGGGGACGCGCAAGGGGGTTCTGGTGCAAAGGGTTTGTTACCTACAGAGACGCAGGGGGATTCTGGGCCAACAGGTTTATTAACAGGGGAGGCACAGGAGGATATGTTAACAGGGGAGACGCAGGGGGAGAGCGATGCCTGTGAGGGAAGGCTGGAGGAGGAGGAGGCAGGAGACGCAGGTATTGACAGTTCACTGGAGGATGAAGGAGAAGAGAGTCGGATGCAAGAGAAGACGCGTGCCGGTTTTGACGATGAAGAAAAGGATGGAAGTGTGCAGTTGATGGGTGAGGACGGGCAGCCTGACAGAGAGGTACCCGCACAGGATTCGGACCAACAAGCTAGTGGGGAGGTGGACTCACCCAAGCTTCCGTCAGCTGTGGCTGTGCGAAGTCCTATGGAACAGGTTTTGAACCCTCCTAGGGTCCGTGCTCCTCAATCCCCGGGCCCATATGGGACAGGAAACCGGCGCAAATTTTTGTTGGGTACCATGTCCCATGTTGTGGGACACAGGGCCCAAGGGTACGAGGAACTCCCGGCACCGAGGACAATTCTGCCACTGACCGAAGTTGGCGCTGATGCTGCCTGGCAAGGGGAGGACGTGGACAGTGAGGACGGTAATCGGAAAGAAGGTGGTTCTGGCAGTGAGAGCCAGAGCGGCGGCTATGATGACAGCACAGGAGGGTCGGAGGGTCGACCAGATGGCAATAATGAAGAGGGAGGCTTGAAGAGATCCGGAGAGGAGGGTTCATCGGGCGCAAGGCATGGCGATGGACATCCAGGGAATGTCGGAGGGGGAGGAGGTGGAGGAGGTGGAGGAGGTGGTCATCAGCCTGGGTCCCCGGAAAGCTTAGGTGAGTCCAGGGGAAGAGGTGTGCGATCAAGTGAAGAGCTCGAAGCCTGGCTTGGAGAGCGTGAAGAGGAGGACAAGGAGGTGCAGGAGGAGGAGGAGGAGGAGGAGGAGGAGGAGGAGGAAGACGACGAAGAAGGGGAGGAGCAGGAGGAGGAGGAGGAAGAGGAGGAGGAGGAGGAGGAGGAGGAGGAGGAGGAGATACCAGAGGAGGAGGCAGAGGTGGGGGAGTATATAGAAGATGGGCATGATAGTGGTATCAAGGAGCAGAAAGGCAGGAAAGCGAGGCAGCTCGGTGGCGACGCAGAAGTCGGGGAGCCGGAATTTGAGGATGGGACCGAGAGAAACGGACCGGGAATTGCACTCACCAAGTCGTCTGAACGCAAGTCTGGAGCTGCGGTGCGTTCTCAAAGGAAGAAGTTGCTAGACCCAAACAATGGAGACGGGCTGGAGGTTGAGTACTTGTTCTCCCGTGCTATCTCCGAGTACTCGAAGTCCATGGTTTGCGTCCAGCTCTTTTTCTCGAACCGGTCGAACGGTCCTATCCGCGAAATCAGAGTACAAGAAGATAACTCCTTGAGCAGAAATGAAGGCGCAGGCAACGAGGATGCGACAGTCGTCTCCCTTGTTGAGGTAGATGAGCTTTTGCCAGGCCGATCGGCAGAGGGAGCTGTGCATGCGGACTTCAAGCAACGGTTGAAACCCGTAGAACTACGTATATCCTGTAGTCGGGGCGTCTTTGCAGCAAAACTGTTTCCTGTTCCAGGGGCGTTGGTGCGACCACGGGCAATCGACACGCCGACGTTTTTGGCTACGCAAGAGAAATTGTCAGGATTACACAAGAATGTACGAACGTGTCTCTTCATTGCGCATGCTCCACAGGACGTCCCCATGCTGAACGTTCCCTCTCACAGCAGACCAGGTCCTTTGACGGCAGGTACTTCTTCAGACAAAGTAAACGTGATGACAGCGGGGAGGCCGCAGCAGGAGTCGCCTTCGGCTGTACCGATCGTTGGGGCAGTTGTACGCAGGGTGCTTAATGCGGCGAACATGTGGCTCGTGGACTCGTTGACCGACCTGCTTGCATCTCTCGAGCCAGACCGCGATCAGGGCACAGCAGCAGCTGCACAGGAGGGGAAGGATGTGATTAAACCAGCAGCAGGAGCTCAGGCACGGTGGCAGGTGCGGTTCAGCGGCGAGGGCTTGTGTGGCACAACAAAGTGCCTCGTCACGGTTTCGCAGGCTGACGAAGGAGGCATAGTGATTAAAACGGCAGGAGCCGGACGGATGAGGCAGCAGATTTGGTCTGTACCTGTCCAGGTACAGACAAACTGCAACGATGCCGTTCTAGGGCTCAGCTTGCTAAAGCAGATCGAGTCCGACCTCGGCTCGGATGGCAGCCCTTCTTTCTGTTGATTGGTCAACACTAACCCTTCTTTCTACTGAGCGGTCAACACTAACCCTTCTTTCTGTTGACCGGTCAACGTTAGCCCTTCTTTCTGTTGACCGGTCAACGGTAGCCCTTCTTTCTGTTGACCGATCAACGGTAGCCCTTCTTTCTGTTGACCGGTCAACGGTCGCCCTTCTTTCTGTTGACCGGTATGCGTGGGTCTGACCAAGACGGTTGTCCATGCCATGTTTCATCGTCTGACCGAGACGGTCGTCCATGCCATGTTTCATCGTCTGACGGAGACAGTCGTCCATGCAATTTTTCGTCAGTCGTTCTGAATCCGCTTCGTTGAAATTGCGGTTGGTATTTGCATTTTACCATTTCTATCTTCTTTTTCTGTTCCCCCCCCCGCCCCTTCAGAAAACATCTGCGGAAGGCTACTGTTGGGGCCCTTGGGGGTGATATGGGCATTATTCCCCAATAGTAGAGACCCCATTTGTGGATGGCTCCCATGTATTAGTGCGGAGCTGCAGCTGCTGGAAACCGGGTCCAGCGTCCCGCTGACAAGACCAGAGAGCAATTGTTTGTTTGTTTGTTTGTTTGTTTGTTTGTTTTTGTTTTTTTTGTTTTTTTTTTGTTTTGTTGTAAGCAGAGATTTCTACTTTGTTTTTTTCGTAGTTCGTTATATGATTTTATAATTTTTTATTTGATTTGTAAACAAGCCTTTTCATCCATGCATTTTATTTATTTCAATTTTATTTGCCTGTTCTTTGCTGGCTGCGGCCTTCTCCCCAGCCTCTCCCACCCCTCCCTCTGCTGCTCAGAGTTGGTATATTGTTTTTTTTTTTCTTTCACCATTAATGATTAATATATATTTCAATAATTAAATATTCCGAATATGAATAAGTCAGAATAACTATTAAAGTCCTCGTTGATTACAATTTTGAATTTTCAAACCACCTCTCTCTCTCTCTCTCTCTCTCTCTCTCTCTCTCTCTCTCTCTCTCTCTCTCTCTCTCTCTCACATACCCTCCTGTCTCTTATACACATCTAGATGTGTATAAGNCTCTCTCTCTCTCTCTCTCTCTCTCTCTCTCTCTCTCTCTCTCTCTTACGCATACCATCACATCCTTGAGTAGGTACTTTGCGAAGCTTGAGACTTCGAAGTTCGAATTTTGAACTGCGTTTTTTTAACTGTTTATAACTTTATGGTACTTTTTTGTACTTTCTTAAATCGCTATCGCACTGTCCTTTGGGTTGTCCATTAAAATTGGAATGGTACAGAGTATGGGAAATGGTTTAAAAAAAAAAAAAAAAAAAAAAAACGCATCCTTGCAGAGGGGCCATGCTAATCTTCATTCCATAAAAGCTGGAAAGAAGATTAGCATGGCCCCTGTGCAATAACGACACACATAAATTGGGAAATGGTTCAAGAATAAATAAATAAATAAATCACACTGTTATAGTACATGTGTGCATTGATGCTTGATACCATCACATCACATTTTTTTGTTTTTCGTTTTTTCAACTTTTTTTTGTTTTTTTTCCTCCTCCCCCCCCCCCACACTTTTTTTTTTCCTTCTCTTCTTCCTTGCCGCTTTCAACTACTTTTTTTTTTTTTTCCCTCAGTTTTGTCATCTGCGTCATCATTGCGGATAACATCACATCTTCAGTAATTACTTTTGATTTATTTTTTTTCCTAAAAAGGCCACTTTTTTTATTATTATTATTATTTTTCCCAAAAAAGGCCACTTTTTTTTTTACTCCAGGCACAGTGCCCAAGGCAAATTCACAGTTCATCAAATGCACGCACAGGCGTCACAGGGCCTCCAACCTTGCACCTCAGGCGGAGCGTGTAAAGAATGGAAGAGACGACAGAAGTGAAGTCGTTGATTTTCAAGTTCGAACTTTGAACAGCACTTTTTTTTTTTTTTTTTTTCTAACTTTCTTAAATAGTGATCACACTTCGACAGTACAACCATATGATGTCATGCAACCGGCACTTTTTTTTTTCCTTCCTAGAAAAAGAAGAAAGACCTAGGCTACCAGCCGGGCCGCCCGGGTCCCGGGTGGCCAGCCCGTGTAAGGACCAAGGAAGGTGCCAGCAAAAAAAGAGAAAAAAAAAAAGAAAACCGAAACAAAACTATGTTATGCTAACTTATGCAGAATAATAAACTGAACAACTTTTGCCTCAGGATCACATCGAAATTCTTCACCAAATTTAGAATAAAAAATAAAATTTTAAAAATAATTCTTTTTTTATTTTTTATATTTTTTTTTTGGCCCGGCCGGGCAAGGGACCCCGGGCCACTCTGGTAGCCCAGAGAAAGACAACCTGGAAACTTTTCTTTCCTTTTTTTTTTTTTTTTTTCTCCAACCATATGCTCTTAATCTGCATGTATGCTCTGTTTTTTTAACCTTTTTTTTTTTTTTTTTTTTTCCCGACCACCGTCTTCTCCCTCTCACAAGGTGCCCTCGCCAAGAACCTATTCAAGTCATATTTCCGTCGAGATACAGTCATGATAGCGTGAAGAATTGTGTGCGAGAGTGCTTGCTTGATCGTCGCCCAACAGCAAAAACAGAAAAGAAAGAAGGAAAAACAGAAGACTTACGCGTATCTCCTCCCCTGGACAAATGTCATCCCACTGTGCTCTGCTCGTTGTTGTTTTTTTTCCCCTTTCTGCTCTGGACAAGACCCTATAGAAGTCATATTTCCGTCCAGATACATTGGCACTGTGGTGCAACACTGAGGCAGTGTGCTGCAGTGTAAGCCGCTGCCCGACTGGAGTAGTGTACAGGACAGTGATGGCCTGACGGACTCCGCCACTCAAAACTTCAACATATATCTGGACTCTGGAGTCTGGACGGATCCATTCAGACTGACCCAACATTTTAAATGTAGGAAGACCATTGTCGCCTCCCGATACACTTAGAATGTTCTGCAGTGGAACCAGGCCCATAATAAATAATAAATGTATACGAGCAATCTTTCCGGCTTGGTGTAACCGTGACGGGAGTGGAGTAAGGCCCAAGTACTACCGTCTTTCCCCCGAACACAACACACCCTTATTTTGGCTGTATCTGGCCGGAAGTATAGCTTGTATACATTCATTTTTAGGGTGCGTTATGTTCGGGGGAAGACGGTAGTAGGCCCGACCAGACGGTACACAGACCCAGTGGCCGGCAACTGATCCTACTCAACCTAGACCGCCCTTGCCTCGGCCGGTTCACCGACTTTAGACCCCTGATGATCCTGGTAGGCGACCAGGTGAAACCCGTAGGGTCGTTCGCCATGCAAGGGTTTTTTCCTTTGCTTCTTGTCCTTCACGTTTATTTTTCGAATTCGAAGTCGCGTTCGGGGACATCGCTACTGGTCTTGTACTCCTTCATCTCCCTCTTCTGTCTCTCCTTCCCTCTATTCCTTTTCTTCTTCTTCCTTCTCTCTTCCTCTCTCCCTCCTTCTCTCTCTTTCTAAATTGTTTGTGTCCGCGTATTGGTTGTTAACCATCATTTTTGTTGCTAATAGCATACGGTGGCCAGGTCCCACTAGGGGCGTTGAGTTTCCTCAACGCCTGAATCTGGACGTGTCTGTGGACATGTGCAGAAATCGCGTTGAGTTTTCTCAACCGCACATCTCCACGAACGCGTCCAGATTCAGGGGTTGAGGAAACTCAACGCTGCTAGTGGGACCTGGCCCCGGGCGTCGCCACAAGGCACACGAAACGAAAAACGAAACGAGTGCATCTTCTCACAGAGAATGGGCAGGTTCATCGGTTTCCTATAAATAGTAATGAGTGTATCTCGCCACCTTTCCTGGGCAGATGCACTCGTGTCTTTACTGTTTCGTGTGCCGTGCGATGCCCGAAGAGAATTGTTCCTTGGAACTGAAATAGAACACATATGGGGATTAAACGAATAAAGCACACCGTATTTGTTTATATAGCACATATGCCTTATGTTTGGGGGAAGATGGTAGCGGCCAGATTCATCGAGAAAGGGGCCACTGACCTGATGTGAAAAGGAACACAAAGAGGGGGGGTGCATCTACCCTCTCTGGAAGAAAAACTGTCGATTTTGCTGACAGGCAGTCGGATCTACTAATGAGTTGTGTTCTGCTGCAGATGTACTCGTCAGATTGAATCGGTCGGTTGAATTGTGTTGTGTAAGGGCACACTCACACTTTGATTTTCACAATTGTTTCTGGACGTAACTGCGGTCAGATACATCCAAGCAGGGCCATACTTGAGGTCAAATACATTTAAGATTATGGACTTGTGAGTGTGCTCTTAGTAGGACTAGAATCCAGTACAGAAAAGCAACTTATTTATGTGCAAGGCTGCAAGGGTCATTTACGACGTGATTATATCATTATAGATGTATGTGTGTGATTTTTTTATTTTTTATTTTTTTTTGTCTTTCCTGACAGCTCAATTCTTATTAAGATCGGTATGTCTGAAGTTGGAGTGGTTGTGAGTTTTTTTTTTTTCTTTCTCTTTTTCTCTTTCTCCCTTTTAAAAAGGGCTACACCCTTGAGATTGATAGCATCATTTGAACCGATTCCACTTCTTATACGCCATGTAGTTTTGGGCAAAAAATGTGATTCCGCACAACTTCCCGACTTCGTCGGCGTTGGCACTGTATTGTCGGGCGTGTGGAAACTGCTACGTACATGGCGCAACGACCGCGATCGCCGGAGATGTAGTTTTTCCTAAATTCGGTAGATGCCAACCCCGTGCCCTGTAGCGAAAAAGAAGGGGG
>BFEA01000090.1:2186562-2196990 GCA_003427395.1 Chara braunii
GGGGGGGGGGGGAATACAGTCTGCTCTACTGCAGGCGCTTTGTACTCCACCAGCGGTACCTCCGCCTACGGTGTACTGCCAAGGACGGCTGAAGTCTCCAGCGCGTCCCTCCTCGTCGTGGCCGACCCAGAACCGCTTTACCCCGCAATCGCTCTGTTCTCCACGCGGCCCATGAGGACATCACAACGTGTAATCGCCACGTGGAAACACGTCATGCTCCGCTCATTCACTGACAAGGGCTTCCCCAACTGCCACGGAGCAGTGGACTGCACACACATCTATGTCGACAAACCTGCGAACGCTCCCAGCGAGAACTACTTCAATCATAAGCATCGGTTCTCCATCGTTGCGCAGGTGGTGGTCGACCTCGATTTGCGTGTGCTCGATGTGTTCGCTGGATATCGAGGGAGCTGCCACGACATCAGGTTCATCCAGCTGTCAAGTTTGTGGAGGCGTACACAAGAGGGGTTGTTGCTGTTTCATGGGCCTCCTGTTACGCTGCCAGGTAGGGTGAGGACGAATGGATACATCCTCGGCGACAACGGGTATCCTCCGTCGGAATGGGTAGTGGTGCTGTATGGAGGGATCAATCAGCATCCCGGCAAAGAGTTCTTCGACACGAAACAAAAGGTCGCAAGAGGGGCTGTGGAGAGGGCGTTCAGGAGGTTGAAGGGGATGTGGAGACTTCCTGTGCATGCACAAGACGAACCTGGACACTCTGCCACGACAGTTCACGGCAGTCTGCATTCTGCACAACATCCTTCTCGACCCAGGATTCGACTTTGACGAGAATCTTTTGTGGGAAATCGACAAGAACAGAGTGCGGCGCCGAGTGGACATGTCACATCGGGATTCATCGGGCGCCTTAGCAAGTGGCAATGACGACATCGGCGGTCGGGGCGTACAAGTTGCACAATGCCTTGGCGGAGAGCATGAA
Organism: Chara braunii; assembly: GCA_003427395.1. NCBI lineage: Eukaryota > Viridiplantae > Streptophyta > Charophyceae > Charales > Characeae > Chara > Chara braunii. The sequence continues at coordinate 2,187,500 of BFEA01000090.1, forward strand.
ATACATGTGATTCACCGTTGTGCTTGGAGACGTTCGCGTTCTGGTTGAATTGTCCTGTGTTTCACTGTGCATTTCACAGTTTTTCAATATCGTATGTTCTCTGAGCGCCTTCGTTGCTCGCGCGTGGGCACGTGGCAGGGGCGGTTGTAGTGGAAGCTGTATCGTGGTGATCATGAGATGATCACCTCGTGGACCTCTTTCGCGGTCTCGCCGCACATTCTCCATTTTCGGTTTCGCCAGCGTGGCATTTGCGCTAGGCGGGGTGGGCGTTTGAGGTGCATGGGGTGCGATAGGAGGTAGACGCGGGGGTCGATGGTGGGTTTCGTTACTCGGGCAATCTGTTGGTCGATCATGTGCCGCAGGCTGCGTGAACGGGACCTAGCAGAACGACGAGTACGAAAACGCGTTCACCGCCTCCTTTTTAATATTTTGATCTCCGTCTTTCCATTAGCGTGGATGAAACGCGCGTTGTCATGGCGGTGGTATTTTACAATGAGAATTCGTACGTGTTCCATTCGAATAGTGTTTTCTTTTGGTTTTCCATGTCGCTCGTGCATTCAATGCCTGTATTTTTTCGTCCTCGAGTGATGGGACTTCTGAGGTATGTCATCCGAATGCCTTTCAATGTTCGGATGTGACTGTGATGTTAATGACTTTGTGCTTCATCGGTCATAACATGTTTGTGGCGAGAAACAATGTTTTTTTTTTATTGCGTTAGAGTTTATTTTATGATTTTGCATTTTTCTTGGTTTTTCGTTGCGTTTTGTTGTCGTCTATTGTTTTACTTGAAAATTTGGTGAAGCTGTCATAAACCAAAGAAATGAAGAGCATCAAGCCGGAATGGCAATATGAGAACGATAAGCAAAGGTCGATGCGCAAACACACATTCGTTCAACAACACGCAGGCCCTTGACAATCACCACACGTCGCATTCACAACGCAAAAGAAGAAAAAAAGTAATTGTCGAAAAACCAATATTCATGACACCCATGTTGTCACATGATGAACAAACAAAGACCCGGTGCGCAGTTCTTGACAAATTGTTGTCGTGAACGACATCAAATAGGCTACATGAGTTCAAACACAACATCAATCATCGCAGTGGCGAGGGTGGGCTAAACAACCCTCGCCGGTGATGGCACCATTGTCTAACCTATGGACGAACGACGCAAGAAACGTGTGACATCTTCACCGCTCATCCACCGTTGTGGACGTTCCATGTGCTACTCCCACTACACTGCGTACTCCTACGGCGCGCCTCCCGTGAACCCCCTTCAAATGCACGTGGAGTTCACGACATCAAAGACTTGTACCATCCGTGGAGGCGAGACACCAACATCCACTACTACCCTGTGACAACTCCTCAAACACCCTATCAAACGTCGACCACCCCCCTATCTAAGATGCGACATTGTTTAGACCGCCGTCGTCCTTTTCAGCGCTCAACGGAGGACAAGTGTCTTGCCAATCATGATTCCTAGCTTCGCCCTCGTTCTTCAAGATTGCGTTGTGGTTGAACATGAGACCGCAATGTGGGTAGTTGCCCAGCGTGAGGTGGGGTTTCCCGAGGCAATCCAAAACGTTGTTTGTGGTGTCGAGAATGTGTCCCTTCCAGTTGAAGATGTAAGAACGCGCCGCGATTAGTGTGGGTTTGGCGAGCATGGTCGCGTAGAAAGACGCCTCGTAGTGGGAACGCTCGTCGTCGATGCCCATGCGCATGATCCACATGCATGTGCTCAGGAGTGTTCAAATACAATCGACGGGCCTGTTTAGTCTCTCCTGCTTCAGACGACCGTCGTCTGCGCACTGGCTGCACCACAATGCATCCCTCCAACATTTCGCAAGGCGGGCGATTGTTGCCTCCTGCTATGCCGCCATATCGTCGTCCTTAGGCCTGTCGAGGATCTTAACCACCGTGAACCACATAGGCACGCCCATCTTCATCTTCGAAGTGTAGAAGATCATAGCCGGGGGAACCATTCTCGCACACTCCTGACTTTGCGAGACATCTTGCACCAAGTCCGTAGTGTAGCCCATTGTGATGTAAGATTCTTCGCGAGTGAAGCCATTCGACCTAGATGACGACTTGGCGATGCACTCGTGGATAGGGCGCAACACAACATTCTAGGTGTACCCCGCCCGATAAAGTGCAGTCTCTCGCTGCGCACAGTCATTGATTTGGAAGCGCGCTACATCGCTCAACGATGTGATAAGTGTGGGCGGGGGTTCACTGCTACGCCGCCATATCGTCGTCCTTAGGCCTGTCGAGGATCTTAACCCCCGCAAACCACAGAGGCACGCCCATCTTCATCTTCGAAGTGTAGAAGATCATAGCCGGGGGAACCATTCTCGCACACTCCTGACTTTGCAAGACATCTTGGACCAAGTCCGTAGTGTAGTCCATTGTGATGCAAGATTCTTCGCGAGTGAAGCCATTCGACCTGGACGGCGACTTGGCGATCCACTCGTGGATAGGGCGCAACACAACATTCTGGGTGTACCTCGCCCAGTCTCTCGCTGTGCGCAGTCATTGATTTGGAAGCGCGCTACATCGCTCGATGACGTGATAAGTGTGGGCGGGGGTTCAACTTCTACCTCTCCGTTTGCAATGATTATGAAGTAGTCCGCACAGTCGACAACCGCCCCCCGCAGCGGTTTCCCTGCCCCTTGCCCCCAAAACGCCTCGCAATCCACCCGCAGCTTCGACTACGCCTCGAGATCATCATCTCGTTTACTGGTCTTCCTCCTCCTGCTGAGGGGTTCGTCGTCGTCGTCGTCGCCATCCCGCCTTCCTTTTCCTCTCCCATCGTGGCGGCCCCGTCGTTGGTCCTCGCCTTTTTCCCCCCTTGGGCATACCATTGCCGCTGGCTTGAAATTGTGCAGCCATTTTCCATGTGGCTGTTCCCTCCACTCCCGCCACATCGGGAGGAGTTGTCGACACCCCCATAGCTACCTACTGCTGTGGAGTTTCATGTTGGCGATGATGGGGCGGGACAACAGATGCTTTGTCTCTTCCACTGGTCACGGCGGCAGTGATGGCAGACCCTCATGCGACGTTCGCCAAGCCTGGGCTGCAGGGGCAGCTTGTCTCTGAATGGCCATCTCAGCGATTACAATCCCCTTCGACCTCGGTGTCCTTGGCTCGGCGGGACCCCACCACTAGCAGCGGCGACGCTGTTTTTTAACACCCCCAATTGTTCCCTGCTGATCCAATCTTGCCTGAAACCCAATCCTGTGGCCCCCCCCGTGACGAGAGGTTCCATCGCTGAAATCCTCGTTGGACGACACGTCCACCTCTTCCATGCGCTGCCTCTTCGATTTCAACACATGTCCGCCACACGTGGTTAACCAGGGGCGTTATTTTCGACAAAATTTGCACCGAATTGCACCGAAACTGTCATATTGTGCTGATTTTTTGCTTTTTTTCTTGTTTTTCTTTTTGTGTGATATATATGTGCTTTAGGGTACGTCATGTGCAAAGCCCCATGGTGGTGGACTTCTTTCAAGTTGCAGGACGCAACGGACGTGGCCGCTCTGAAACGTTGAGAACCCACAGACGACGGTACAAAATGGATGCCTATCTCCCTTTCTAAATTTTGACGACTATTTTTGCGGCACCAACCTTCACCTCCGTTTCACCTTCACCCCGCGGTGAAGTGGACCGGGCGACATGACTTATCGTCGCCTACTGGCGGTTGCGCTTCGAACGACGAACAATGCAAGACACGTGTCATCTCCACGCTTAGTAGTGCCCAACGATCGCGCCCATGTCGGGAAGCCCAACCAAGCACCAAATCCACCCTACCCCCCTTCATCACCCCCCCATCCCACCCCGCCCGACAAAGTGTCCATCGGACTCCATCCCAATCCGACCCCGGCCCTCTCACCCCATCTCGTCCAAGACGCTTTGTCTTGAGAACTGCCCCCACCCCACAGTCCCCCATCCATCCCCATATCCCCCACCCCTGCGCGAAAACTATGTTTACCCATCTGCCTCCCCCTTCCACAACTTCCCCAATGGACGACCAGCGAACCACCTCCCCCAACCGTCCAGCAGATTGCCTAAATGTCATCTAACATTTCAGGAGCTTGCAACACTTGCCCCACTCTCTCTCCCCCGAGGCCCCTGGTGATACGTGAACGTGCTCCCATGATTACCGACCCTGACAGGACCGGTGATATACCATTTGTCATCCAACGACGACACGACGATGGTCCTGTACAATGCATCCTTGTGGACCAAGTCGTTGAATTCGTAGTCGAAAGCAATGGCAGAGACACAAAGCTCAACCAAATCCCACAAAGGGTCAACCTCCAAGGCACCCCAGTCGGGTAGGGCACGTCCAATTTTCTCAACAACAATAGTCACTTCACGGATGCACTTGCCCTGAAAAGTGATGAAGATAGCGAAACGGGCCTGCTTCACCGCGTCGCACTTGACATCGATGTGTTTGACCTCACACCCCGTTATGTGTTCTCCCATCACCACCTCCAGGTGGTTTTTGGGGACGTTGTCTACCATGTGCACATTCTCCCAACCAACAAATGTGTGTCCCACCACATCTCCCTTGAGGACGCGCAAAGACAGTGTGACGGTGTCCTCGGTGACGACGAGGTAGATGGAGTGCGGAATGGCCATCGCTCTATGTATGTGTGTGGGTAGGTGTGTTTGTGTGTGTGTGTGCGTGTCTGCGTGTGTGCGTGCCTGTTTTTTTTTGTGTTTGTTTGTAATCTGCAAAGCAGTCTTTTGTTCACACCTGTCATGCAGGAAAACATCAATCAAAATTACACAAACATATATATTCAGCCAACAAACCACGTGCCATGAGCATTCACCATTGCTACAAACCAGCTTTGCCTTCACTCATTTCGTCATTCCATCGTAGATCTTTCACCACAATTTCATCGGCCCACTTTTCACGGCAAACGACAACCTCAAGCAAGGATTGCTTGAAATATTTCAACAAACACAAAAGCGAGATGGCCCGTACAAAGACATGAAAAAAAATAAAATAACCAAAAACAGAAGACGAAGGTGGTGTCATTCATGCACAGACGAAAAGGGCAACCAAGTAATTTTGCGGAATGCGTTCTTCTGGTCACATGTTTATTTTTCTTGTTTTGCCTGCATCAACTAACTGCATCGGACCAATCGCGTGTCACACATTACAACAACAATGAAACAGAATACAAAGAATGCCATTTTTTCGAAGATTCAATTACAACAAAATACGTTCCGTGTAAGCATCAATGTAGCACACCCGAAAACCCATACGAAACGACGCATCGATGAAAAAGGAGGACTAACGGACTGCACGACCTCCATTGCACTTCTATGACACGCGGATGGACGTGATTGCCATCACACATCCAAAAATTGGCCAAGAAAAACGACGCACGACCATTGACAACTGCATCACCCCTATGTCCTTACAAAACTACCCCCGCTTCACATTGCAACACGGACAACAATGACGATGACGGAATGCACACTAAGCTACTCTACACAACACTCCACCGACTTCCCAATTGCGAATGCAGTGTTTTCCCGAAGTGGAGGGCTTTGTGTGCACCTCTAGCGACCATCTTTGGGACTGGACGGCAACAAGAATACGAAATCACTGCAAAAGAACACACTCGATAAGGACGTGGGCGCCGAACAACAGACGTGGCAAAAAGGCTGACGTCGGAGATGTGTAAGCCCATGACGTCAAGATCTCTCGCGGATGGCCTTCGCAATCTCCAACAGGGTGTTGTTTATCATCGAGTTCGCTTGGTTGGCCTTCCCGTAGTGCTCCTTCCGCACGTCCACCTCCCTTTCAAGAATGTCGTTGTGCCTCCTCAACACAGAGCATTGACTCTAGCTCGCGCTGTCAACTGTCGTCGACATCAACTTCCTGTGCTTGTCCATGACATCCGCGACCGCCTCGAAGGTTTGCTGCCTTACATTCTTCCATTTGAATCCACCCGCCCCGCTGGCCGTGCTGAAGGACGACTCCTTCATTGATCCACCATCCCCTCCTTCCTCACTAGCCACATATTTGTTCCGACTAGGATTGGGCCCGACCATTTGAACCCCTCCAGCCTCCAGGCGCCCTCGTGTCCCTAAGATTCGTCGTGTGTAAGGTGTGATCTCATTTCGACATCGCTTTCATCTCCTCATACACATGGCGGTCCATTCGGAACTCGAAGCCTTTCTCCTTCCTTTCCTACGGCGTGAGTGCGAAGAAGTCCTCCTCCCTGAATTCGCCCATGGACTTGTAAATTATCTTGAATTGTCGGAAAAGGTTGTCCCATTTCTCCCCAAAGTCCACAAGTTTCTTGATCGTCACCCCCATCTTCACGAGCCTCTTCTGGACGTCGTCCTACTTCCAAGTCTTCAACTTCATGCGTCCATAGTTGTGTCCCAAGCCGACGAGATGCAAATCCTGGTCCACAAATCCATGTGAATGGCGCCATCGCCCGCTGCACTATCCTATACAACCTTCTTGCCTTGCCGGACTGCTCGCAGTTCGTCGACCTTTGTCTGGCCAGGCATCCGCCTCTCTTCCTTCCCACCGTCAAATGTCAAATTCCTCCTCGTCGTCTTCGCCGCCGTCAAGACCGGCCTCGTCCACACCGCATTCTTCACCCCCCCTCACCATCGCAATCCACATACGTGTCGTCCCCTCCGACGTGCATGTTGGCCACCCCATTCGTTATGCCGGAAGTGGTCGGTTGTTGCATATGTTGCCACTGATCGTTCCAAAACTGTCGGCCCACAACCTCCATCGCCGACCAGTCGTCAGTGTCTCGCCGCCCATCGATTACATCGTTGTGCATCACCAATCGAGACACCCCACGTCGTTGAAGCACCTGCGCATGCAGCGCTCCCAGCCCCTGCCCTCACCGGTAAAACGAAATCACGCTCCCCCGCCACTTTCTGTGAACACCATGTGCGGATGTCCGCCCTCCCCCCGACCCTCGCCGCCGACTTTGCGAGGATGTCACTTCTCACTGGGTTGATGACGATGGTATGTGTGACGTCCGGCCCACTGCCAGGAAGAGAGCAAAGCTCATATCCATGACTCCTGCGTCGTAGCCAGCCGAGGTCCGTCCCTCCAACAGTTGTGTGTACATCGGCGTCGTCGACCGTCTGAAGGACTGGCTCCTCGTCCAATCCTGTGCGGAACCACTACCGAGAGGAACTGTTGAAGATTGATGCTCCCCGCCCTTGTCGTCCCTTGGAGGCAATGGAATCTCGTGCGATGGAAGGTGGTTGTACAACACCGGATCGTATAGTTGCCTGCCACCCTGCACGACGATAGATCGTTGTCGTAAATAGCCACCCGGCCTTGCTGCCAGCGGGTGTTTGTCAGACGGTTGTCCATCTTCCTCGCCTTCTTCGACGATTGCCTCGTCAGTTTCCTTCTAGGAAGCGCCCCAGAAAACAAATGTGGAAGACAACAACGACGACGAGCAGCACATCAATGAGCAGCAGCAACAACAACATGCGGTGGAGGTCTGCCATGAACGACATCGGAGCAAAGACAACACACACACAAAGTTGTATCGCATCTGTCGCAAGTGTTGACACATGCTAATGGGGAAGACGACAACAACACTCTCATGCACGGGGCGCCTTGTCTGGAGGATGGCTACGTAATCCGAAATTCTGACCGTTGGAAGGCCCACCCGAACGGCAGGAGGCTTAAACGAGTCGGCCGAAGACATCCACGGTCGCCAAGAGGCCCCTCCACGGGCCGCCCGAAGATGTCCACGCGTCGTGGCATGGATCACTGCCAACGGTAAACTGAAGAGGCCATTACAGGTCCTCTTCGATGACGTCGGCCCACTATGTTCGTCTTTGGGCCGCCGGACAACGACTAGACCACCTACCATCTTCTATTTCCTTCGAAGGTCGACAAGCCACCCCGCGATTCGTGGATCCCTGGCCTCCAAAGGACCTTGCAAGGTCCCTCAGAGCCAAGTACGATTCGCCTGGGAAATCCTCCGATCTCGGGGATTTGTCCCCAGAGTGTTTTCACATTTTCTTTTCGAAAATCGACTCCGAGGACAGGTGGAAGGAGGACTAAATCCTTGGAATCGCGTCCCTGAGGAGTGTCTAACGAGGCCCCATGTCGCCTCGAGTAAGGCTACAATCACAATGTGCAAAAGCAAGGTCTACATGTGGACAACATTCTGCTAAAAGGTAACTACCCGGGAGTCACAAAAGCAAGTAATAATTGCATTATGGGCCAAGATACAGTTTGCAATTGCACTTCGGGCACCCTACCTGGCCAAAACGTTGGGTTGTATACATTGCCCGAACTGCAATTGCAAACTGTATCTTGGCCCATATTGCAATTATAACTTGTTTTTGTGACTCCCGCGTATCGTGGCCCTTCTGCAAACCTACATCACCAAGCCAAAGGTAGAACTATGTGTACCCAGTCCCACAGCCAAAAACTCAATCTCAAAGAACCAACTTTGGGGAAACTGTGGCTGTGACACACTTTCAGTTTGAAACAGCCAAGAAAAGAAAAAATGGCACCGGTGTCATGGTGTGCATTTTGATATGTGCAAGTTTAGCGGGGGTTTAAAACTGCACCAGCCATTACCGGCGGTGGCGCATCGCAGATTTAGGGTCGCCTTTTTGCTCCATTTGGGGAACTGCTAAAGTTGCCTATTCTGAAAGTTGGGTGTGACTCCAACGTACTTGCCCCAAAAACTTTACATTGTTTTTTCTACCTGGCATGCATGTAGAGCACTCGGCAAAATCACATCACAACATCAACAGGAAGCAAAGGCTGTACACAGTCCAGGCGCGGTCAATGGCATGTGTCAAAGACGAAAAGGAACGTTACTATTAGAATTTCCATGACCAAACTCTATATGCACAGTGATTATACAAGTTGCATCAATGACTAAAAACGACAAGCTATATACACACAAAGCACCCACGAACTCCAGGACCAAACTCTATATGCACAACGATTATACAAGCTGCTTCACCGACTAAAAACTACAAGCTATACAGACACAAAGCACCCACGAAGGACGACCACTCCATAGTGATGGCAGAGGCAGTCCACTTCTATAATATTCTAAAGGATACTCTAACGGAAATAGAGGGTCTTGCGTGAGCGTCCCACATGAGCCCTCGGGGACATTCAAGTTGTTGGGAAAGGTCGAAACGGGCCCAGGGCCCATGCGGGGAGCGGGCGACGAACTGGTGCGGAGGCCGAATGGGGGCAGGCTGTAGGAAAGGCGGTCGGCGGTGAAACGGTGCGGAGGTCAAACGGGGCAGGCCGTAGGAAAGGCAGAGAGCGGGCGGCGGCGAAACGGTGCGGAGGCTAAACGGGGCAGGCAGTTGGCAGATGGTGGTTGGGCGTAGTTGGCAACCGTGCGCAGGGTGAGCAACGCGAGGCGGTTGATGCATGCAGGGTAGAGAGAGAGAGAGAGAGAGAGAGAGAGAGAGAGAGAGAGAGAGAGAGAGAGAGAGAGAGAGA